>CM034149.1:881505059-882105059 GCA_019776745.2 Taxus chinensis | reverse complement strand
TCAACTCTGTAGGTACTTTCCCTAGCCCCCTCATCTCATTCACCTCTCCTCCCATGCTGCAAATTGTCACAATCCTGCCCCAAGTTGCACTTTTTTTTTACCAATTGTCCCAATCATCGTAATTTTACCACATGAAAACTCCATTCAAACTCAACATCAACCCGGGTTCAAGGTGTAGTCAGCAGGGTGAGTTAAAACTTCGTAAAACTCATTCAAACTTCTCTCTCACCACATAGTTATCCATTTTCATGAAATTAATGTTGGAACACTCCTCAACCTCAATTAATGGATTCTATTCCACAACATAAAATGGCATCAAGTTGTTTTTTCATTTCAATAGAGATCAGGCGGGTGAAATCATCTTAAACTTGGAGTGAATGATCCTTAAAATATCTACTTTGATCTGATCCATTTCATGCATGATGGGGTGGCTGATTTTTTGAGATATGGAGGACTGATTTTTTCTTATTATTATACCTCCTTTGATGATAATATCATTTTCCCACTCATCCAAATGAGGGTATCATCTGTAAATTAGATTAGGGAATCTTGGAATGAAACCCATAATTTCAAGACCAATTTTGTTGCAAGCTGACACATGTATATGTAATTACTAAAAATAGAATATTTTCATGGCAGGGCATGTCTAAAAAAATTAAGTGGTCAAAATAGGTGAATTCTTAGTATCCACATCCCCCCCAAACAAACAAGAGACATCAAAAGAGTAAAGTTGTGAAAACTTTCCAAAAATAACAGTCCTTGATAAGACCTGCTAAAAATAGAAATTCTTGGAATCAAGCACAAAATGTTCTGACAAATCCCTTTCTTCTTATCTCACTTATTTTTCCACCATCACAAGGCCAGGAATGTGTCTCATGGCCTAAACATGAAATAAAACCATCCGTATGCTCTCAAAGCATTAGTTCTGAGGAGATCTATTGATCTGTAAACTCTTCAGCTTTGGAATTATCCACAGAAACACAAAATAAACATTGTTGTTCTAATTTCTATTAGAAAATGACAGAGATAGCTAGTGAATGAATTATGCTTCTACTTAGAATCCACAATTGCAGGAAAGGAAATAATTTATGCTCATAACCACCAAAAAAATTTATACTAGAAACCTCTAGAGGAGGAACAAGGGAAATTGCTCTTTCTTCCCACTTTTATTGGCCAATTCAAAAAAACAAGTACAAAATTTATAATAAGTATGTAAGAGAAGTAGATAATATCTCACACTTCCTCCCAAATACTTGCTTGCTCTATCTCAACACTCCTTTCTTCTACAAAACACAATTCCAGCACTAAAAACTTCTTGCTCACTTGCTTTCATACTTCTATGATCCTATTCTCTTCTACAAACATGTATTTATAGCCTTTCCCATGTCCTCCCATGCACTGTAGAATGGGAAAGGTTATGGAGGAGAAGAGACACAAACAGCCGTCCAAATTCTAGGTTATTCGTTTCATATTTTTTTTTTGTCTGAAAGAGCCATGACCACCGCCCAATGCAGACCGACTGTCCCAGGACTGCCACCCTGGTTGGGTAGTGGTTCTATAACTACTGCTCTGAACATAGTGGAGGTCCTGTTACTAAAAATGTAGAACCTCAGTGTTTCATTTTTCCTTCTTCGTACTGACTGTTTTGATGAAGTAGATTTATTTTGGATCCCTATGGATCACACCTCCCCTAATTAGGAGGCTTTTGGTCCCACAAAATCTTAGTGGGGGAGTAAATGAGGAAATAATTCCCTCACTTTCTCCTTTGAGTACCACCGGGCCTTCCTTGGTGTCTTTCCTTTCAGTCCAATCTGCCAAGACTCCTGTGGACCTCTCCTTGTCTCTCTGACATTTTGCTGCAGCACTACATCCTCCTCCAATTCACCTCGTGAGTCCAAGATACAATCCTCAATGGAATGTAGCAACTGTAGTCCTTCATCTTCATCTAGCATGGATGGCTCATATAGGTGAAATTTCTCACAGTTTACTATAGAGTACATCCTCATAAATGGTGGCAAGTCAAGTTCAAAAGAATTTTCTCCAACCTGCTCCAATATGGTGAAGGGCCCATATCGTAGTGGCTTGAATTTTCCACTCTTGACCTTGTAATCTCTCCTTGCTCAAGTAAAGCCAAACTCTATCTCCAATATGTAGCTTATGTTCTCTCCTATGTTGATCATGCCTAGCTTTGTACTTGGCTTGAGATTTCTCTAGCTGTTCTTTGACTTTGAGATGGATTTTCCGGATCCTCTCAATGAATTTATTTTCTCTAGTCACCTTTGTTTCTTGTGTTTCCTCCTTATCCTTCTTCCCAACTACTATATCCAGTAGATTTTTAGGTAGATATCCCAAGCATGCTTCAAATGGTGACTTCATAGTGGATGTGTATACTGTTTGGTTATAGGAATGTTGAATGTAGGCTAAGGACTCATCTTAAGTCCTTGGATATTTTCTATTATACCCTCTGATTAGTTGTACCAAAGTCCTGTTTACCACCTCTTTTTGTCCATCTATCTGTGGATGGAAAGTTGTGCTCCTCTGTAACCTGGTATCCATCTTGTCTCACAAAGTAGTCCAAAAATTCCCCAAGAACCTGGAATCCCTATCAGAAATAATAGACTTTGGCAAACCAAAATGCACCCATACATTAACAAAGAAAAGATGCTCTGCCTCATGTGCTTTTACTATCTTTCTACATGCCATGAGAATACACATCTTACCGAATCTATCAACAACAACATATAGATATTCATGACCATGTTGAAACATAGGTAATCCTCCTACAAAATCCATAGAAATGTCCTCCCACGGATGAGTAGGTACTGAAAAAGGCATATACAAACCCTCCTTCCTAGTCTTAGGCTTGCTAGTATAACAAATTTTACATCCACATATAACTTTTGATACTTCTTCTTGCATATTGGGCCAATACACATATGTTTGCAAGTGGGCTAGGGTCTTACCAACACCAAAATGTCCCACTACTTTTGAGGTATGTGCTTCCTTCATCAATAGAATTATTTCTTCTTTTTCCTTCCCCCATTGGTAGAGCAGCCCGTCTTTGAGATAACAATATTTAATCCTTGTCCTTTCAGCCCCTTGGGACTGAAACTGCTGAAATGTCACCCCATAGTCTTTATCCTAGGCATATGCCTCTATTTAAGCTTCCTTTGTGAAGGGATCGATCTGAGAGATAGTTTCCAAACAGGAAAATGTCTCCTATGTGGGTGGCCTAGACAACATGTCCGCCACAAATTTTGTACTGACCCTTATTGTATTTGATCACTAGATGGAACTGTTGAAGGAACCCCATCCATTTGTAGTTCCTTACTTGCTGCAATTTAGACTGTGCTTGCAAATACTAGAGAGGTTTGTGGTCAGTGTGCCTAATAGTTTCTTTACCCAACAAATAATGCTTCCATTTTTTAATTTCTTGAACTAGTGCATACATTTCCTAATCATATACTGAATATCCTTTAACTGCTGAAGTGAAGGTTTCAGAATGGTAACATACAAGTTTACCTCCTTGAAGAAACACTCTACCCATGGCGTAATCACTAACATATATCTCTACTTCAAAAGGTTTCTACAAATTAGGAAGAGCAAGTACTGGAGCATGACTAATCTTGTATTTCAATAACTCAAAGGATTTTTCTTCTTCCTTACCCCAGTCACCCTTACTCTTTGTGGCCGCTGTTTGTATAGGTGCTGAAATTACAGAGAAACCCAGAATGAACTTCTACATGTACTATACTACTCCCACAAAATTCCTAGTCTCTATGGCTCCTGTAGGTGTTTTCCAGTTGGTGATGGATTGCACCTTCTTTAGATCCACTCATAGCTCTCCTCCTTCAACCACGTGCCCAAGATAGACTAGTGATTGTTTAGAAAACTCACATTTCTTCATATCAAAAAGAAGTTATTTCTCCCTGAGAACTTGCAAGACTTGTTATAAATGGGTTAGATGTTCTTCCCATGTGGCACTAAAAATAAGAATATCATCTAGATATACAATGACACATGAATCTATGAAATCCCACAATACATCATTCATCAATCTCATAAATGTAGCATGCATTGTATAACCCAAAAGCAAGTACTAACCATTCATACAAACCATGTTTTTTTTTTTAAGATAGTCTTCTATATATCCTCCTCCTTCATTCTAACTTGGTCATAACCAGACTTGAGATCCAACTTTGTGAAGAATCTGGCATGCTAAAGCTAGTCCAAGAGATCATCTATGTGGGAAAGTGGATATTTGTTCTTTCATGGTGATCTTGTTCAAAGCATGGTATTTGATGCAAATTCTCCAAGAACCATCCTTATTTAGCACCATCATAATAGGTGAGCCACATGGTGAGGTGCTCAAATGTATCACCCCTTGGTCTAGTAGTTATTGGAATTGTTTCTTTACTTTAGTACTCTCAAGCAAGGATTGCCTATACAACCTGATGTTTAGTAGAGGGGACTCTGGCAATAGCTAAACCTCATGCTCTACTTCTCTTTTTGGTGGTAACCCACTAAGAGCCTAAAAAAATTCCTGAAAGGACTGAAGAATACTATCAAAATCATGCTTTCCCTAGTTAGAAATATCTGAAACTTCTACCCCATCTTTTTTATCCTTTATCAAAAGTAAACAAAAATGATTATGATTTTCCTGAATAAGTTGTTTTTCTTAGTTAGCACTCACCATAGTAACCCATGTCTTATAGTGGTGTGCCTAGATGTTGTAGCTGATCCCTTCCTTGACCCATCTGTACCGATTTTCCCTTCTTATAAATATAGCATCCTTGATATACAAGTAGGGACTCCTGGATACAACATCAAAAGCATCAAGTGGAATAATGTCAGCTTCTAAAACATCAATATACCAGGAATTTATCCCAAACTTGACCTTACATATTCTTGTTACCTAAATTTCAACACCCTTCTTCACCCAACCCAAAGGATAAGGGTGTGTATGCTCGTAAGTCTCAAGACCAAGCTTCTCTACAACTGTTTCAGAAATTAATTTAGACTGAGAACTGGTATCCACCAAATCATTTACATTAGTTGTCTTGATCTAGATTTTGATCTGGAATAGTCTACTCATCTCCTCTTCCTAGCTGTCCATGTTGGTGACCGTGCATCTAAGACTTTCATCCACATCAGATTCATCTTCAATTTCCACCTCCCCTTCTCTTCTTACAGCTGTCATGGACTTCTTCAAGTGTTTGGTTCAGTTCTTTAGATGTAACTCTGGATGCAACTTCCAACATATAGCATCAGTATGAGCATTAATATCACATTTCTTACAATAATTCTTGGGATCTTTACAAGTATTTAAAGTAGTGGCATATTTTTTTACCTTTCCCTTTCCACTTACCCTTGTTACTTGTTTTCCCATACTCTTTCTTCTACTGATTTTTTGACTACTTTTCACTTGGCTCTGCTTCCCCTTGCTTCTTTTCATCATCTATGTAGTATGCTTGCACACACACCTCATTGAGATCCCTAGGCTTGGTGGAAATGCATTTTCTTCGAAGGTGAGTGTAAAGTCCTCCCAAGTACTTCAGAAATATCCTCATCCTCCAAGTCCATGTTTAGCAATATGGTCTGCCTCCGAAACTCCGTAGTATAGTCCTATACACTTTGACCACTGCCTTGTCTAAAATAATGTCATTTAATCATTTGGTCATTCTTTTGGCCAATAGGATAGAAGTTAGCTCTAAGTAATTCTTTAAATTCTTACCAAGATTTCATAATAGGGTGTTTCTTCTTTTCACAAGTGGTTGGATGGGTTTCCCACCAAACCAAAGCGTGTCCCTCCATTTTGAGATGTGCAAAGGTGATCCTCTATGCCTATGTGACGTTATGGATGCTAAAATAGACTTCTAACTATCTTCACCATTTATCAAGCAACTCCGCATCTACTTGTCCTTCAAAGCTTTTAATATAAACTTTCATCTCAACTTTAAAAGGAGTATGATTAGATTTTACCTTTTCTCTCTTTTTTTAAAAGTTTCTTCTTCATGTTCTTCCCCATAACTTTCCTCATGGTGGCTCCTTCTTATGCTAAAATTTTCATCTAAGCCCCAAACCACTGAGTCCATGGAGTCTTGTTTGATAGAAGCCGTCTTTTTTAAATCAGCAAGCTCTTCTCACCTTCTAAACATCCTATGCATCATGGTCTCCAGCATCTTGATTCTACGGACCAAGTTCTCTTCCTCCATTTGTCCTTGAATTGTCTATTTCCACTTCTTTGTAGAAATTTATAGATCGCAAGGTAAAGCATCTTCACCTTTAGATCTCATCGCTGCCATACAACTCTAAGAATGAATACCACAATCCTGGATAATTGTCTAGCTCTAATACTAAAATGATCTGTAAACTCTTCAACTTTGGAATTATCCATAGAAACACAAATAAACACTGTTGTTCTACTTTCTATTAGAAAATGACAGAGATAGCTAGTGAATGAATTATGCTTATGCTTAGAATCCACAATTGTAGGAAAGGAAAGAATTTAAGCTCATAAACACCAACAAATTTTATCGTGAAAACCTCTAAGAGGAGGAAAAACCAGTCGGGAAGGGAAATTACTCTTTCTTCCCACTTTTATTGGCCAATTCAAAATAACAAGTACAAAAGTTACAATAAGTATGAAATAGAAGTAGATAATATCTCACACTTCCTCCCAAATACTTTCTTGCTCTGTCTCAACACTCCTTTCTTCTACAAAACACAATTCTAGCACTAAGAACTTCTTGCTCACTTGCTTTCATGCTTCGATGATCCTATTCTCTTCTACAAACATGTATTTATAGCCTCTCCCATGTCCTCCCATGCACTAGAGAATGGGAAAGGTCATGGAGGAGAAGAGATACAAACAAATGTCCAAATTATGGGTTCGTTTCATATTTTCATTTTTGTCCGAAAGAGCCAGGACCATCTGCCCAATGCAGACCGGCAGTCCAGGACCTCCGCCCTAGTTGGGTGGCGGTTCTGTAACCGCCACTCTACACAGAGCGGCGGTCATGTTACTAAAAAGATAGAACCTCCATGTTTCATTTTTCCTTCTTTGTGCTGACTGTTTTGATGAAGTAGATTCATTTTGGATCCCTATGGATCAGTATTTAATGATTTTTATTTTTTTTTATTTTCTTAATTACATTTTGTTTTGAAAATCTTCTCACATGTCATTATACTTCTTGGAAGGGTAAGTATTGCTTGCCACAATTTTGTCATATTTGGAAAGCTTGTGAGTTTGTGGCACGGAAAATCCTCCAAGCCTGCTCCATGTGGAGTTTTACATAGCTACATTGTAGAGTACTGACAAAATCATACAACTCGCTTGGCCAACCTTCGAAATTAAAAAAAAGGATGTTTTTCTTCGCCCTCAAACAAAGTATGTTGTAAGTGTGCACTTTTTAAAGAAATGGATGCTTTGAATTGTTTCTTTAATACAAGCATCTTCTAAATAAAAAGAAGGCCTATTTATAGTCAACTTAAGGGTGTAGAAATTTTGTAATTTCCATTAAACACTCTAATGTAACGAATATCCCTCTAGTGGTCCAGCAAGAAAGGACTTCATGGTTTTATGTCCCAGTGGTTGCATCTTCTATAATTATAACACGTGAAGCATTTATAACATTTAAGCTTGTTTGTCACATCTTTGCAATCAATATCCCTAGAATAGTGAGAGGATATAATGTGCACTTAGACTTTAGGGGCATTGTCTTGTAGGTATATCGGTAGCATAAAAAAAATTCATAATCGTGTTACACGTATGATTGTGCCACAAATCAAACATTTTGTGTGCTTATTTGAAGGGAAAAATAGTTTTTAATTGATTTAATAAATATAATTAATATAAAGCATTTGAAAGAGGGACCCTATACAAAGTGCCCTAACTGTAGGGGCACATTGATCATTGTAGGTATATCGTGTAGCATAACCAAAAATTTACATCATCGTGTTGCGTACCTTTTGTCAATATGTGAACATGTACATGTTTTGTGCATGTTCACGGTTACATAGTCCTCTCCCCTAGCCAATTTCGAGGTCTCTAAAAATGAATAGTTTATATTCAATTGTGCTCTATTTGGCAAATGTGTCGGTCCTTAAGAAACCTTAATATAAAGTTTTAGTGGTAGAAGGGACCAATGGATATCTTTAGGAATGTGACATTCACACTCTGCTTGACAAAAATTTGACAAAGGGGACTTATTAAGTTCAGGAAAATGTTTGCATAACTATTAATGTCCTTTTGTAGTGATGAAGATCTTAGTCTTGTAAATTACATATCTCCTTAAACATATACTTTTATACTAAGTCATCTACCATAGCCATGCTATTGCCATAATATGTCTTCTAATAACTTAGACATTTCAATTGAGCCATCTGCAAACTGTCGGTCCTTATATGAAAGCAAGTCTACTCAAAGTTTGCTTATGGTAGATTTCCAAAAGAGTGTCTTTCAGGAATGGTGAATCTTCACATTCTGCTTGAATTCCTTTTGCAATTGCAACTTGTTCAACACAATATGTTTGCAATATGTAATTGAAATATTGTAGTGAACAAGATTGCTTAGTCTTGTCATAGCATTAAAACTCCTTTCTCATCGCAACTGTTTTAATGAAACAATTAAATGCATTGCCATAATATGTTTCTAATAACTTGATTTCTTGAGAGCCATCTATCAATTTGGATCTTGACTAGCTTGAAGTGTTTCGAGTTGCATGGGATCCAAAAATTCTTTTAATCAGAATTTTGTATTTGAAAGAATTTTTGCATTTTTGCCAACTTTTCAATGAGTTGACAATTTAAAATATTTTCCCTCTTCCATAACACCATTTGATGTAGCTTTAAGACTTTTCTATCGCAATGGCAAGGCCCCAACTCTATGTAGATTGCAGTACTTTTAAAAAAGATTCAATTTCTTGACCCATTAGCTATTGATGAAGCATCAATAGAAATTATCAAGGACTTTATTTGAAAGACCAATGTTTAATTTTAGAAGCAACACAAGATAAGCAACCACAATGGGAGGCCATTATTTGCATAACACCATTTAAATGATGCTTTAAGCGATCCTTGTAAAATGGGCCCCAATCCTCTCGAGTGGATTCTATTAGTACATTCATTTAACATCAAAGAAAACAATGGACTTTATTTTGTTTATGGGTAATTGTCTGGTCTTACTATAACCCAATACAACTGAATTTTATAGGGGTTGGTCCAATGTCATCGTTCCTTATTGGTGATCAATGATTAACTAATCCTATTTTTTGGATGCTGTCTGGTGTTTCTAAACTTGAATATTTTTTATTGCTTTATTTGGCTAAAATGGATTCCTATTTTTGTTTTAAAAGGGCATAGTCTTCTTGCAAACTAATGGAAACTTTTTATGGTTGTGATGATTCTTTCCTTATTGGTGTCATTTTACAATGTATTTTTTGGATTGATCCAAACTTGAAATTTGGGCTATGGAGCCTTTGAGCCTTCGTATGGAATTTTCTTTTATGTGTAGCTCGTTTTGTAACAAGGTATAGTCCCTTCAAAATTATTTACCCCTAATAAAAATAAATAAATAAAATGTTCACAATGTGATCTGATATTGATTTTACTTTCCCTTTCATTTTCATGCATTCATTTTGCTTTCCTTTCATTTTCATGCATTCATTTTGCTTGAAAATATCAATCACTATTTGAATGTGCATAAGTATTGCATCATGTTGCCAATTAGGATAACCAATTCACTTTCCCCCATGGTCCAATAAACGTATGCTCTTCACAACATATGTATTTCATGATTGTATTCCTTTCATGCATTGCACGCCTTACCCATTTAAATTTTGCTTTCTATTCATACGTTTAAACCGCTCGTTTTGCTTTAACCCTTTTCTGCGTTCTTGAAGTTTCTCCTTCGAAAGTTATCACATACGTTAATTAATACGACTGTACTATATTCTAAGTTCCATTTACAATTACGAAAATATGAATCTGTCTCTCCTTCAAAGACCATACTAATTATTATACCCTACTATATTTAAGTCTCCATGAAAATATGATCCTCTCACCTGATAAAGTTCTGAGTCCATGTTTGACCACATCAAAAAACTTTTTGATTGAAGATCATATCTTTTTGCTTCCAAACATTTTAATTTATATGGTGCCTATACAACCCAAATAACAAAACATAATTAAATATTAGAACAAATGAAATTTATAACTATATAAACTTCCTAAACTAGTAGTGGTACTACTTGACAACCATATAAAGAGAATCGACGATATATCTCAATTGTTTTAATTAGTATTTTAAATACAATCCATATTTTCACGCAAACTATTTAAATAATTTTGAGAGAAAGGCAAAATATTTATTCATTTGCTCAATAATAAATCACAATATAATGATTAAAAACATGTGCAACATGTCCTTGATGTTATTTTAAATACCAAACTTTCTTGTGACAAAACTTCTCATGAAAGCATGCTGGTAAAAGTTGTAGGATCCTCTTGCTAGGCACCAACACTGTCCATTCCAGTCTCTGAAAACTATGCAGATGTTAGGATCCTCTTCTACTCACTTGTCTCTAATCTCCCTATTTCCACTCTTGTCACCTCCACAATACCTACATCTTCCATTCCCGTTTCTTCTCCCGACACATCCATGGAGACATATAGTCTCAATGTTTCCATTCCTATGTCTACCACTCATTTTTCTTCTCCTCACATCTCTCATATTCAACCTAGTTCTTCTTCAGGCACCCATGTCTTAGAGTCTTTCATGTGTAACCTACTAGCCCAAGTTCTTCAATTACAACAAGGTACCACCACATGTCCTTATATGGATTCTTCATTTCTTCTACACACTCCTCTTGCACCTAAAGTTGCTTGTGATCCTTTTCCCTATGGTTTTGTTTCACCTAAGCTTCCTCTTTTCACTGGTAAATAAGACCCCCAAAAGCATCTTAGATCATTTCATGTTGCTTTCTTAGATTAGTTTGCTACACTTTTAACCCTAATTCATAAATCGAGATATAGATAGCCAACATGTGGCTACATAATCTGCTTATCATGTCATATCATAATTATTTTTATTACAGACTTTCAAGAATAAATCGCTTAGGATGGGAAGTCATATCATAATTATTTATGCTTTCATATGCTTAGTGGGTTGGCTTTAGGGCTTGGATAGTATAATAGGGTATATATAAGAGTTAGAGAGTAGGATATAACCATCATATTAAGCACTTGCATCTTATTGTATAGTTTGGAGGTTTCCCCTCGAAGTGGCTAAGTCATTCTACCTACATATTGTGCCCATTTATCTATATTTTGGTGTTCTTTGGTATTATATTACTGTCGATATCGATATATATCTAACTAATTTCATTACAAGTGGGATTAGAGCACGATCTCGACCAGAACTATATTAAAACCCTAATTGTGAAGGTTTAGCTATATCTAATTTTTTTTGCAATTTTTCCTCTTATTTTTTTGTGGTGTTACGAAATTAGTCAAGTAAGATCCTCTCCAAATTTCATTTTTTTGACTTGATTTGCATAAGTTATACCAGTTTTAGGGTTTTTCATAAATTCAGCAACCTAGGCTTCATTTTTTTGATTTGCATAAGTTATACAGTTTTAGGGTTTTTCATAAATTCGTTGGGAATTTTTCTAATTTTCTTATATTTTAGGAAAGCTTGCCAAAAATTATCAGGTGTTTCTTCTCTATGTTTCTCTCTGTTTGGCCAGTAACCTTGATAAACCCCAAGCCGTAAATTTCTACATTAACCCTGGTATCCCAAGACACAAATACTACATCACAACAGGGAGATCAACTAGAGGCCAATGGAAGGGTCAAACTCCTAGTAAAAAAGATGTGGATTTTGAATATTCAGCTACAAGGGCATCATCAATAGTCTCCCAACTTGAGGACATGGTAAAGAACCATATGAACAATGTGCAAAATGAGTATGGTCATAACTTATTCACAATGAAGGGAGAAATGATGTCAAAATTGGACAATGGATTGAAAATAGTGAAGGGTGACATGAAAATGGAATTTGAGTCATTGAAGAAGGAGTTTCTATAGTTGAGCTATTGCTTGAAGTCTAGCA
Organism: Taxus chinensis; assembly: GCA_019776745.2. NCBI lineage: Eukaryota > Viridiplantae > Streptophyta > Pinopsida > Cupressales > Taxaceae > Taxus > Taxus chinensis. The sequence goes on along the minus strand of CM034149.1, from coordinate 882,092,947 downwards.
ATAATGTCCATTCAAGTTACACAGGCTCCTTAAGCAAAGCACTCTTCGATTCAAACCACACAAACCAGGGTAGATATTTTGCACATATCACTGAATCTTCTAACCAATGGTGTAGCATTATTGGAAAAGTTCAATGGGAATGATACAATCACTTAAATCAACCAAATGGATAATTTATTTGATTTGCATCAAGTCCCAAATGGATAAAAGGTGGTAATATCATCCTTGTACCTGGAACCAGAAGAATTCATTTGGTATAGATGGACATGTGAGAAAAAGAAAAAGAAAGATCTCTTTGTTACCTTGTTGATGTTCACTGATGAACTCAAAACACACTATAGTAATAGTGCTACAAAAAACTATTTTAGCTAGATAGGTTGCCAATCTACGAAAGATAAGTTTAGTCAAAGATTATATCCAATAGTTCCAAAATCTATCATTACGAGTGAATGACATCTCAAAGGATTATCTAAATGATCTCTTCTTGGGAGGAATCAAGGATATCATCCAACATGTTGTTCTCCTTCTTCCAGGTTTGATATTAAAATCCATGATCATTTCTTGACGTGCGGAGGAAAGAGATATGGTAAAACAAATGAGCTTCACTAATAACATGGAATGCATGAATCTAGCACCATCTTTTCCCCAACTGACATGATTAACTCCTTATAAAATTGTAGAGAAGCAAGTAAAAGGCCTATGTTATAATTGTGATAGAAAATACAGCAAATGACATACATGTTTTGAGAAAAAATTATTCTACATTGAGGGTCCTAATGATGAACAAGATGAGGAGGAAACAATTGATACAGAGGAAGAGACTCCCGAGATCGAGGTGGAAGGATCTCAATTAACTATTTCTTACCATACCATTTTAGGAATCAACACCCCACAAACATTCAAAGTTGTTGGGTTTGTGAAGAAGCAAAGCGTGACATTATTAATTGACTCAAGTAGTACTCATAATTTCATCAATAATAAGTTGGCCATACACTTAAATTGCTACATTTATCCAACACCAAAATTTTAGGCCATGGTTTTATATGGAGGTAAAGTTAGTTGTTTAGGAAAATGTCATAAGATTAAGCTATCTATGAGAGATTACCTGCTAGAGGCCTTGATGCATGCCATTTAAATGGGAGGAGAATACATTGTATTAGGGGTCCAATGGTTTACTACTTTGGGAACAATGGAGACGAGCTTCTAGGATTTGTTCATGCAGTTCCATTTTTAAGGACACAATTTCGAGCTTCATGGGATGAAGGCTAAAGCTCCATAGTTTGTAAGTTCTCGTCAAATGTATGAAATGTTTAGGAAGGGTGCATATAGGTTTGTGGAAAAATGATTCTCAATGGAAGCTCAACCATCAAAAGGCCATTAGATCTAGAGATTGTTATTAATGAGCACTCAATTGTGTTTGGGGATATGCCAAATGGTTGCCACCTAAACGAGATCATTATCATGCTATTCAACTAGTACCAGGAATCCAACTACAAAACATTCGGCCTTATAGGTACCCTTATCTCTAAAAGAGTGATATTGAGAAGCTGGTACAAGAGATGCTGGAAGCAAGTATTATTCACCATAGTCAAAGTGCTTACTCTTCCCTAGTGGTGATTGCAAGAAAGAAGGATGAAAGTTGGCGCACATGTCCAGATTATAGGGAGCTCCTCAAATACACAATGAAAGATAAGTATCATATTCTTTTCATTGAGGATTTGCTAGATGAATTACATGGTGTTGTTTATTTTACAAAATTAGATCATTGATTAGGATACCATCAAATAAGAATTTGCGATGAAGATATTTATAAAACAACATTTTGGACACACGAGGGACACTACGGATTTCTTGTAATGTCATTTGGCCTTACAAATGCACCATCTACTTTCTAAAGTTTGATGAATTCCATCTTCCAGCCATTTTTGTGGAAGTTTGTCTTGGTATTATTTAATGATAGATTAATCCACAATAAGACTTGGGAGGAACATTTACAACAAGTCAATAAAGTATTGGACACTCTTGAACAATACCACCTTTATGCCAAGCCCTCTAAATGTTTTTGAGGTAAGAGAGGTAGAATACTTGGGTCATATTGTGTCTCACGAAGGTGCAAAAATGGATCCTCATAAGATCCAAGCTATGATGGATTGGCCTATTCCTAAAATCCTGAAAAAGCTTAGGGGATTCTTAGAGATTATGAGTTATTATCGCAGGTTTGTTAATAATTATGGTAGAAATGCAATACCACTCACATCCTTAATAAAGAAATAATATTTTAATTAGAATGAGGCTGCAACTAATGTATACGAATAGCTGAAGAAGGCCATGTGTACCAATCCCATTCTAGCTACTTCTCCAAAACCTTCATTGTTGAATGTGATGCTTCAGGATGTGGCATAAGTGCAATACTTATGCAAGAGGCATGCCCCATTACATTTGAGAGTCTTCAATTGAAAGGTAAGAACCTCTCAAAATCAACATATGAGAAGGAAACGATGGCTATTCTTTATGTAGTCAAACAATGGAGATTGTATCTCATGGGTCATCACTTCAAGGTAAAGAAAAATCATGGTATCTTGAAATAATTCTTAGAGAAAAAATTATCATATAAAGAACTAGAAAATGGGTCACTAAGATGTTGGAATATGACTTTGAGATCATTTACAAAAAAAGGAAAAGAAAATGTGGTAGCTGATGCATTATCCAAGAGAGATGAGCCTATAAAGGAATTATTAAATGCCATGTCCATACTACAGGAATATTGGGTAGATAAGACACAATCTGAATGGTAGAATGACACAAAAACCTAAACTCTCATTCTAAATCTAAAAAAGGATCCATACACTTTAGAAAAAATTCTGTGGAAAGGGGATGCATTGTGGTATAAGGATCAATTATACTTATGCAAAAACTCTATGCTTAAAAATCAGGTTCTTTAAGAGCTCCATGCTTCTCCAGTGGGTGGCCATGAAGGATTCCTAAAAATGTATCATAGAGTTAAGTGATATTTCTTGTGGGAAGGGTTGAAAGCAGACATCTAAAAATTTGTGGCTGATTTCTTAGTGTGTCAGTGTAACAAGGGTGAAGCTGTTAAGTCTCTAGGAATTTTACAACCTCTGATTCCTAGTGAGTGGTGGTAAGATTTTTCCATGGAATTCATCAAAAGATTGCCAAAGTCTGAAGGGAAAAGTGTAATTATGGTGGTGGTGGATAGACTCGCCAAATATGCTCAATTTTGTGCTTTGCCACATCCATTCATAACGAGTACAATTGCCATATATTTTGTGGATATAATACAAAAGCTACATGGCACACCCAAGATAATAATCATTTCTCGTGACCCTATCTTTACTAGCAATTTTTGGACTGATTTATTCTCATGTTTGGGTACTCAATTGGATCCTAGTTCATCATATCATCCCCAAACTGATGGAGAGATTGAGGTAGTAAAAAAATGTTTGGAGGGGTGTCTGCGAGGATTTACTTTAGATAAGAAAGAGAGATGGGTTAAGTGGCTACCACTTGCAGAATGGTTGTAAAACAATTCATTTCACACTTCATCCAAAACTGAAAACGACACCAAGAAAAAGGATATATATGGACCGTCCAATGGATTACCATGAATGAAACAGTAACACACATGACAAAAATTATGTAGCGATTTGTAGACACAAAATCATGCACCTAATACTATTTATCATACCATTAAGTATGTTGTTTTATATATAGGGATCTATTGCGTAAGAAAATTATTCATTAGTGACCCATTCCCTAGTCCATCCACTTGTCTCGTTTGGTTTTTATTTCTTTTGTTTTTCATACTTGTCACTCATACACCTAGATTCTGGTCAGAGTCATAGGGATCCCTGTCAGTCAGTCTCCACTCATTTGTCAGTCAGTTGTCTCTAGACACAAGGGCACAAGAATGGACACTAGTCTTTTTAGCTTGCCCCTCTCATATCCCGAGGTACTAGTTGACATGTCGGGTCATTAGTGTCAAAATTCAAGCAAGAGATCCCTATATAAACACAACATACATACCATTATATGGGTGAACAATTCTTATCGAGGGCTATCTATCTACATATCTCAAGGGACTACATTTGGGCACATTATTCTACATAGACACTACATAAGAAGGGGAGTTCATTCTATTCCATGCACACATTTGCATTTTATCTAGCTATCAACCCGCTATCTCTGGCGTCATTGGCGTGAGGGCGACCTAGGAGCACTATTGCACACACAAGCACATAAAACTACATTGAGTCTGAGATGTAGTGCAGCACTCAGTCGTAAGTTCACTCAGTGAGGTTAGCTAAGGACAGTTCCTGACCCCTCATTTTGCATCTTTCATTTTTTAGGATTTGGTGTGGTATTAGTGTGTTTTATAGGTAGGATATTTTTTTTGCAAGATTATAGGTACACTCGGTGATCCATATTATGACATATAAATGACCAAAGGTGAACCAATCAGCAACACTTATGCGACACCATAAAAATCATAGTTCTGAACCATTTTCGTAGACTCCACAGGAACCCAAAATCATGATCTAGGGCACCCGCAGGCGCCCCTGACCCAATCCCAGGTGCCCGTGGTCTAGGATTTATTTGACAACTCCTCTGCATTGTACTGAGGTGCATTGCAATAGTCAACCTTTCAATTTCATCACATATTTTCATCCTAGTTCTAGACTTCGGGCATTAAAAAAATCAAGTTAAGTGCCCTTTCTCTTCCATCTCTCTTTCACAACTAGGGTTTCATAAATTTATTAGCTTATATACTTGTGTCAAATTTGCATTCTATCATTTATTTATCCTAAGTGACATATGCAATCAGGGTTTAACATTAAATACATTCAAATTTTATTAAAGAAGGATCCATCATAAAGTTAGAGTAGTTGATGTATTCAACATTATTTATGCACTTTAGGCATTATTTAGTTTAGTCTCATACTACTATTTAGAAGGTTCTCAAGTGAACTGTATAAAGTACTAAGTAATCCCATCTTTTGGCCATCTTATTTTACCTTTTTATTTACGTCATGGTGTGTACGTGTTTTTATATGCATGCCCAGTCTATTTCATCATTGAGTCCCGTCATTTTAGCCTAAACCAAAGTCTCCGAGGCCTGTACTGGGGTGCACCTGGTCCAATGGGGGGGCGATCCATGTTTCTATTTTCACCTCTTTTTGGGCTCTTTCTAGCTGTTTTGCATTACTCATCTTTTTCCTAGAGGAATTAGCCATATCATGGTTAATTAGTGATGTATTAGAGTTTGAAGAGAACCCATATAAATATCAAATGGTTATGTGACCATAATGAGGGTCATAACATCACACACTACTATCAATCCATCTAGAGTTACATCCATTGCATCAGGTTGCATCCACATAGTTCCATGCATCAAGGCTAGGATATCTGCATCAACACACACAACATAGGGTGAGGTATTCTATTTTAGATGATCCATGCACACATGCTAGATATCATTTTCTATAGTTATTATTGAGATGTCTGAGATTACTCTCACAAAGTATGCAACTGAGCACAAGAGCACCTAGAGGCACATGACATGCAAATACACACACACACACACACACTAGTAATATACATTTGGGTCCAAAATCTAGTGCAACACTTAAAGATTAGTATGTGCCCACTATGCTCTGGGTGGAATAGCTGAGGTCAATTTTGACCCATTCATTTTGTCATATTTTATTTTTTAGGGTTTTGATACTTCATTTTCTTTTGCTAGTCATTCCTTCATCTTGCATTATTCCAGACATCTGGTGTAGTTCAGTAGATCCAATGTGAACAAAAATGATAATATTTCATAGGATCTTATGACACTATCAAAATAAGATTATGATCTTTTACAAAGACTTAATGGTGCCTATTCTTGTTTAGGAGACCAAGGAAGCTCGGGGTGCCCTAAGTACCTTCTTGGGCATTAGAGGAGTCTCCTTATATCTTCTAGATCTTGTCTTTATAGAATACTTTGAGTGATCGTTCCTTGCTCCTAGAATCCACAGTTATGCAACCTATGTCAAACTTGCTTGATAACACTCTTCAACAATCAACTAAGTGTATTTACTTTTACATCTTAGCATACTTTAGAGGTTTTATTTTCATTTTATATAATTATTTAAAACACATTCCATACTGCTTTTAGCATGTAGATACAACAATGTTTTAATCCTCCTATATTAGATTAACTATTGTTATACTTTCCACATAGTCTATAGTTTAATGTTAGTTAATAATTTTGGTGAACCTCGATGTTTCTTGATAACACCTTCTAGGGTTTTCATTTGTCATGTTAGCCATCATGAGTATCTTCGTCCAATGATTATTTGCTTACTCATCCTGATTTACTTCATCGTGTTCAATAGGATTTTGTCTATACAAATGTTTCTATTAACATACATCCAGATTCCATGTATAACATGATTTGAATCTTGATGCATATCTCACAACATATAGTATTCAATGGCCAATCCTCATGCTGAGATTACATTCCTTTGACAATGACCTACCCCTCCATATTATGTGTCACATATAAATGTTGGTGTCAAACAACTCTAATTGATAATGTTTCTTAGTTTAATATGTGCCCCATGTCATTCCTTCAAAGATCTTTAGGTCTCTCTGACCATGACATTATTCCTTCTTCTATTTCACTTCAAAAATGCTTACAATGGACCTATTAGTTCATGTCTTGGTTCATGTTACCTTTCCCATTACTGTTGGTCCCAAAACATGATCCCTATGATGTTTGTATTTTCAATAGATTGAGTCTCGTCCCATACAATTGTTTGTTGGGTAGGCCATGGCTCCATGCCATGTAGGATGTCACTTCTATGGTCCATCGTTGCATTAAGTTCTTACATGAATAGCATTGAATATACTAGTATTTTAGGACTGTGACTCATTCCAATAATGTGTCCATGACAGTTTAGAGGACTAGTCTTTGTATCCCTCACATTGATACTACAGAAGAAGCCTCAACCTATGGTATGACCCACCTAATTTACGATACACTTGAGGGAGCTATTTTCTTAGTAGATGTTTTCCCTTCTCCAACCACCTCTGTGCTACAGACTACTATTCCATAGTCACCCACCTGTCCTCCTCTATGGACACTACTTTCCCATCTTCATCTTCATCATTTATTCTTGTTCTACCATTCACTTGTACACTCTTCATACATTAGTTCATACTTAGGAGCACATTCCATTGGGAGATCCTACTTCACCTGAAACCATATGTATGCATGAAGGCTTATCCCACTTGAGGTTTTTATATCAATGATTTTCGTCCACCACCATACCACCCTCATTTATGCCATGGGTTGGACCATGTCACATTTGTTTATGGTATTCATTTCTTTCATCTTGATGGAAAAGGGTTTCTTACATGTAATCTCCATGACTGGCATGCCACTCACATTAGGACAGTCCTGGCTGGAGTGTATATTGTGGGAACCCTAGATCTGAATCATACAAGACATATCTAGTTTCCTATGGATTTTAGATGTACTATCATTTGTAATATGCTCTTTCCTAGGTTATTCACAAAATATCACTGTGTTGGTGTCGCACATTTTTTGCCCTGCCCTCCATTCACTGATGAAGAATATGCTATGGGCATGTTTATCGACTTACATGTCTCAATGGGTCATTACATGATCAACCTACCACTATAGCCCACCAAGTTACTAATGCATATACATTACTTATTTGACATCCTCAAGGAGTTTTCGGTCATGATCTTAGATGTTTGATGAGTTTACATAGTCCTTTGGCATAGTACCACAAGCGGGGGGTTGGCCACATCACATTACACATAGGTTCCCCCCTGAATCAAGATTTCAACATAGTTTACATAATCTTACATCATACCCTTGAGTGCTTCTCATTTATAGTCAATTTTCGATAAGCATACCATATCACGTATCATAGGTCATCAACATTACCTGAATGAAATTGCACTCTTGTGCTTTGGTTCACACTTGAGTTAGTTGAGGGAGAAATACCATTACACTTAAACCATCACACACTACACCATAGACTTATACATATTACATTCCATCCAGTACATTGTGCATTGAGATACACCATTCATTCTAAAATTATTAGGTACATTATACTTATTCCTCATCTATGCATTAATCTTTGATGATATCTACGCACCTTGGTCACATTATACATCTGAAAAACACATTTTCGTAGAGATACATTTTCTATATACTATACTAGTCGTCATCTACATATGAGTCTAGTTTTTACATTTGATTCCTAAATTCTACATTTTACTATTCCTTACCCTACACATCATATACATTATTAGGCTATCCATGCATAACCTATATATAGTATCGTTACACTACTACGAATTTCCACATGCATTCTACATACAGGGCTAGATTACAATATATATGGATGAATGATCATTACATTGTATCCCTACATATTCTAGGAGTTCTATGTATACCTATCATCGAACATTTTACATTAAATTTACATATTCCTATACATCCATTACACATCCTAGGTTGCATTATTGCCACGCCACGTCATTTACAAATTTTGGCCTTACATGGTTGCTTACTAATCACTACCAACTATACTAAATTGTTCTACTTGCATTGTGCTCACCACCCTATGACGATACTTTAATTCCTCGATCCATACTCGACAGGCCAAGGTATTTAAAAATAAATTGGAACTTACATTCACCATGCGACATTTATTAATCTATTTTTTTAACCATGTGACATACTCTAGGTCTAGTGACATATGCTTTAGGCTAAATTGTCACCAATTCTGTGATCATTACATGTAGTAGTGGTATATGAATTTAGGCTTACATTACCACCTAATATTAGTGACTTGAGTTTAATAATGGTACCCATTCTACTTGTAGTGTTACATTTAGGTTAGATCACTCACCTTCCTTTCATCTTGTAGTGACTATGCACTTTCTCTCAGTGCTAAATCATTGACCCATTCCATCCATTAATCTATAGTGATATACGCTTAGTTGGATAAATCTTCACTCATTGATTAACTAAAAATGGAAATTACTCTCTAAACCTAGTCAAAGAGGTATTTAGGGTTCTAGTGTTAATCTAATATAGGAGGACTAAAACGTTTTAGTACATACAAACTAAAGCCTATATGCCAATAATGGAAAACTGATTAAACTATGCTAAGTGAAATAGAATCCCTAATGGAAGGGAAGTAAGGATAAGATGACTTAGCTGATTACCTAGAAGACTATCGCATTAGTTGTCGCATGTCTGATAATAAAATCTAAGAGTGCAGGAATGATTTCACTCTAGGAGTCCTAAAAAGGGTCAGATTTGGATTTCTATCTCAGCAGTGGCATAGGAGCTACCTGGGAAGTACTATTGGCGACCTGGAGAGCCCCTGGTCTAGATTGAGATACCCATGGTTTCTGTACAAGCTTTTGAATCTAGTACATGAGCTTAATGATCCCAAAGTGTTTGGTAGTGTCATTTACACTTAGATCTTTCAAGAATCACTGAATGTGCTGACTAATGAATTATGACCTAAAAGAAAGAAGGAAGTTCAAATGACGCCCTAGGACTTCAAGATACAGAATGAATGGGTCAGAATAGGACCTCAGCTTGCCAAACTAGGTGGTCTTATCATTGAGTCCATTGCACTTTATTACAGAACCTATATGTAGTTTTGAGTGTTTCTTACATGCATGTTGCAATGCCCTAGGTGCTTGTCGTGTCAATCACACTTTGTGCAGTAGTGAGAAATAATAACTATAGAAGAATTTGTAATATGTGTGAATAGAATAGAGAGAATATTCTCCCTATGCCAATGTGTGAGTTGATTTAGAATTTTGATAGCCTATGATGCGTGACATTATGTGGATGAAGGTGATGCAATGGATGTAACTCTAGATGGAGTGATATTATTGATCAGGATGCAATGACCATAGGACCCTCATTATGGTCTCATAAGCTTTATATTTATAAGGTTCTCTTATTCTAATTTCACAATCAATTCTCCGACAATGCCAACTAGGAAAAATATAAGGGAGACCTAATGGATTAGAAAGACCCCAAAAAGAAGAGAAATAGGTATAAATTTAGATCAGCTGGTAGCCCCATGGTAGGGCCTAGTGCACCTCTGGGCGCCCCAGTTAGGTTAGGGCGCCCGAAATCTTGGGCTAGAATTCTGCAAAACTTATTTCGAACTGGGTGGATATGTATCATGAAAATGCATGGGAAATTATGAAATAAAATATAAAATAAAGATGTAAAAAGGTGGGATTAATTGTGTACTTTGTACACTTAAGAACCTGTCTAAATAGTAGTATAAGACTGGGCTACATATTGATCTTGATGTGCATATTTTGTTCTCTACATTTTTCCCCCACTTTATGTTGGCGAGAGGAACAAGGTCGATAACATAAAGTAGTCAGAGATGCATACCTAAAAGTCCATGTAGAGTGTAGAAGAAATGTGTGCAAAAATGGAATAGACTCAAGCGGGCAATGAAAAAAAGAAAAATGTGGAGGAGCGTGGATTCTAAAGATGAAGGAAGACTGTGCATAAAAAGTGATAAGAGTGAACCTAAGGTAGAATGCATGTGTAGTTGCCTAATGTGTGTAGTGTACTTTTACATGGTTAGTAAAGACAAGTGTTTATCTCAGTGTGTTGTTGTTGTCATTGTCATTGTTTGTGATTTTTGCCCCCAATTTGACTACTTATTTCTCATAAGGTTGGACCTACAAGGAGAAAATCACTCAAGTAGTCAAATATGTATGTAAGTAAAAATGATGTATAAATTATGCATGTGTATAGAAATGTAAAGTATACTAGAATGTAAAGTTTGTGAAATGAAAAGTGTAATGGATCATTTGCACTTAATCCATGTGGATAGAAAAGGGCGTAGAGGGATATCATGTGATTATCAACTGATTTTTTGGAAGTGATCTCATGACACCCTGGATTGAAGAAGTATAGCAGAGGAAATGCTTGAGTGTCCTATCAAAGTTTAACCACTTTTACTGACCATACTTGGTGGTTGAAGAGATATTTGTACTGTGAATAGTTTTTTGGGTTATCTTACACCACTAGATCAACAAGTGTTGAGAGGCACACCTTTGTAACCTCCTGGAAATCTTGTGACTTCTCCACATAATTGCCATAAGGACACCATGTCTTGTGGAGGCTGCTTCTGTATGGAGTTTTGTAATTGCTGAACTTACTCATTAATGTAAACCCGAGAATGAGAAGAAAGTGGAATGTGGACTATTTAGAACTCAGATGCGAGAATATGTACTGTGCGCTTACCACAACCGGTGTAATAGAATGCCCCCCTATGTGGGGGTGGTAACATCGCAGAAAAGAGAATACATCCCACGAATAGAGGACCAATCTACACTATGACCTTGTAAGCAACTTATAGAACTGTCATGGGGAAAGGGAAAATTCTTGGTAGATACCAAGGTGCATAGAAAAGGGGATGGCTAGCCAATACAAGTGTTAGTGATGAAAAATTGCATGCATGTAAGTCCCAAGTAAAAATATGCACAGATAATGTAGAAAAACTACTAAGTACAAAGTAGTGTCCCAAACACGTAAGAAAACAAGGAGACTACACAAAGACGGGTTACAAACATAGGACATCACTCATAATTTAGCAAGACATGCAAAGGCCATCATGGCCGAAAATGGCAGATAAGTGTGGCATACAAACAAAGGGAAAATTTGATGCATACCTAATGGTAAAATAAAGATATTTTGATTAAAATGGTGATAGACAAACAATCAGTCATGGCAAACATGTAGTCCTATAAAAAAAGTGCTACACATGAGACACTCATTATACATGCTAGAGTGATAACCAATATGTCAAAAATCATGTATGAGAAAGTAATAAAAGATTCCATAAGTACAAAATGAAATAATAGCATCTTTTGATATAAGGAATGAATGTGGATGCCCCCAATACCAGTATAGGAAGGGTAGAAGAATCCTTGAGCATCCAATCTACAGGTGATAGATTCATGTATTTGCAATCACACTGGGAGAAAAAAGGTAGTGAACATGGATGTGTGTATGATAATGACATATAAGAAAGAAAGATAACATGTGTAAGGAGGGAAGATAAGTCATGCAAAACAATAGTAAACAAGAGTAAATAGCCCCCAAGAGGCAATGTAGTATGTTGTGGATGAATGGATTGGAATGCAAGATGGAATGATAGGAGAACATGTTCCACCTGAGTGTATGGAATTTATGCAATAGGTTCATCTTTAAGTTTCCACCTTAGCAGTCGAAGAATGAACCACTAAATGAGAGTGCATCGTCAAGAACTCTTCGACGGAGTGAAGATTGTTGTCTGAGCGCGACTTGTGAAGGAGTGTCTATGTGAAGAAAGGGGGGATCGTGACTGCAACATGAGGACCAAATTAGATGTGCATGATCCCTATAGACAAACTGTAGAGTCACGACGAGTCTTAAAAGGAGGATTGATTATTTATCGTTAAGGGAATTTGGAATAAAGGTCCTACGAAGGAAGGGATGAGACTATGGTTCAAGATTTGATCTAGGTGTGCGTGGATCTAATAGCCTATAGTTGGGATTCCACAGTCTTTAGAAGAAGAGTGGGAGTCTAAATGGTAGTTTGGTTCTGAATCAGAAGATCACTACATGAGTGGGGGGAATCTAAGGTAATAATTTGGATCCTAGAAGCATCCAAACCACTACCATCGACTATGAGCTGAAGGTTTATGAACAGGGTACCCGAATGGGCTCTCTCGCAGTGAAGAACCAAGCAAGGTTTAGTTGTAATAGGAATCTTTTGATTTGAATTGCTAAACGTAGGTTCCATGTTTTTGTAATTATAGGGAACCATGCAATAAGCAGTCATTTTTGGCTATTGTTTATAAGCACAAAGTGATGAGTAGACCTAGATGATGATGTGATGGAAATGACTGAGAATAGGATGATAGGAAGTGACATGATCGATTTGGGTAGCATAAGGGAAGACCAATGTAGAAATTTCGATAAGTATGGAGATGTGTGCGTGATTTAACCAAAGAAGTGTATACCACTAAGTGAAAAGTAAAGGCATTGGGGATTGTCCTAGAAAATAAGTTTTCTAGATTGAATAATCATAAGGAACAGATCGTGAAAGTGTGATATACACAGAAGCCATGATCAGTAAGGAAATACACCATGATGCAAATGTGTGTGCAAAGTGATAGTTCGATGCAAAGATGTATCAACACAATGTTAATGATTTACGTCAAGCTTGAAATGACGACAAGGCATAAAGCGTATGGTAACAAAGTCCGATAGATGTGACTCCCAATCAAAGTGATACCACGCACAAGTTCAACAACCAACAAGGCCTAAATGTTAAAGGGCATTTGTGTGTACAAATGTAAACCAGTGTAAACACTGCCAATTGGACATGGGATTATCCCATAGCTGTCGCGGAGACTGCAAGATATTAGTGTTAATCCTCCGGTATCGAATACAGATTGTTCAAACAAAGCTAGTGCGACACTTCTTCAATATTTGCAGAGCAATGTTTAAATTTAACCTAATCCTAGTCCTAAGGTATATTCCAAGGAGACAGTGCTATAAATGTGTGCAGCGTAACGCCACAATGCGGATACTCTAGATCGACATTTGATGCACAAAGAACATGGACATAAGACATTCTTAATTGTGTCGAGACAATAGCGAGTAAACAAGGTGAAGGACGTCAAAGGGAGATTAATTGATGAATCATATCCTAAACTATGATTCATGATCCCTGAAATTAATATCAAGTGGCACATCAAAGATATGAGGACGTATCCACGTACTTTAGACGTTTAACAACTTCAGCCACAAACATTCGAAGAGTCTTAAACGTTGACAAAAATGTGAGTGAACACCTATCTATGATGTTCTACTCCTGAAGAGGAAAGCCTTGAGGGAGTCCCAAATGGGCAACAAGAATGCAAAGGTGTAAATCATTTTAGTGATTTGCGGGTCTGTTAGACATTTTCGTCCCGTAAATCCAAAGTTCCACCAGACCCTCTGTTCACCTAATCGGTTGCTTTCCCCAAAAATCTGTTAAATTTTGGTTCTGTCGGAACCTTTTTGTTCCAATTTTTCTAAGTTCACACCAGACCCTTTGTTCCCCGATCGCATGCCTTGGCCACATTAGAGCCCTTCGCATACTTTTGTCTTATCTGTCCCAAAAGCATCTGTGCATTCCGTCCCCGCTCTTCCCGCATCGCGCGCATCGACCAAATCATGTCTTCGCATCCCTCGCGTTTCTAAGTTCCTAGACTTCCCATGCTCTTTTGGCACTACATTACCTGCATCACCTGCATCAGCCAGATCGCATCTATTCGTGTCCCTCATGTCCCAAATGTACCAAAGAACATATGGGCTAGTTTTTTCCACTCTTCCCGATGCTTTCCTTTTTGAGTCAGTGCATATGAATTTATTGCGCATTTATAACCTTCTCTCTCCTAAAACGGCTATTTAATGGGACTACCCTCTACACATTTTTCACACTACTTACTTGCTACCATTTGCTCAAATGCTTGAAAATAAGACTGTATGCTCGTGCTCCCATTCTCTTTACATTTTACATAGTGAATTCAAGTTATGAAGGTTGTTTCTTTGTACGCTGCCAACATGAAGATCAAATTTCAAGGTCATGAACATGTTTCGCCGCTCGAATCTTTTGTTCCTCAATATCAGGGATAGTGAGGTTCATCACCTGGATTTTGGCAATTTCTAGAGCAGGTTAACTAACCCTAATCCTTCTCTCATGGCGCAAATGATTAACGACAGTGGCCTTGCATTTGCTGTGAGTTTCTCGATCTCAGTACAATGTGCCAACACTGTGCTCACCTGCGGGGCTCACTTCAACCCTGACACAAATGAATTATCTAATGTACATGGGGAACTGATCGCCAAACTAGATGTTGCTGCTGTACGGATCCCAAAAATTGAAATATCCATTGTTATCTCTTAAGCTCAAGCACATACGCTTTTCGAGCAAGACAGTGATAAATACAAATCGAGGATAGCAAAGTCATGGCTAAAGAACCCTGAAAAGGGAGCATCTCGACTTTCCAAGGCACTATTTAGGGCTGATTTTAATGAAGAACTATCTGATTTCATAATCTTGTTAGCTCATGTTATGGGATTACCCTCCACCAATGAATTTCACTTTTGGATGTGTCCGCTCATCAATATCATCTACGAAGGTAGTTAGAGCATAAATTGTGTAGAAATCATTTGCATGAATTTGACAAAACAGTTGTCCAATGTGCAACAGACCAAGAAGTTCTATATGAATTCTTATCTTATGTATACCCTAGAATCATCTCGGAAATGGTTTGGTTTCACATACATCGAGATTCGAAAGGATGAACCCATTCATGCATACTACCATTAGTTCACCCTTGAAACCAACAACCATAACTTCAGGAGGGTGAATGATGCCTCTACCATGTATATTGTGAGGCTTCTAGAAAGTGATACTGCCAGAAGATTTTCTGATGAGGCCATGAACCTGATAGCAAAATATGGAGCTTTCTTCATTCAATTCAGAAGGTTTTCATATATCAGGTTAGCCAGTTATGAGAACACACCTCTTAAACTCCTATGCTTTGTAATGATAAGATGGCTTTGATTGAAGTATACAGGCAATTGGATGAGTTACATAGAACCTACAGAGACAAGAAAATCTCTGGGCTGCATTTCCCCATATCCTTGGGTAATTATACATGTAAAACAACTTTGGATGCTCAAAACATAGAAAGGGCCCTTGCTCCCATCACTGTTCACTTCTTCAAGCCCAGGATGTGTTTTAATTTGAAGAAGTTCATTGAGCTAAATCTCATAATTAATTATCATCACAAATCAGATACTAAGGACTACTAGGCCAATTGTGAAGATGACTTTGAAGCAAGGTGGAGGCATTATGGCTGATTCTCTCTCCAGCTGATAAAGGAGCTAAATCTATATCAAATTCCTGAAGGGCTTCAAGATGATAATGCAGAATTGTTGTCATATGAATATGATACATTGATCAAGCATACTCCCTTGGAGGATCTAGACTAGTACAAGAGGGAGAAGGACAACTTGGCTGAGATTCTAGCCCCTGTCCTTGTGAGAACCAAGGTCTGGTTTGACAGGAAGGTCCGATAGCTTAAAAATAATCCACGAGAATCTTCCTCTAAAGATACTTCAACCCTTAGGAAGGAGTCACATAAACCTAGCTCAGAGGTACCTACACAAAATCCTCCTCCTTCCTCAAATAAAGAACCTGAATCATCCACCCCTTCTTCATCTACTCAAGTATATCAAAAGAAGGTGAAAGAGGTTAAACAGGAGGCGATTGAGGAAGATCCCCTGTTAAAGCATTCAAAACTACCTTCGGGGCTAGAGAACGTCATTATTCTCAGTGAAAGTGATGATAGTGAAGTGTCAGTCCTTGCAGGAACTTCAGAAGCTGCAATAAATAAAGAGAAGGAAGTGCATAGCACTGAACCTCCAAGTACCATTGATTCCTTTACCCAAGAAGCTCCAGATACTCCACTCACATCTCTACTAGAAGCAACAATAGTTAATACTTTAAGTGCCATGAGTTCTCTTGCTCTTGGATCTCTTGCTCCTCCTTCTTATTCCTCCACTTTTGCATGGGTACAACCCTTAGTTGACAGCAGGAAGAGGAAACCTTCTTCTCGATTGATAGGGCCAAATTTTGATGTTGTGGCAGCCTTGTTGGGCACTACTCCTTCTACTCCAGCAAAGAGAGCCAAAACAACTTCAAGGATAGTGACAGATGTCCAAGGCCAACAATTTCTTGAGGTAGTAAAACCTAAGGTTGATAAGGCATAACAAGATCTACTAGCCTCTAATCTGGAGCTTTCTAGGATTCCAATGGGATAATCTACCCCTAAGAGTGAGGTGCATAACCTCTAGGAAACAATAACCAGAGTTATTGAAAGAGTAGAAAAAGGTAAACAGATTATAGAACAGTTAGAGGAACAACATGGTTTTGGATCCTACTCTGATGTCTGCCCTTCCGCCACCTATGATTTTTAATCAAGCTGAAGTTCAAAGCATTAAAGAAATACACATGTATTCCATCTACGAGAGAGCTATGGAAGCCATGGCGGATGACATGATCATTACAGGTTTGAATTTCATTGTAGAAGCCTTCAAACTCAATGAGAAGGTGACTAATCAGCAACAAAATCTCTCCTCCGCAATTGGGACCATGGATAAAGAACTTAAACTTTGGAGTAGCTGCATAGTGGATCTTTTCCTGATAGGACAGGCTGATGAAAATATATTGATGACCAACAAGGTTTTTGATGACGCCAAATACAATTTAACAAGGTCATGGGTTTTTCAGCGTGGAATGGAAAATAAAAGTTCTGGAGGAGGCTTTAGGAGAGTTGAGGAACAGTTGGTAGAAAGGAGAAGCCTTCAAAACTTGTGTTGTATCCACTTTCAAAGATATTCACTGTCACCTTCACAATGAAACTTCAGGTGTTCCTTTCTCCCTCCAAGAAATTAAAACTCAATTCAGGCCATTTGTTAAAGAAAACTTGTCTAAGGAGGAATCAATTACCAAAGAGAAGATAAAGGAGATTTTCTCTCTTCAATCTGCTATTGAAGAGGCTAATAAAGAATACCATGCACACACTGAGTTTGATAAGGAGATGGAGAAATGCCTCAAGATACTACCAACACATCAGTCCCACGAGGCAGAGAGATAGCGGAAGCATTAAAAAATTTTAGGCAACGAATCCTCAAGTCGGTGGGCCCTCCTCAGCAATAGGTAGTTGTTTTCTCTTCCAGCTTCTCCCTTCCTTCTTTTTCTCAAATCGAGCTTATTGTAATTAGTTAAGGGTTTTGTGTCAAGCATCTCTTTAATTAACATTTTACTTAAAAGAAGCAGTTACCAAGTGTAACTAATTTGTAATTTATATAATGGGCTCTCTACGTCATTCTTGGGGGCTGGAACTTGGTTTATTTTTGAAAGTGTTAAGGAATAAAAAAATAATCAATAAAAAAATATCTTTCTTTCTATGTCTATCTGGTCTTGTTCTTTCGTTACTATCTGTTAAATGTAGCTTTGTATTCTTGTAGATGTAATTTCTAGAACTTTGTGTCTTTGAAATAAAATCTTATTGTCTCAAATGCAAATGGTTCTGTTCCAAATAATTTCATTCTGGCATGCATAAGGAATTATTTTGTTATCTATATTTCTTGAGAGTGCCTTTCTACCCCTTCCCACTACTTAATTCTTCTATCCTTTTGTATTGATGATCTGTTCTATTTTAACACTCTCATGATATCCGAGTTCCCCATTAAAACTATACACTGTACATGTGTAAATAAGTTTTTACCTTTAAATAAGGGAACCTCTCCCATTAAAGAGGAGATAATTTCTCTCCCTTGACTGTTGTTCTCAATAAATTCCTTATTTGACGACCAAAAAAAGGTCTTGTAAAGAGATATAAACATGCACAATATACCTGAAAACATAATAGAAGGAAAAAGACACAATAAAAACTTGAATTAGGGAAAGAAAATCCACAAAATACCAATTTTATTAATTAGAAACATACACAATCCATTACAATATAGGCATAAGGAAAAATCCTTTACAATATGCCCAAATGTGAGGCCGTTAGCTCACTATATCTCTGGAAATTTTTTGATAGAGTTCCTTTGCTAAACAAAATGAATCCCCTCAAAATGAGGAAAATTTTACAATATATAGTTGAATAGCCTCGAAATTTCCTCACCAACCAACATGTTTCATTAAATAGGTATGGGATGCCATACAAATTTTGTACTTTGCTTGCATAGGTAGTCATGGGAGTCATACCTCATTAAGCTGGTAGTTGAACAACCATGTACCGCTCCCATTAATGCCTAGTTCGTTCATGTACTAGGTTGGTTGCATGTATTTTCTACTCCCGGATGGTAGCATAATCATCTTTGGTGTCGGCAGGTAGCATAAATGTGACCATTTGATAACGTGCTTTCCCCACTCTTGACAGGTAGCTAAAAATCCACTGTCGGCAGGTAGCATCCGTACAAGTGCTACCGGTGCCTTTGTTGTCACCCGACTATGCTTCAACATCACCCTTGTGCAACTGGCCAATAGCTTAAAAATGCCATTGACCGGTACCTTCCTCGACCGATTTTGGTACCACCATTGTCCACTACCGACCAGAAGCATCCATACATGCTACCGACATTTTTACATCGTTTAATTTTCTATGACCCGTTGATTTTGCTACGATTTGGTAGCATGAAAATGTGCTACAGACTAATAGCATCAGTTCCTGCTACCGGCAACATCTTACCACCATTTTTTCTCCTTCAGATTAGACCTTCACCGTGGCGGTTGCATCCATCAACTGCCAATGTTCAGACCTGATAAGTTGTCCATTTTGCAGGGCTAAAAAAATGGATAATAATTAGTGACTAGCGGGGTTATCTATTTGCTAGATCAGAAAGACCAGTGACCTTGTTGTGTCCATTGAGAATGGAGTCGTTCTGTAGTCTAAAACTGATTTGACACCTGAAAATTCACCCCTCAAACTTTTGAAACACTGCTGGGGCCTTTCATTTCTCAAAACCTTGGGCTGGATACTAATTACTCTCATCACAAGACCCATACTAAAATTGGAAAGTGCAAGAGCGAAAAAGGCACAACTATATACAAACAAAAAATCCATACACTTCCCAGGTGGAAAATGTAGAGAGTGCACTAACACTTATTACAAAACAAGCCTAAACTAAAACAAAGAACTGTGCTACAAGCACTTGGAGGAATAGAAATTCTAAACTAAAATGTACAAGAAGGATATTTCACTTAATAATAATGTTTGAGATAGATTACATTGACTGGAATCTACATTTATTCTCCGTCCAACCTTGATAGATGGAAAGCATTGTTTTCTTTGCAATTTGAAACCATATAAGGGCCACTCTATATTGCATCAAACTTAGAGTGCATTCCTGGTTTTTCCCTATCTATATCCCATTTTAGGTCCAAGTCTTCCTCTTGGAAGTTTCTAGTCTTTTCCTTCTTGTCAAAGCACCTCTTGATCAATGCTTGATCATTCTCCATGATGTGCATGGATTGGTTCCTCTTCTCCTCCAACTCCATGAGCTATGCATATCTAGCTTCCATGGGTTCAAAATCGAATAGCTCTGGATTCTTAATGAGCTCTAATGTAGGTAATTCGAGGGATATAGGTAGCCTTGCCTCCATTCCATAGACTAACCTGTAAGGAGAGTTCCCTTTTGAATTCTTGGGAGTAATCCTATCACCCCACAAGGATGATTTCAACTTGGCGTGCCGAGTTCTCTAGGTATCATCTAGATTTCTCATCATCTTCAAAATATTGTTTTCGGTGGACTTGGCCTGCCCATTATCCCATGGGTAGTAATGTGATGAGTTGCTCAAGTATATCACATTTTTGATTGCCCAATCTATGATCTTGGCACCTAGGAATGCCAAAGCATTATTTTATATAATGGTGGCTAGTACTCCGAACCTCGTCACTATCCACTCATAAAAATATAGTATGTTGGCCTCATTTGCTTCCTTGAGTGCAACCACCTCCATCCACTTGGTGAAATAATTTGTGGCTGTGAGGATCAACTTGTGGCCCAAGCTAGAATTTGGATTAATCACCCTAATGAAATCTATCCCCCATTACATGAATGGTTCACTTAGAGAAATGGGGTGGAGTGGAAGGGATGTTAACCTCTCTTTTACCATGAATAAGGCAAACTTTTTACACTTCCTAATCCATGCATAACAATCATGAAAAATGCTAGGCCAATAATATTATGCCTTCATAATTCTAAGAGCTATCACCCTTGGGGAAAAATGGCCACCTGTTTCTCCGTCATGAAATTCATGTAGCAACTTCTCTATTTGATGAACAAGATACCATAAACCAATGCAAAGGGGATAAATGAAGCCTAAAATACCTCCTTTTGGCTTTGCTCATCCCTTGAGGACTTTGACATGTTTAAAAGAAATGGACTATGTCTTGATTCTAACATGGTGTAGCCACATCATCTGCTATCAGTTCTTGACTGTCTTGTAATACCAAAATAGCTCCTTCTCTACCATCTGATTCAACATGTTGTCGCGAGACTAACTATTCACATAATCCCTTACCCCTAACAAGCTTGGTAAATCTAATATCAATGTCATATTCCATGTCCTTGGTTACCCAGCCAACCCTTTTTTCATTGAGGTCCTTGTTTAAAATAAAATCCTTTATACTAGAATTTGTGACTAGAAGATGAATCCTATTATTTGACACTAAATGTATGAACTTCTTCAAACTTCTAATCAAAACAAGGACATGTTTCTCAATGAATGAATATCTTACCTCATAGTACAAAGGGCCTTGGCTAAAGAATGCAATAGGATGTTCCAATCCTTCCTTATTTTGTTGCATCAAGATTGTGGAAATGGTGTCAGAACCATCGAAGGCATAGAGAAAGAAGTCTTTGGAGAATTCCGAATGAATGAGAGTTGGAGCTTGAGATATGGTTTGCTTGATAGCTTCGAAATTCTAATTTTCCCCCACTATCCATTTGAAAGCCAAATTCTTCTTCAACATCATCATTAAAGGCTTCAAAAGAGTGAAAAAAATTTAGTACAAACCTACGGACAACGTTTATCCTCCCTAAGAAGCTTTGGAGAGCCTTCTTATGACTAAGCAAAGGTAGAGCGTGGATGGATTCTACCCTCTCCAGATCAATTGTCAGTCCTTCCTTCGACACGATATGTCTTAGAAGTTTACCCTCATGCGCCATGAATATGCACTTTTTGGGATTCAAGGACACTCCAAACCTCCTGCACCTTTGGAAGACCTTTCTGAGATGAAAGAGGTGACTTTATGCATTTTTAGAAAATACAGTGATGTCGTCAAGATAAACAAGCACTATTTTATTTAAAAGCCCCTTAAATTCCATATCCATTGCTTGTTGAAATGTTGCTTCAACATTTAATAGCCCAAATGGAATCTTCCTGTAGGCATTGGTGCCCCATTTTGTGGTGAAGGTTGTTTTGATATGATCCTCTTCTTTCACCATAATCTAATTATAACTGGAATATTTGTCCAAGAGGGAGAATCTTTCTGAACCAGCCACTACCTATAATATCTACTCCATGGAAGGACGTGGGTAGTGGTCTTTAAGGAAGGCCCTATTTAAATATTGAAAATCCACGCATAACCTGATTTCCCCATTCCTTTTCCTAACATACACTAGATTTGCTACCCAAATTGAGTGCTTGATCAGGAAAATGATACTCACCTCAATGATCTTATTTAGCTCCTTCTTCATGAGTGGTTATTTATGAGGGTTTACCGACCTTATCTTTTTCCTTTACAGACTTAGCCTCCGTATTTAACTCAATGATGTGTTGTGTCAATTATGGGTTAAACCCCCTCAAATACTTATAGCTCCATTTGAAAACGTCCAAGAATTCCTAGAAAAGCTGCACAAAGTCGTACTTTTCCCATTCATTTCCCATCTTACCTATTTAGAGCGTCTTACATTCTCCAACCGAAATGGGTTCAAAATCATCCTTTTTGACTTGAATGTTGGCCTTCTCCTTTCGGAATTGGTCATTTGGGTTGAAAATTGACTCTAGAGTCACCAACCCCTTTGGCAATTTGTTTTTCTGCAACTACATCACTTTATCCCCATACTGCTGCTCTAATTTCTCCTAATTTTTAGCAAATAACTCAGCCTCCTCTTATAGAAAATTAATGATCTGTTGATCATTCTCAAATACATGTTAGCTTGTGTTGTTATCAGGTACAACTGGCCTTAAAATCACATGAATATGTGGTTGTGATTTATCTCTTTTGATACTATCCACCACATCAAATATTGCTCCAATTTTTGTGAGCCTATCCGCATCCTCATTCCTTTCCCTTGGTATGGATTGAATGTTGAATGCATCAAAATCTTCCATGAGGTCCCATACTCGATGATTGTAGGCTTTAAGCAAATCATTCTTACCAAAAAAAATTCCTTTAACCTGGTTTAAAATCAACTCATTATCCCCATAAACTTGCAAATTTTTTATGCCCCTTTTCCTCATCCAATGCAATCCATGTATCAAAGCTTCATACTCAACTGTATTGTTTGAACAAGAAAAATGAAAATGGAAAGTTGAGTAGTACTTCATACCTTATGGTGACAAAAGCATTACACATCCTCCAACACCCTACATACTCCTTAAACCATTAAAGAAAAACAGCCACACTTCATTAACATCCTCATTTTCTGGCTTAGTGAGGCTTGGGGTGCACAAGTTATCCTCATGTAGACAATGAAATCCCAACTCAACTTCTCCCATTTCATTGTACAGATCGAAATCATGTATCCTATGAGCCCAATCATCAAGTGTTAGGTCCAAAATTCTTCCAACCTTTGTGTTTTCCTCTTGATCCTCCAAGCATTCTTCTTGATCGAATATGCTACAATTTGCATTGATTGAGATGGGCACATAAGGCTCAATGTGAAAAATAACAATTAGCTCTGACTTGGTCATAGCCTTAGCCCCATACCTTGTCCTAAATAACATGTGGGACCAATAAGCTAATAGGTACCCACAAATCTTGGTTGTGAAATCCATTGAAAGGAACAAGGAAAATAGTGGTGGCAAATCAATCACCGATGCATCCTATAGAACTGTGACATTTGAGCAAGCATGGAGCGTAATGCTTAGTTATTTGATCAATTCAACTATGCCTACTAATGTTCCATCCAATTTTACTACTCCCATCAATACCAGTTCATATTTTAAGCCCAATTTATCTATAATTTTCTTCAGCATTACAGAGCTTCTCGCCCCCGAGTCGATCATGCAACTGTGCACTAACTTATCTCCAACGATCATTGAGACATAGAATGGTGGAGGCTTCACATTCTTTCCTGAATGAAATTCTCCTTGTTAAGAAATTTTAGTAAAAACCATCTCCTAATTTTTGGATGGCTCATTAGAAGGTGACCAATTTTCCATAGCACCCTACAAAAATTATTGTTGCACTGGAATTTCCAAAGACTCCCACATGGAAATACTGACAATTAGCCTTCTTCATCTGATCGATGGTGTTGAATGGATGTGGGTTTTCCTTTAGCTTCCCCTTGCTCGACATGCTATTTTACAGTACCTAGGTTAGTCCATGAGCTACCACAACTAGTATCCTGGGCTGATTCTCCACATTGGGTGTTGTGAGAGAAGCTTCCTTGGGCCATATTTGTGCATTAAGAGTTGCATTTTTCTTGCCAACTCCTTGTTGAGTGAGAGTGGGCTGAGAAATAACTAGAATAGATGATTTTCCCTCCTCTATGTTCCTTTTCTTAGACCATGTATTGGTAGCCACACCCTAGAAAGGAGATTGATTAACTCCGCAAGTCCTCCATCTACCAATTGACCAGTGTGGTTCAGTTGGACGAGTATCTTGCTGAGATGCTTGCTGATTTTCTCCTCACTTGGCTCTTGGGCCACCCAATGGTCTGCACCATCAAGGATTGATTCAATGTACCATTGAAGCACGTTGAATGATTATGAGGTATATTGCAGGGGTAACACCATTCATACTCTTATGCAATGTTGTTTTGATCCGTAACCATCACCCTTGACATTGAAACTACATTTGGATTATAAGGCTGAAGTGTCCTGACAATTTGAGACTACCCTTGGTTTGGATTTTGATTTGTTGCCTGAGTAGGAGGCCTGTTAGGCTGATATGGAGGCCTATTCATTTGAGCTTGGGGCTGGTAAGACCTAAAGCTCTGATATTGTTGCCTTTTGAATGTCACCAACTCATTCCCCAAATT
This sequence comes from Taxus chinensis, assembly GCA_019776745.2. Taxonomy (NCBI): domain Eukaryota; kingdom Viridiplantae; phylum Streptophyta; class Pinopsida; order Cupressales; family Taxaceae; genus Taxus; species Taxus chinensis. Next base: position 882,068,019 of record CM034149.1, on the reverse strand, counting down.
TTGCAGTTTCCTCATGACTTCTTGGAGTTCCTTGGAATTACTGGAAGAAGTGGAGGTCTTACTATTGCTCTAATTTCTAGGGGCTGGAATGGGGGCTATTTTAGGTGCTTGACTGGTAGATGGGGTCCCCAATTCTAGATATAGAGGCATAGGTGGCCTAAGTACCAGCTTTCCTACTTAAATTAAGTAAATATATGCTCTACTAGCTATATCATATGACCCTGGTAGTGTTGTTCCCCCCATTGATTGTATCATCATAGCTATGTTAGAATTTAGAGATCTAAGAAAATAGAGTAACACACCTTCCGCTGCTGGCCTCACAACAATCAAAATATGATCCCACATGCACTGGAACCTAAATTTGAAGTTAGCCATCTATTCATTCAGGGCCCTCTTGATTGTGGTTAATTGTTATAACAGAGACAAATTATATGCCTTCTCTCTGAACTGGTTACATAGGGCTGAACATAATGTTAAAATGTGTTGTATATTTTGTATATTGTACCTCTTTCAGGAGTAGTGTTGTATAATCTATTTGTATCTATACATATATATGGGTGGTGTCATAATCCATGAATGATGGGGAACCGTTATGGGTTTTTATTAGCCCATGGTTTTGGTACCCATTGTATTGTAAAACCACTTTGATGATTTATTATTATTTTGCTTACAAATAGCTGGAGATACAATAGGGTAAAGCAGAACCTGGAAGTACAATATTGTATTGTAAACAATTAAGTTAATGCAATAAGAGAGAGAAGTTACCATGCTGGATTTTCTTCCGAAAGGGGTTCCCAAGTTAAATATTGTGTTTTATCATTTGTTTTCTTTGATTATCTTGAATATTATGTTTAGTATAGATTCTTGTTTATTATTTAATTGGGTTGATTCTCTTCATTTGGTATCAAAGCTAGGTTTTAGATTTTATGTAAAGAGTTAGGGTTTCTAAAACCCTTGATAATTTTTTTTGAGTGGGAGCTTTGCGGGTGAATTTTTCAAGTAGAAGAAAATGACGGGAAGAACAAGGATCGAAATCAAAAAATTTAATGGCCAATATTTTGAGTTATGGAAGCTCAAGATGGAAGATCTTCTTATGGATAGAGATCAGTGGATTGTTGTGTTTGGAGCCAAGCCTACGGATATGAAGGTAGAGGACTGGGAAAATATCGATAGGAAGGCAAGGAGTTCAATCAAATTGTATCTGTTAGATTCATTTTTGTTGAATGTGTCAAATGAGAAATTTGCTTAGGTGTTATGGGAGAAGTTGGGGACTTTGTATCAGAAAAAGTCTTTAGTGAACAAACTGTCTCTGAAAGAAGCTATATTCATTGAGAATGAATGATGGAGACTCTATTGCAGAACATCTAAACGTCTTTAATATTGTGGTAAGTCAATTGGTTTTTGTTGATATTAAAATGGAATAAGAGGATAATTGAATTAATCTTTTGTGTTCTTTACCTGAGTCTTGGGATAATCTAGTTATGGCTATTACTAGTATTACGACAAAATTATTTGTTGAGGATGTAGTTATGGCCTTAATATCAAAAGAAATGAGGTGGAAATCCATTAAGGATTATCAATCCAAGGATGTCTTATATGTAAGAGGTCGTACCTAAGATAAAAACAAGAAAATGAAAGGACAGTCAAAGTCCAAAAGTAAATTGAAGACTACAGAAAAAGATAAGAGAAAATGTTGGAACTGTGGTAAAATGGGGAATTTCAAGCAAGATTGTAGATCTAAGAAGGTAGGAAAGGGTAAGTCCTCTGATGATGGTGGATCTTCAGTTGCAAAACCCTCTAATGAAGACTCGGGAGATTTGATTCTAGTAGCTTCCAGCTTGCATGCATGTGACAATGCATGGTTGATTGACTCGAGTTCCTTCTCTCATATAACACCACACAAGGAGTGGTTCTGTGAATATGAAAAGTGTAATGAGGTGATTTATATCTAGGAGATAACTGAACCTGCAAGATCATTGGTCATGGGAGAATAAAGATGAGGTTTAAAGATGGAAGGATTACAACCCTTGCAGGTGTTCTGCACATTTCAGGTTTGACCAGAAACCTAATATCTGTAAGTAAGATGAATGATGTAGTTGTTCAGGTAGAATTTAGTAAAGACAGTTGCAATATAGTTTGGGGTACAATGGTATTGGCAAGAGGCATCCGTACTGGAACACCGTTTAAGCTTGAGACAAGTGTTGTTACTGATGAGTGCAATAACTTTGTGGTTCTAGAGGAGAAGAAAGCTTCAGATCCAACTCCTACATTTTCTGTAATGAAAATGATGTTATGGCATCAAAGGATGGGACACATTGGAGAGAAAGGACTTCGTTCTTTAAAATTAAAAGGTATGGTTGAAGGAATTTCTGAGTGTCCTTTAGATTTAGATTTTTGTGAGCATTATGTTTTTGGAAAGCAAACTAGAGTAAAATTTCCTACGAATGCTACAAGATCAGAAGGAATTCTAGATTTGATACATAGTGATGTTTTTGGACTTGTAAAAGTTCCATAATTAGGAAAATCCATGTTCTATGTTAGTTTCATAGATGATTTTTCAAGAAAGACTTGGGTATATTTTATTTGGAATAAGTCTGAAGTTTTAGATAAATTCAAAGAGTTTAAGGATATTGTGGAAAATCAGACAGAAAGGAAGATAAAAGTTTTGAGAAGTGACAATGGCGGGGAATATTACTCCAATGCCTTTGAGCAATTCTATAAAGAGTATGGAATAGAAAAGTAGAAGACAACTCCATATACGCCACAATAGAACAGAGTTGCAGAAAGGATGAATAGAATGTTGATGGATAAGTGTAGAAGTATGCTCAGTGGTGCTAGTTTAAACAAAAAAAATTGGGCAGAAGCAGTGGTAATTGCGTGCTATTTGGTTAATAGATCACCGACATCTGTACTTGAAGGGAAAACTCCACAGGAAGTATGGATTGGTAAGAAACCCTCTGCTAGACATTTACTTGTATTTGGTTGTATTGCTTATATGTATATTCCGAAAGAGAAAATAACCAAGTTAGATAATAAATCTGCTAAGTGCATATTTATTGGATACTCAAAAGGATACAAGCTTTGGAATCTAGAATCACATAAGGTTTTTTTTTAGCCGTAATGTAATTTTTAGAGATCTTAAGGAAATTGCAAAGCAAGAAACAAAACCAGAGGAAGATCATGTTAAAATTGAGGAAGATGAATCTATGTTTGAATTTGATGTGACTATAGAAGATGAACCACAAAGAAAGTTGCAAGGGGAAGATTTAGATGAAGTAGATGAGGAACCAGAAGATGTTGAACCAGAAAATCCTATCTTAAGAAGATCATATCGGCTGAGAATGACACGTGAGAGGTATAGTCCTCCTGATTTCTTTTCTACTTCTATTTTGTCAATTTTATCTGTTACTGATGATGAACCCAAGACTGTGAAGGAGGCTTTTGGATCTAATGAAAGCATGTTTTGGAAAAAGGCTATGGAGGAAGAAATGGAGTCCTTATATAAGAATAATACATGGGACTTGGTGAAATTACCTCCTGGAAGAAGATAGGTTGGCTATAAATGGGTGTTTAATAAGAAGTATAATGCAAATGGGAAAATAAAAAATTATAAATCCCACCTTGTGGAAAAGGGTTTCTCTCAAGTGGAGGGACTCAATTTTGGTGAGATATTTTCTCTTGTTGCTAAGTTAAGTTCTATTAGATTTCTTTTAGCTATTGGTGTTGCTTTCAATATGGAAATAGAGTAGGTGGATGTTAAGACAATTGTTTTGCATTGAGGAAATCTACATGATGCAGCCATAAAGATTTAAGATCAAAGAAAAGGAAGATTTGGTGTGTAGGCTGAAAATTCCATTATATGGCTTGAAGCAATCACCAAGAATGTGGAACCAAAAATTTGACAGGTATGTGTTAAGTCTTGGGATTGAAAGAAGTAAAGCTGACCCCTGTGTTTATTTTAAATATGAAGGTGAATATTATGTTATCATTGTATTGTATGTTGATGACATGCTATTAATTAGTAGCAGTAAGAAATTGGTCAGTCATGTTAAATCTCAACTCTCATCTCATTTTGATATGAAGGATCTTGGTGCTGCAAAATTTATTTTGGGCATGGAAATAAAAAGAGATCGTGTAAACAGGAAACTAATGTTAAATCAAATAAAGTATCTTGAGGTGATATTGCAAAGGTTTAAAATGCATGAAAGTAAACCTATTAGTATTCTTTTTCCTGTTGGTCAAAAGTTGTCTTCTGAACAATGTCCTAAAATTGAAGAAGAAATAGAGGACATGTCTCAGGTACCATATGTTAGTGCAGTTGGTAGTTTGATGTATGCAATGGTTTGTACTAGACCTGATATTACACGTGTAGTGGGAGTAGTGAGAAGATTCATGTAAAATCTTGGAAAGTAACAATGGATTATGGTAAAGAGAATCTTTAGGTACCTAAGTGGGACATCTAACTATGCAATTTATTATCAGGGAAAACATGATGAAAGTAAAACATTAGATCTACATGGTTTTGTGGATTCCGACTGGGGTGGAGACTTGGATATGTGTAGGTATACCATTGGTTATGTAATCAACTTGTTTGGTGGAGCGGTAAGTTGGATGAGTAAATGTTAAGCAAGTGTTGTGATATCCACCACAGAGGCTGAGTACATGGTAGCTACTCATGCAAGTAAAGAAGCGGTTTGGATTTGGTGACTGATCTCCACTTTTGGGTTCACTCAAAATGTTGTAAGGATCGATCGTGACTTTCAAAGTGTAATTTTTTTAGCAAAGAACCCTGAGTATCATTCAAGAACAGAACACATTGATGTTCAATACCATTTTGTAAGACAAATGGTGGAGGAGAAGAAGATACTACTAAGTAAGGTGGAAACAAAGGATAATGTTGCTGACTCTTTAACTAAGGTTGTGAGTGTTGAGAACTATTCTTGGTGTAGAAAATTGATGGGTTTGAATGCCATGAGCTACTAGCTTTATGGCAGTGTAGCTCCCTTTTGCATAGCATACAAAAAGTGGTAGAATGTTAGAATGTGTTGTATATTTTGTGTATTTTATACTAAGGAGTAATGTGTGCCTCTTCCACGAGCGTTAGCAGGGGTCCGGGGTTGGCCCCGAATGGGGGGTTTGGGGGGCTAGCGACCCCCCAATCGGGGGTTCGGGAGCTGGCCCTCGAGAAAATTTTCAGAATCCCTATTTTTACGGGTGTATAGATATTCTATTTTTATCTATATGTATATATGGGTGGTGTCATAATCCATAAATTATGGGGAACTGTTATGGGTGTTTATTATCCCATGGTTCTGGTACCCATTGTATTGTACAACTTTTTTGATGGTTTCTTACTATTTTTATTACAAATAGATGGAGATGCAGTAGGGTAAAGTAGAACTCGGAAGTAAATTATTGTATTCTAAATGGTTAAGTTAATGCAATAAGAGAGAGAGAAGTTCCTGTGCTGGGGTTTTTTCCTGAAAGTGTTTACTAGGTTAAATCTTGTGTTTTATCATTTTTTTTCTTTGATTATCTTGAATATTTTGTTCAATATAGATTTTTGTTTATTAGTTTATTAGATTGATTTTCTTCACATAATGCATCCCAGTTTGTAATCGACCCTACTGTTAGGATCCTAAACCATTGCAATGTCTTACCTTTGAGAGAAGAAGCAAGGAGCCTAACTACAACATCCATCTCGTTGATCTTGTGAATGGTGCAGACATTCACAATGTCTTGGATATGATCTTTGGGGGTCGTATGATTCTCCCCAATGAGGCAAGGAATTCTCTTCAATGCTGCCACCAAAATAGGATTATGTGCATTGAGGGCGAGTGGATTGCTACCTGTGAAATTGAAAAATGGGTTTTCTGGCGGCAGTGGTTGTCTTGGATGTGCCATTATGATTGGCCTAAAAACCCTGGTTAATTGAAGGAAGGGTCTACTAGGTGGATGCGTTGATAAGGTTTTGTTTAGTGGAGATGGAGACATTTGTTCTCTTTTTCCTCTCCTAACTCTTCCTAGTGATAACTACAAGTATCCAAAGACACCTTCTTCTATTTCTTTGGACCAAATTTGAATCCTTCTCATGAACTTAAACTGCCATTACTTCTGAAATCAGTTGATTTTATATTTGGACTCATCAGATATGTTTCTACAAAACCTCCAAAGGCTATAAATTCACCAAGACACACGCCTAATCTTGACAAAATAGAAATATTGACTTTTTGTCCCACCGGGTGTGCCAAAAATATTAAACAAAAATTACAGCACCTCTAATTGCTTGTGATTTGTGTGTGAGGCAATCATTGTCACATGTATAACATGGGACTATCCTACAGTGTGAGATGCTGCAAGTAGGATAATCCTGCAGAGGAAGTCGACTTCTTATCCTACCCTAGTGCTAACTTCTCCAAAGTGCAGAGAATGGAAAACTAAACTTATCCTATCCTAATGCTTTCCAAGGAGACATAGATATAAAAATGCATAAAAGTGAATCTACTCTAAGCGAAGGTGATGTACCAAGAAAGGGAGTGAGACATTCTAGGTGAGTGAATAATAAGGAGTAAACAAAGTGAGGGAGGGTGAGTAGAAGCACCACAGCTAAAACAATATTTAGTTCCCTAGATTCGTAAATCACAACAAATTAAAAGGTCCTACTAAAAGATATAAACATGCATAATATACCTAAAAACAGAATGGAAGGCAAAAGATGTAATAAAAACTTGAATTAGGGAAAGAAAAGCCACAAAATACCAATTTTATTTCTCAGAAACATGCACAATCCATTAAAATATAGGCACAAGGAAAATTCCTTTACAATATGCCCAAAATAGAGGCCTTTAGCTCACTATAGCTCTAAAACAATTTTGACAGAGTTCCTTTGCAAAACAAAACGAATCCCCTAAAAATGAGGTGAATTTTACAATATATAGATTACTAGCCTCAAAATTTCCTCACCAACCAATAGGTTTCATTAAACATGTATGGGAGGCCATACAAATTTGGTACTTTACTTGCATGGGAAGTCATGGGCGCTATACCTCATTAAGCTGGTAGTTGAACAACCATGTACCACTCCCATTAAAACCTGGTTTGTTCCTACACTAGGCTGATTACACATATTTTCTGCTCCCAGATGGTAGCATAATCATCTTTGGTGTCGAAAGGTAGCATAAATACGACTACCTGATAACATGTTTTCCCCGCTTGTGACCGGTAGCTCAAAATCCACTGTCGGTCAGTAACATCCGTACAAGTGCTATTGGTGCCTTTGTTGTTTCCCGACTGCGCTTCAACATCTCCCTTGTGCAACCAAATGGTAGCTTAAAATGCTCCTTGACTGCTATCGAGACCGCCATTGTCCACTACCAACCAGTAGCATCCATACATGATACCAGTGCTTCTGCGTCGTTTTCCTATTTGTGACTCACCATTTTTTACCAGCTGGTAGCATCAGTTCCTACTATTGGATGATAGCATATAAAATGGTACCAGACAGTAGCATCTTTGATGATATCAGTGGCATCTTACTACCATTTGTTTCCCCCTTGGCTTGGACCTTCGCCACTGTTAAACTTCAGAATGTTACATCCATCACCCATCAATGTTCAAACCTGATAAGTTGTCCATTTTGTAGGGGTACACAAAATGGATAATATTATGATGACATGTCGCATGTAGGTAAGGTCCATTTTATTGGTAAACCCTCAAAAGTTGAGTATGGACCGAGTAACTAAATTTCGTCATAAGGTGATGAGTGCAACGCATATAACAATGTATTTTATATGACCAAGGTAGGTGAATGTGTGTTGTAGGTAATGTAATGTAACATGTGTAGGTAGAAACAAATAGAATGTGTACTGATGAGAGATGAAACTAGACCCAAGTATAAGTAAATATAGTGTAGGGTGTAGGAGAGGTAGGGTGTATGAATGTAGTGTGGGTAAGTGTGTAGATAGGAATAGCATGCATAATGATAATAGATAAAACTAGACCTAAGTAAAAGGGAATCTAGTGTAGCATATAGAATGTATAATATGTATGGATTACATAGGAAACTAGGATCATATAGGATGATGACTAGTGTAGTATGTAGGAGAGAGATGATGTGGAAATGAATAATAGAGGAGGTATGTATAAGATGATGTAGGATGTATATGTATGGGTCTGGTAGTGAAGTGTGTGGGGTTCAGTGTAATAATGATCCCTCATCGTCTGGTGTGAACTAAAGTACTAGGGTGCGTCATTAGGTAATGAGGGCGTGATAACAGATGATGAAAATGCTGATCTGCAAGGAAAGGAAACATGTATGGGTGTGAGGGGCAGAAATGTGAAAGTGCATGAGAAGGGGAGGGGGGTATATGTCAGGTGAGATGCCCCCCAGCAACAATGTGAGAAGAGGCTATGTGAACTCGTCAAGAAGGTCATCATCCTTGAGGTCAAAGTCAAATGGATTGGAATTAACAACTTGGGAAGCTATGGTATGAGGTTTATCATGTAATGAGCTAGTGAGAGACAAATGGTACATGCCCATCATGTATTCTTTGTCAGTAAAGGAAGGATGTGGACAACTGTGTGCATACTATCGAGTGAGGTTGGGGGAATGGCCAAGAAAGGAAGTATTACAAATGAAAATATGAACAAATGGCATGGTTAATGAGATGTTAGTGTGATGAGGGTCTAACATAACGCTGATGTAAGTAAGCCAAGAGTCCCCTAATGTGAGTGGTTCGGAACAAGGGGTGCGTGGTAGATAAACGAGGAGATCAAAGACATGTAAAACATAAGCGGAAATGATGCTGAAAAAATTGTAATAGAGAAGAGAGGCATGAGTAAAAGGTTGAAGGTCATAAAGGGTAAGGCCAAGGCGAGCTAGACCAATAGGAGAACAGATGTTTTCATCATATGTGGGATTGAGGGGAACATGGTCCTAGAATGAGTCACAGATAAAAATGGTACATGTGAAGGGTGGGTGCAGGGCCAATATTGGCAGAGATGGGATGATAATGTTCATGGAGGGAGGGGGTGGTTGGTATGGAACGATGGCAGTGGAAATGGGTGATGGAGAGGGGATTGTATCTACTAGACATATAGCTCCCTCCAGTGGTGGTAAATGTGGCTAATCGTCAAAAGGCTGAGGTTCATCAGTGGTGTCAATGCGAGGAATAGGGATACTAGTATGAGGGTCATAGACACAATATTGGAATGGATCATGGTCTCGAAAGATGGTATACTCAACACGCTCATGAAAGAATTTGACACAATGATGGATAGTAGAGGTAATGAATTGCATGGCGTGGAGTCATGGTCTACCTAACAAGAAATTGTATGAGACATGGAAATCATTAACGAAGAAGATGGTGGGGAGAGTTTTAGGACCAACAGTTAAGGGAAAAGTAACATGGCCTAGACATGGATGAATGGAACCATCATAAACACAAAGGGAAATGGAAGAAGGGTTAATGTCACAGATAAACAAATCCAAGGCTTGGATAAAGGATATGGGGCACAAATTAAGCTCAGAGCCATTATCGATAAGAGTACACTTAAAAGAAATGTTGTAGATGTGGGACATGATGTAAAATGGTGGGTCATTGTCAAAAGGGTGGATGTCAGCAGGAGGAATTCCTTAGAATGCTATATGTTGAGAAAGGGCCTCGAAAAATGTGTCATACAGGGAATCTGGATGCATGTCAGAAAAAACATTGGTAGTAGCAAAAGGGTTTAGACTCGATGAAGAAAATCAGGATGGGTAAGAAGGTACTCAGTGATAGAGATATTCATGATGATTGAATAAAAGAGAATGGGAAGGTAATAGAAAGTATGGTTGGATTCACCAAAATGATTAACAAAAATAACCTCCTAAAAGACTTGGGGATTTAGGGTTCTAGTGTTAATCTAAATAGGAGGACTAAAACGCAGTAAACAAAGTAAAGCTATATGTAATGAATAGTAATAAAAATGCTAAATGAAATAGAAACCCTAGTGGAAGGGAAGGAGAAGGAAGATGACTTAGTTGATTATTGTAGTCTATTGCAAGTTGTCACATATTTGAAAATAAAATCTGGAAGTGCAGATGATCACTCAAAGACCCTGCGAAGGGTAGATATGGACTATCTCAAGTGACACAAGCACCTGAGGGTGTACTGGGGCACCGTGGTCTAGATTTTAGGTACTGTGAACTATGCAAGAGATCAAGAGTTGTGTTTGGCAGTGTTGTAACTAGGTCTAAAACCCCACCTTTCTGTCACTCTAGATTCTCTAGATAATTCATATGACATCCTACACATGAAGAAGAAGAAGGGGTCGGACTGACCTTTGCTTCCAAACCGGTGGACTTATCACTGAGCACTGCGCTACATTACAAACCCTTATGTACTTTTGGTGAGTGTGTGTATGCCATACCCTAGGTGCTCTCATGTTAATCACACTTTGTGTTGTAGCGTGCTATAATAGCTATAGAAGATGTAAAATGTAGAATAGAATAGATATAATCCCTCCTCTAAGAATGTGTGAGTGGATGTGATGCAAAATTTGCTAGCTATGACTCATGGAGCTATGTGGATGAAGATGGTACAATGGATGCAGACCTAGATGGAGTGATAGCAGTGATAGGATTCAATGACCTAGGGCCCTCATTATGGTCTTATAAGCTTTATATTTATAGGGCTCTCAAGTTTGATTTCACAATTAATCTTGAAAATGTTGACTGAGGAAAAGATAAGGGAGACCAATGGCTAGAAGTAACCCAAAGAAGAGAAAAAGAGGTTAAACATAGAGAGGGGCACCTCAGTACATGTTAGGGCACCCAAAATCAGGGATAGAATCTTGGGGAAGTTATAAAATGGGTGGATAGGTATCGGGAAATACATGGGAAAGACAAAGTAAAATATAAAACATAGATGGCAAAAAGGTGGGATTAATTGGTACTTTGTAAACTTGAGAACCTTCTAAATAGTAGTATAATATTGGGCTAAATATTATCTAATGTGTAATATGTGTGTCTACACTCATCCCTTCATCATATAGTGATACAAGCTTAGGGCTAAATATTATCTAATGTGTAATATTTGTGTCTACACTCATCCCTTCATCATATAGTGATATAAGCTTAGGGCTAAATCATCACTCATCCATTCAACAAGTTTTGATAGACACTTCAGCTATAGGGTTCACACACATATCTCCACATGTCACATCCCATCATCATTTACATATACACACTCATTTCAGTACACTAGACACCTAAAACACTACTCGATCATTTCCCGATGATGCACTCTTGTTTACGGTTCATTCTTGAATACTGAGGGATAAAACAAAATGAACCTCATTATATACACTTCCATACACATGGGGGGCACATTGCTCCTAACATTCCATCTTGCATTCCATTCTATCCATCCATATCATATTGCATTGTCTTAGGGGCATCCACTTTTTCTTGCTAGTGTTTTTCATGATCACTTTTCTACATATGTTAGGTTGATTTATTATATGGAATTATCCATATCATACACACATGCACACACACACACCTTTGTTTAGTGTGATCACACATACAATAATTTTACACGTGACATGAATTCTTGCCTTCTAACCTTCCTATACTAGTCGCTAGGGGCATCCACATTCATCTTATCCAGGTGTTATTGTTTCATTTTATACTTAGCATATTACATTTATCTGATCATACACGCTTTGACATATCGGTTATTGCTCTAACATGCTAACGAGTGTTTCATGTGTAACACTTGTTTTGTAGGATTACATGTTTCCATGACTCCTTATTTTTTTTCTATAATTGTCTTCCATTATATGCAGGTTTTTCCCTTTTCTTGTGTGCACACTTGTTTGTTGTTTGCGGCCACGGCGGCCCTACGTGTCTTGTGAAATCGTGAGTGATGTCCTGTGTTTGTAACCTACTTTGTGCGGTCTACATATTTTCTTGTGTGTTTACACTAATTTGTTTGGTATTTCCTACATTGTTTGTTTATTTTACACTTGTCTTATTGCATGCCTTTGTTTTCAGACTGACACTTGTTTTGGCTAGCCATCCCCTTTTGTTTTGCACCTTGGTTTCTACCAAACACTTTCCCTTTCCCCCTGCAGGGAAGAGTTCTACATGTCAGAGTGCAGTAGGTCCTTTTTTGGGGCTAAATTCTCCTTTCAATGATGTCGCATGTGCCACCAAAGAGGGTGGGCATCACCGAGGGTTTTACATACTAACACAATGTATTTAACCTAGATCATTATAGTGCACTTTTCACCCTTGGCATTGTGGGTTTACATATAGAGATTGAGTTTATACCAGTCTACAAACTCCATACACAATAGCCTTTATAGGACATGGTGTCCTTTGGCATTTATGGGAAGTAGTTACAGGCTTGGGGGTTACAGTGGGTGTGCCTCTCTACACTAATTTGGCCAGTTGGCATCAGATCACCCAAAAAATGAGGACGCTACAGAGATCTCTTCACACATTTCAGAAAACGTTGTTAGAGTTGGAGGACACAAAACATTTCCTCCCTACACTTCTTCACCCAGGGTGGCGTGAGATCACCCCAAAAACTCACAGTAGTACAGGATATCCTTCTACACCCTTTTCTTTCAACATGGATCAGATGCACATGTTCCATTTACACTTTCCTTTTCATGTATTTTACATTTGCATATTTTACACATTTCTATACACATGCATATTTTACACAATGTTTTTACATACATACATATTTAACTACTTGATCATTTTCTCCTTGGAGGTCCACCTGTATGAGAAACAAATAGTCAAATTAAGGGTAACAACAATGACGACGATGAAAAATCACTCTCGTCACTTTTTATGTGTATTTTTGATCTTTAGATTCCACCCTCCACTTTTTTATTTTTGTCATTCCATGCTTGAGTCTAGTCCATCGGTAAGTCTCTACTACACTCTATATGGATATCAAGTATGCATCTCTATCTACTTTATGTTACCGAGTGTTTCACTCACCAACATAAAGTGGGGGAAAAATGTAGTCACAAAATCATGCACTTTAGGACTTTTTTAGCTGGGTCTCATAGTACTATTTAGAAGGTTCGCAAGTTAAGAAAGTACTAATTAATCCCACCTTTTGGCCATCTTATTTTACCTTTTTATTTCATGATTCTCACGTGTTTTCATATACATGCCCACCTATTTCATCATTGTCCCGTTATTTTAGCCTAAACCAAGGCACTCATGCTAGTGTATTTTCTGTAGTTATTATTACGCGCTACTTCACACAGTCAACTGACACAAGAGAACCTAGGGAATGACATTCACACACACACACACACACACACACACACACACACACACACACACCAGAACTACATTTGGGTCTAAAATGTAGTGCATTTCTCAAATTACTAAGCCCACTGTTGTGGCAACTGAGGTCAGTCTGACCCATTCATTTTACATCGTTTATTTTAAAGGGTTTTTTTATACTTCTTTATCTTTTATAGGTCATTCCTTCATCTTGCATTATTTCAGACATTTGATGCAGTTCGACAGATCTAGTATGAAAGATAGAGAATATTCTAGGGTATCTTGCGACACTGTCAAAATCTTATTTTGAGCTTTTATAGAGACCAAGGTGCACCTATTCTATAAACCAGGGCACCCTAGGGTGCCCTAGTACCTTCCTGGGTGTTGTAGTCTCCTTATATCTTCCAAATCTGACCTTTACAAGACCTTTGAGTGATCATCTATGCTCCTGGAATCCACAATCAAACCTGTGACAACTTGCGACAGTCTCTAGAAATTAGCTGAGTGCTTTCCTTCTACATCTTTGCATATTTATGGTTTTATTTCATTCGATATAATTATTTAAAATCATTCCATAATATTTTAGGGTAGTTCACAATGTTTTAGTCCTCCTATATTAGATTAACTATTGTTATAATTTCAACTAGTTTAGTTTGATCTTAGATAGACCAGTTGAATTGACAACATTCAACACCAACATGAGGTTCTCTCTAGCATAAAATAATACTTGGTTAGGGAAAAAAAACCTGCATGAAGCAACAAGTAGATGAACACCGTAGTAAATGAAGATGTTAAATTGGAGACTAGGTTTTTGTGTGATTCTAACCATATAAGAAACTATCTTTGAAACAACATAAAAAGATAGTAAAATTTCACCCAAATACTATGAACCTTATTAAGTGATATAAAAATTTAGTGGTGTGGCATATAAATTGGAGCTTCCTCAGTCAAGTAAAATACATCTAATTTTCCATGTTTCTTGCATGAAAAAGGTCATTAGGTAGAAGGTGTCTTCTGTAACGCCCACATTTACCCACCAAAACCCATGATAGAATCCAGATGGCAACAATGACAATTATAAAATCAAATACTGATATAGGAAACAAGCATATAAATTTACCGCAACAGTCACATCATGTCGCAAGTCTAACATTTTTGTATTATCTATCCAATAAGTAAAACAAGTGTATTATTGTCCATCTAGAAATGTCTAATCTCTATTACGATATCAAGGTCTAGGGGTCAAATAAAGAGTGACCAGAAATAAACAATAAAAATAATAGTAGTGACATAACAATCAGTTTGTAATAAGGTAACTATTCTAGATCATCATCATCATCATCATATCCTTAAATTCTCATCAAGGTCCACAATAAAACCATACAGTCAAAATAATAATAAAAAAAACAATAGTAATCATGATGTCTCGCACATCATATTAGTATTCTAACTAGAATACAACATCAAGGTTTAAGATTATAATCAGTTTGAATTTGATAACAAAGTTGATTCAATGTCGAAGAGAAGTGGGCATTACATCCCCCTCCCCTTAGATTTGATTTCCTCTCGGAAGTCACAGAGAAAAAAGTAGGGGAATAATGCAAAATAAATAGGATCACACCCTTAGTGGAATACCTTTTCTTCAACAAGTGTGGGTGTACATAACCCAAGTTTGGTCCAATGCAATTCAACAAGAAGAAGGGAGATTGTAAGGGATGAGTTCAAAACTTTCTTCAAGTAAGGTTACAACCATTTAATTCTATAGAATAAGTCTACATGATCAACCAAGCTATAACACAAAGCATCAAAACATGAAATGGTCAAAGGAGTCTCAAGAATAACCACCAAGTAAGGTACTAACAGGGGAGAATTTTGTGAACTCAATATGACCACATAATTTCCCATTGGTACCATATACATCAATAACAACAGTTAAGGCTTTCACTAAGGTTATGTTACGCTTTCAAATTTTGCTATTTAGAAAAGGCTAGAAAATATCAACCATGACCATCAAGAAATATATCTACTCAAAGGTCTCACAATTTTGAGATCACACAAGATGAGGTTTAACAACAAGGAAGGACACTTAAGTTAACCAAACATTTACAATCAATAAAACTATTCATGGGAAACACTTCTATAACTCGAGGGGGGTAACATTAGATTTTTTTTTCATGGTAATCCTAAGCAAAATCATGACTACAAGGTTTCCTACAGCCCGATTTTTACACTTAAAATTGAACACACAACACTAACCTAGAATCATCAAACATTAAGAAAATATTTCCACTAGAAACTAACATATCAATATAAGAGGCACCACTCACTATAACACAAAGGGATTCATTTATCTTAAATATTATTCAAGCTCAAAATAACCATAAAGATAGAACATGGATAATCATAACACCAACAAGCACTTAAGAGAGCTAGCAGTGAAGAACAAGTAACAAGAGGGGTCCAACTACAATCCAAAAGTGCCTCATACAAAAATCAAGTAACAGTTACATAAACAACTTGCACTTTCCTTCCTAACGGAAAAAGAGGCAACAACAACAAAGTGTCACAAGAAAATACAAAGAAAAGAGGACTTCCCAAAGTTATGTCATATCCTTAACATATGTTGCCTTAAAAGTACAATAACCTGGGTCACCGAGGACTAAGTCAGCACACAAGGAGGTTTCTTTTCTTAAAAAAAAACAAGAGATAAGACCCAATCCTAAAAGTCCACAACTCACACTCGTCTAGCTACAAGGAAACAAGGGTGCAATGACCCAAAAATCCTACCAGGGAAATAGGACATATGCCTATAAACAAGGGAGTACTACGCAATTAGAACACATCACTATCAACAAGGTGTTTCACAATTCCAGGTAGGCGGCAGAGCTAAAGGTTCAACTACACATTGTACTCAATGCATAAATCTTACTCATTTTATAAATCAACTTATTAAGTCATAAGTTATAGTTTTTCTTACTACGCATAATCCTTACGAGTTTTCTTAATTAAAACTTCCTCCTATTATGACATCAAAAGTTTGTGTTATAAGGAGCACCACTAAGGTGGGCATGATATCTCGCCGTTTTGTATAGGCAGAAAAAGTATTTATTTTTACTCCTAGGGAAGGTAGATGGAAAAATTTTCCTTTCTATTCTTCTACATAGCTTTTATTTATTCTATTAATCTACCAAGGTTATAGCAAGGACCGTTTTCCTTTTTCTATGATCCAGTTTATTTGTTAAGTTTCAAGGTCAAATCTCCTCAATTATAGTTTTATAGTGTTTTGGGTGAGTCATCTTATCAATTAAATTTTAATGGGAAGGAAGATTCAAACATATCACATTATTAATTTTATGGGGGAGAGAGATGAATCAACAGATCACATTTTTAATTCTATAGGAACAAGAGACATTCAACATAGCAAACACATCATTAATTTTGTAAGAACTAGGAATCTATCATTCAACATGTATCACACCAATATTTCAAGGGTTTACCAAATAATTACAAGCATCATTAAACATTCCTAGTGCATCTCTACAAGTCTCAAAATAAGTTACAAAGAAGACCCATTAAAGAGGCGTATTTACTTTTACGAATTTATGAGGTTTAACAATGTTTGTTATTTAGGCTCAAACATTTTACTTGCATAGTAAGAAAAGGAAAGTTTTCAAATCAACACCCATATTTCCACAAGATACCACCAACCAAGCAAAAAAAATGATAAGGAAAATTTTACTTCAAGGACATCACATTCCCATTAGAAGGCATCAAATGCAATAAGACAACCAACTAATCTACCCAACATGGACTTTACGACCAAAAGTTGTAGTTTTAAAATAAGAAGCACAATATAAGCACCACGAGATTGAAATATTAAGATATACCAAACTAAAATCTCTAAGAGCAAGGTCCAAAAGACCCAAAAGCATCCATAAGTGTCTCCATGTATCCCAAAGATTAATAGGTCATAAAGTGTTATTCATAACAATCTAAAAGGTTAAGACAAGGGTAGACTTATTTATAGGTCATTGAGAAAAAAAAATCACACTTAATTAAACACATTGCCCGAATGGGCTTAAATCTAACCATAATTACCAAGATACATACAATCCACAAGTCAATAATTTCTATAAAGAAGCATAGAAACCATGATAAAACTTAGCATGCCATGATGGAACATCCCTACCAAACAAACAATTATCCACTTAAAATATAAATTCAACCAAGAGTCAATCCGATCCTCACACAATCCATAATCCCATAACCAAACACATCCACTCTAACAAGGATAAAAGCTCTTACCGGGTTGTAAGAGAATCACCACCACCGCTATCAAGTTGTCAACTAGATCTGCACTTACACAAAAAAATCTCCAAGATCCTAGGCACACTCAAGGTTCCATCAAATCTACAACACCCCCTAAATGACCTTCAGATCTGCAGTCCAGAATTGGGTCATTTAGTGTGATTGCACAACATCGAGTTTTCTCCAAGGTGTGGGACCTTGCAAGGTGAGAAAAATCTCTAGAGAAAGCTAGTTCTTACCCCTTTGTTTAGGTGTATGCATGAATTTTGTAGAGGTTCAATGCTAAATCCTACTCTAGATTCCAAGGAGACAGAGTTAAAAGATGCAAAAGGAAACAAAACTAAGTAAAAAGATGGTGATACACCAAAGGAGTGATGGACCTCTATTTTTGCAAATAGACACAGATCATAAGAATGCAACACTAGAACATGTAAAAATTTCCAAAATGTAATGAAGGATCATAAGGAAACAATAAACGAAAGAAAGGATTGAAAATTCATTCACAGAGCATGCTTTATCATTCCTAATTTTTGATACGATGCATTACAATGGAAAGGAGGCAAAAAATGTAGTGTAGTTCCAATGGTAGGATTGAAACTCCACGAATTCATGTGCCAAGGGGAAGAGGGGATTCTGCAAGAACAAAAACATCCAACCCTTTACAAATGAGCCAAAACTAGCTTTTAACGATGAAGCAGAATGAAGAAAAGGTGAAAAAATGCAGGTAAATTGATTTTTTTGCACCCACCAATTGAAAGCATCCATTAAAATGGAAAGGTCACCCTCAAAAATCCATTTTTTGATGCATTTGACCATGCTGGAGAAGAAACGATTGCCATACATCATCAATTTTGGTGGTTGGGGGTCGGTTGTGCATTTTTTCCCGTGTGCTAGAGACATTTTCTTAATTTTATCCCACCTAACTTGACCAAAAATCAAAATTTGAAGATTCCATGGTGTAGAGGGTGTTGATAGCTTTCCAATGATACCAAATTTGATGAATTTTTACCATTGGATCAAAAGATATGACCTTTTGAAATTATGTGGCCAAATTAGGGAAAAAATGGTGAAAACATGCGTCAAAATTGAGTCCGCGGGCTCAAACTTTCCTTTTTTCCCTTTTTTGCGAAATTGGA
Source organism: Taxus chinensis (assembly GCA_019776745.2). Classification (NCBI taxonomy): domain Eukaryota; kingdom Viridiplantae; phylum Streptophyta; class Pinopsida; order Cupressales; family Taxaceae; genus Taxus; species Taxus chinensis. The sequence goes on along the minus strand of CM034149.1, from coordinate 882,049,278 downwards.
AAAATTTCCCAAAAATCTCCACCAGTCCACCTCTCTGATTGACATGTGGCATCTTCTATTGATCCGCATGGTCTCAAAATGGACATTTTGGTGCCTTTTCTAATGGAAAAGTTTTCCCAAAATCTTTGGTTTAGTTTCTGATGACTTGTGGAACTTCTTCATGGGCAAAAGGGCTCAAATTTTCCCTTTGTTTTACAAAGGTCTCAAACTGCCTGCCCTAGCACTGGTTGCCATGTGTCATGGACAAATGGCATCATATTTGAGGTGGGGGTGCAGCTGAATTTGAAACCTTAAGTTGTTTTTCCCGAAAGGGATAAGTGACAACAATTTCTCCATGCCTCTACCAAAAAATTTGAAGTTCCTTCCCCTCTGCAAACCCGCAGGCCTGGCTTGTGACTTTATGCCTTTTAGCCAAAAGGGCTAAGTGTCAAGTTTTCTTTCGCCAACTGACCAATTTCCTTGGAAAATTTTTTAACCTGCTTTGCCAACTCGAGACTCCTTGGAAAATTTTTTTCCTTACCTCCACGGGCCCGCCTAGAGAAAATTTTCACTGTAAACTCCGCCAAGCCATAACTCAAAAATTACAAGGAGTTAGGAGGACTTCTTTACCTTTTTGGAAAGGGGAAGAAAAATCCTATCTGATGAAGCCATCTCCAGGAAATTTTGAGTGCTTTAAAGTTACAAAAATCCTTCCTGTAGAAAAAAGGAAGGAAGAATGAAGGCAAGTTAACCAAAACAAGTATGGGCTTATTTTGGATAACAATTTTGGTGACTCAAAGGGGTCATCTACCTGCTAGATGAAGTGACCAGCTTCCTGAAGCAATCCATTGGGCATGGAGTCATGAAATCAACTGCTTGTTACTCTCAATTCATTAGAAAATCTCTAAGATGAAGATTGTGAGAGTAGAAAATTACTTTGACCTGGAACATGATCTACAAAAGATGCATCCTTGGGGCAATAAAACATGTGCCAAAGCACTTAGGGAAATGTAAATCTAAGCTATGAAAAAACAATGTGCATAAGCACTTGGAGGAATGAAAAATTCTAAGCTAATATGTATAAGGTGAGAAGTTTTCCCTTCTAGTAGCAATGCTTTAGATGGATTCCATTAACTGGAATCTGCAGTTCCTCACCATCCAATGTAGACAATTGGAAGGCATTGTTGTTTTTACATTTTGTGACCATGTAGGGGCCACTCCAAATGGCATCAAATTTTGAATGCCTTCCTGGCTTTTCTCAGTCTGCATCCCATTTCAACACTAAATCTCCAACTTGGAAAGTTCTAGCCTTAGCTTTCCTATCAAATCTTCTCTTGATCAATGCTTGGTCCTTTTCCATTGTTTGGGCTGCATGCTCTCTGATTTCTTGGAGTTCCATCAATTCTGCATATCTAACCTCCATGGGCTCACACTCCAACAATTCCAATTGCTTCATGAGTTCCAATGTTGGCAACTCAAGTGATATAGGCAAGACTGCCTCTTTCCCATAAACAAGTCTAAATGGAGAGTTACCTGTGGATCTCTTGGGAGTTATCCTATCATCCCATAGAGCTGATTTGAGCTTAGTGTGCCAAGTCCTCTGATTTTCATCAAGATTCCTCTTGATGATCCTTAATAGATTCTTGTTTTTGGACTTAGCTTGGCCATTACCTTGAGGGTAATAATTTGATGAAGTGCTCAAATAGATCACATTTCTAACATACCATTCAGTTACCTTTGATCCTATGAATGCCAATGCATTATTTGATATTATAGTGGCAGGTATACCAAATCTGGTTGTTATCCCCTCATAGAAGTTTAGAATGCTAGATTCATTTGCCTCTTTGAGTGCCACCACCTTAGTCCATTTGGTGAAGTAGTCTGTTGCTGTTAGAATCCATTTGTGCCCTTAGCTTGAGTTTGGATTAATGAATCCAATGAAGTCCAAACCCCATTGCATGAATGGTTGGTCAACTGAGATTGGGTGCAATGGAAGTGCTGCTAACCTCTCTTTTCCTCTGAAGAATGCACAATTCTTGCACCTCTTGATCCATGCATAACAATCACTAAACACTTTGGGCCAATAATAACCATCCTTCATGATCTTGAGAGCTTTCACTCTTGGAGAAAAATAACCCCCAGCTGATCCATCATGGAACTCTTCTAACATTTTCTCAATCTGATTTGTCCCAATGCATCTCAACAACACTCCATTGATATCTTTTTTGAACAAGACACCATCAATAAGTGTGTACGGAATAGCCTGCAATCTGAAGTGTCTTCTTTTGGCATTGTTCATCTCTGGAGGGCATAGGCCTATTTGTAAGAAGTGCATTATGTCTTGGGTCCAGCAAGGAGTGATCACACCACCATTTTATTCTTGAACATCTCTTTGTTCTTGGTTGTCTTGTAGCACCAAAACAACATTCTTCTCTTTTCTTGCTTCAATTGGTTGACTCAAGGCCAATTGATCACAAAATCCCTTTCCTTAGACTAGCTTGGTGACTTTGATCTCAATGTCATACTCCATGACATGAGTAATCCACCCTGCATGTTTTTCATTTAGATCTTTGTTGAGGAGGAAGTCTTTAACTCCCACATGAGAAACCAACAGTTGAACCTTGTTGTTTGAAACTAGATGCTTAAATTTCTTCAAGCTCCTAATCTTTGCAAGAACATGCTTCTTAATGAAGGAATACCTTACTTCATAGTCCTCCAAGATTTGGCTAAAGAAGGAAATTGGTTGCTCTACATTTTCTTCGTTCTGCTGTACTAAAATTGCAGAAATTGTATCATCACCGCCAAATGCATAAAGGATGAACTATTTGGAGAAATCTAGGTTAATGAGAGTTGGAGCCTGTGAGATAGCTTCTTTTATTGCCTCAAAACTTTCCTTACCTTCAGCTGTCCATTTGAATGCCACACTTTTCTTCAACATCATAGTTATTGGCTTGACAAGGGCTGCAAAGTTTGGAACAAACCTTTGAACAAAATTGATTCTTCCAAAGAAACTTTGAAGAGCCTTCTTATGTCTTGGCAATGGCAGTTCTCTTATTGCTTCAACCCTCTCTGGATCAATTACTAACCCTTCTTTGGAAACAATGTGGCGTAGGAGCTTGCCTTCATGAGCTAGGAATATGCATTTTTTGGGATTCAAGGATACCCCAAATCTTCTACATCTTTGGAACACTTGTCTCAAATGAAAGAGATGGTCTACTGCACTTTTAGAAAATACAGTAATATCATCTAGGTATATCAACACTATTTTATTGATCAATCCCTTGAATGCCATATCCATTTCCCTTTGGAAAGTAGCTCCAGCGTTAGACAACCCAAATGACATTTTTCTATATGCATAGGTTCCCCATTTGGTGGTGAAGGCTGTTTTGAACTGATCATCTTCCTTTACCATGATCTGATTATACCCTGAATAACCATCTAGTAATGAAAACCTCTCAGAGCCAGCAACAACTTGCGAAATCTACTCCATAGAAGGAAGTGGGTAGTGATCCTTGAGGGATGCTCTGTTCAAATCTCTAAAGTCTACACACAACCTAATTTCTCCACTCTTCTTTCTAACTAGAACCAAGTTTACAACCAATCTTGAATGCTTGATGGGGAATATGATACTTTCCTCTATTAACTTATTCAATTCCTTCTTCATGAGAGGCTCAATGTGTGGATTGACCGGTCTCTATTTTTTCCTGATGGGCTTAGCACTTGGATCTAGTTCAATTATGTGTTAAGCTAGCTTGGGATTTAAACCTCTCAAGTCTTCATAGCTCCAAGTAAATACATCTGGGAACTCTTGGAAAATTTACATGAATTCATACCTTTCTTGCTCAGTTGCCACTTTACCAATTTGAAGTGAATTTCCTTCTCCAAATGAGATGGGATATGAATCCTCTCCCTTGACTTGGATGTTTGATTTCTCCTTCCTAAATTGATCATTAGGATTAAATATATACTCTAAAGTCATAAGTCCTTTTGGTAGTTTGTTGGTTCTCAGCTATACCACTTGATCACTGTACTGTTGTTCCAAATTTTCTTGATTTTTAGCTGAGAACTCAGCTTCCTCTTACAAGAAATTGATGATTTGTTGGTCACTCTCAAACAATTTCCAACTTTCATTATTGTCAGGCACTGATGGCCTCACAATCACATGGATTTTTGGCTCCATTTTATCTCTTTTGATACTCTCCACAACATCAAAATTTTCTCCAACTGTTGCAAGCCTATCAACATCTTGGCTCTCTTTCCTAGGGATGGATTTGATGCCAAAGCCCTCAAAATCCTCAATGAGGCCCCACACCCTATTCTTATAACTTTTGAGCAGGTCATTCTTGGCAGCATGCTGCCCTTTAACTTGATTAACAATCAGCTCACTATCACCAAAGACTTGTAAGTTTTTTATGCCTCTCTTCCTTGACCAATGCAATCCATGTATCAAAGCTTCATATTCTGTAGTATTTTTAGAACATGAAAAATGAAATCTAAAAGCTGAATAATACTTAATTCCTTGAGGTGAAACAAGCATAGTTCCTCCTCCTGCACCTTGTCTACTTCTTGATCCATTAAAGAACAACTGCCATACCTCATTGTCATCTTTATGGTCTGGCTTGGTGATCCTAGGAAGAGGCTGATTTTCTTCATGCATGTAATAGAATCCTAGTTTAGATTCCTCTATTTCCTTGTAGAGATCAAAAGCATGTAACTTGCTTTCCCATTCATCAAGAGTCAAATCTGGAATGCTTATAGCTTTGGTGTTAGCTTCATGTGTGCTTGGATAATCCTCTTGATCAAACACTGAAAAGTTGGCATTGACTGGGCTTGGAGTATGAGGCTTAATGTGAAAGTTTGATAATAGGTTTAGACCTAATTGTGGCCTTGGCTCCATACCTTGTCCTAAAAAACATGTGTGACCAATCAACAGATAGGTAGTCTCCAATTATAGCTGTGAAATCTCTTGACAAACATATGGCAAAGACTGGTTCCAAATGTATCACCGACACATCTTGCACAATAGTGACATTTGGGCATGCATGAAAAGTAAGGATCAAATATTTAACTACCTCAACTATTGGTATTACTTTCCCATCTAATTGCACCACTGACTTGGATATGACTTCATATTGAAGGCCCAGCTGATCAGCTATTTTCTTGGGCATCATAGAACTACTTGCCCCAAAATCAATCATACAATTATGTACTAGTTTATCCCCAATGATCAATGAAACATAGAATGGAGGGGGTTTCAAATTTTTACCTTGCTGTCCTCTATGATTTCCCTCAGGTTAAGTAGAATTTGTGAGTACCTTCTCTTGCATATGAGCTAGCTTATTTGAGGTTGACCAATTCTTCATGGGAGCTTGTAATAGATCCCTTTATCTTGGGCTGGATAGTGACTCCCACATAGATATGTTCACATTGGTCTCCTTCATTAGTTCAATGATGTTAAATGGGGATGAACCATGTCTTTTCTGCCCTTTAGTCTACACATTCTTTTCTTGTACATGGGCTACAACAATTGGTGTTTGAGCTAGTCTAGAAGGTGGCTTGGGCTGTCCCTGCACATTTGGAATTGCATTTTTCTTGCGAAAATCTTGTGGAGTGATGGAAGGTTGTGAATCACTCAGATCTAATGAATTCCCTTCACCAATATTCCTCTTCTTTGACCATGTGTTAGCTGCTACACTCTGAGAAGGTGTTTGATTCATACCACAAAAATATTCAGCCTGCCAATTCACAAGTGTAGTCTCATTTGGAGTTGTATCTTGTTGATATGTCCCTTGTTGTTGGTTTGTTTCTCGACTCGCTTCACTCTCTACACCAGTTGTTGTCACCATAAAAGCTATGTTCAAAGCACCATTAAAGCACATATATTGGTTGTGAGGTTCATTGCATGGGAAACACCAGTCATACTCTCGAGCTATATTATTTTACACTAGCACTAGGGCTTTAGAGGTAGATGTAACATTGAGGTTATAGGGCTGAAATGGTCTATTGGTAGGAGGCCTTACTTGATTTTGATTTGTATCTGGGTTGGGTGGCCTATTAGGATGATATGGTTGTCTGTTAGGATGATTTTGAGGTTGATTTGAAGGCTTAAAAATTTAATCTTGTGTCCTCTTGAGCGTAGCCATCTCATTGCCCAAATATTGCAATTGTTTCATAAATTCTTGAAACTCATTTGAGGCACTAGAGGATGAAGTAGAATTTTCATTTAAACTCTGATTTCTAGGAGTGGGTATAGGAGCTAAAGTAGGTCTTTGACCAGTACTTGGGCTTTCCAACTCTAGATATAAGGGCATAGGAGGCCTAGTCACAATTTTACCAGCTTGGATAAAACAATTCTCATCCCTAATGGTGATGTTGTAAGCTACAGGTATAGTTGCACCCCCCATGGATTGGATCAACATAGAAATGTCAGAATTTAAAGCCTTGAGAAAAGTACAAGAAAGTACCTTGAGCTGTTGGCCTCATGGCCAATGGGATTCTATCCCATGTTCTTTGAAATATGAAATTGAAGTCTGTTAGCTACTCATTGGGAGCTCTCTTGATAGTTGTCAGTTTCTCCAATAGAGAAAATTTTTTCCCTTTATCTTCAAATTGGTTATGGAGGGCTGTGCACAAATGGTTCCAATTTTGGATAGAGGTTGCCTCAAGGCTCCTAAAACATTACAAGGATTTCCCTTTGAATGAAGATAACAGAAATTTGACAACAATTTTCATCTCAACAATCTCATGGATTACATAAACATTAGCAATGTCTTTGACATGATCACCAAGAGTGGTCTGATTTTATCCAGTAAATTATGGGATGTTCTTCAATGTTGTAATTGGAACTAATTTTTGTGTATTGAGAGCAAGTGGGATGCTTCCAGTAAATTTGACATAAGGATTGGGTTGTGCCATTTTGATTGGCCTGAGAACCCTTGTTGATTGGATGAAAGGTCAACTAGGTGGAGGAGTTGATAGAGTTCTGTTTGGTGGAGATGGAGACCTCTGAATCCTTCTTCCCCTTTCTCCTCTTTCTGGGCATAATTGCAGATAGTTAAAAAATCCCTCTTCTCTGGTACTTTACCTTGTTTGGACCCTTATCATGAATCTTCAAGCTTGGAATGCTGAAACCATTTGATTCTATCCTTTTAGAGTCACCAAATGTGTAAATCAAGTCTCTTTCAAGAAAGAAACTTACAACAATTACACATTAACCTTTTTGTAATGAAAATGAATACCTCTAAGGTCCCACCTGGGTGTGCCAAAATTGTTAGTGCAAATCTACATAACCCCCTAAATGACCTTCAGATCTACAATCCAAAATTGGGTCATTTAGTGTGATTACACAACATTGAGTTTTCTCTAAGGTGTGAGACCTTGCAAGATGAGAAAACTCTCTAGAGAAAGCTGGTTCATACCCCTCTATTTAGGTGTATGCATGGATTTTTTAGAGGTTTAATGCTACATCCTACTCTAGATTCCAAGGAGACAGAGTTAAAAGATGCAAAAGGAAACAAAACTAAGTAAAAAATGTTGATACACCAAAGGAGTGATGGACCTCTATTTTGAAAATAGACATAGATCATAATAATGCAACACTAGAACATGCACAAATTGCCAAAATGTAATGAAGCATCAGAAGGAAACAATAAATGCAAGAAGGGATTGAAATTTCATTCACAGAGCATGCTTTATCATTCCCAGTTTTTGATACGATGCATTACAATGGAAAGGAGGAAAAAATGTATTGCAGTTCTAATGGGAGGCCTAAAAATCCATTAATTCATGTGCTAAGGGGAAGAGGGGAGTCTGCAAGAACAAAAATGTCCAACCCTTTACAAATGAGCCAAAACTAGCTTTTAACGATGAAGCAGAAACGAAGAAAACGTGAAGAAACATGGGAAAATTTATTTTTTGTACCCATCAACTGACAACATCCATTAAAATGGTAAGGTAACCCTCAAAAATCCATTTTTTCGATGCATTTGACCATGCTAGAGAAGAAACAAGCACCATACTTCTTTAATTTTGGTGGTTGGGTGTCGGTTCTGCACTTTTTCCCATGCCAGAGACATTTTATCAATTTTCTCCCACCTAACTTGACCACAAATCAAATTTGAAGATACCATGGCATAGAGGGCATTCATATCTTTCCAAAAGTACCAAATTTTATTAATTTGGACTACTGGATCAAAAGATATGACCTTTTTAAATTTTACGTCCAAATTAGTGCAAAAATAGGTCCAGGTTGGCGGGCTCAACCTTTCCTTTTTTCCCCCTTTTTACAAAATTGAATTTTTTTTCCAAAAACCTCCACTGGTCCACCACTCTGATGACATGTGGTGCTCTCTGATTGATCCATGGGCACTGTTGACATGGACTTGACACATGGGCACCCCTCTAATGGATGCAGGACTTTGGTTTAGTTTTGCCTCCTTTGGCTTCTTCGGCAAAAGGGAAAAATTTCCTTTGTTTCTCCGACTGCCCACCTTGTCACTGGTTACCACGTGTCATATTTAGATTTTATGTAGGGGGTGCAACCAAATTTGAACCCTTAAGTTTTTTTCCCAAAAGGGATAAGTGCCAACAATTTCTCCGCACCTCTGCCAACTCGCTTCCTTCCCCTCCATGGGTCTGCGGGCCTGGCTTGTGACTTTGCACCTTTTAGCCAAAATGGAAAAGTGTCAAGTTTTTTTCTACCAAGCCACCAATTTCCTTGGAAAATTTTCTAACTCCTCTCTACCAGCCCGAGACTCCCTAGCAAATTTTTCTCCTTACCTCCGTGGGTGCGCCTAGGGAAAAATTTTCACTATAAACTCCACCAAGCCATAACTAAAAAATTACAAGGAGTTAGGAGGAATTATTTACCTTTCTAGAAAGGGAAAGGAAAATCCTATCTAATGAAGCCATCTCTAGGAACTTTTGAGTGATTTAAATTTGTAAAAATCTACCTACAGAAAAAGGAAGGAAGAATGAAGGCAAGTTAACCAAAACAAGCATGGGCTTATTTTGGATAACACTTCTCAATCCAATCGTAAAATAAGATGCTGGTCCTTGATAGAATAACACCAATTTACGAATATATAAAATATAGAAAGTCAATAGCAGAATCACTTCGTAGCCCTTCATGGACGCCAATAGGGGTACTATACCTTGCGCTTTGTTCTAATAATGCATATGCAAAGCTAGATCAAAATGTGACACTAAGACCTAATATCCACTTACTCATATAGGGATTAAGTCACCAAAGTGGCAACAAAAACTAATTCGTCTAACCACTGAAGGAAAAAGGGGAGCTTTAGATGAATAAACAACTTCTAATTTACTTTGTTGGACTCCCGAACACAACCACTAGCACTAGGCCACATGAGTCACACCATACAATTTATAATTCCAACAAGGAAGAGTCTCAACAGATTTATCACATCATACAACTAAAGCAAGGGTTATGACTCATCAAACAACATCTCTTTCAAAGTAGAAACAAGTTCCTACTACACCAGAAGTTCACACAAATATCAATTTAATTTAACATTTTAAGTTACCTGGGTTCGACAAAAAACGCTATTAGGCGAGTACAATAATTCAAACAAATTTATTATTTATTATTATTTTAATTATGGTGGTTCAAATTCTATTAACTGGTTTACGGGTTTCAAAGTTGGCCCAGGGTCCAAGCATTAAACCCACGGCTCTGATACCAAGTGTAATGCCCACATTTCCCCACCAAAACCCATGATAGAATCCAGATGGCAACAATAACAATTATAAATTCAAATACTGATATAGGAATCAAGCATATAAATTTACCGCAATAGTCACATCATGTCACAAGTCTAACATGTCTGTATTATCTATCCAATAAGTAAAACAAGTGTATTATTGTCCATCTAGAAATGTCTAATCTCTATTACGATATGAAGGTCTAGGGATCAAATAAAGAGTGACTAGAACCAAACAATAAAAACAATAGTAGTGAGATAACAATCAGTCTGTAACAAGGAAACTATTCTAGATCATCATCATAATGATCATCATATCCTTACATTCTCATCAAGGTCCACAATACAACCATACAGTCAAAATAATAATCAAAACACAATAGTAATCATGATGTCCCGCACATCATATTAGTATTCTAACTAGAATACAACATCAAGGTTTAAGATTATAATCAGTTTGAATTCAATAACACGGTTGATTCAGTGTCGAAGAGAAGTGGACATTACATCTTCTCAATCAATATTACTAGATCTTGATGAATATGGACATATAATCTTGGAGCCTAAAGGAATCCTACAGACACACTAAGAAGTTGAGGAAAAAGGTCATCACCAAGTATATGACCAAGTGGAAGAATTTAGACATTGAAGATGCAACATGGGAGGATGAAGCATTCCGAGAGAAACATCCAAATATTACCAACATGGGGGATAATGTTTCTTTAAAGGGGATGGGCATACTAGACCTTTAAGCCTAGTCATATAACATAATTTCTTATCATGTCATATCATATATGCTTTCATATGCTTATTGGGTCATCCTTAGGGATTTTGATATGCAATAGGGTATCTATAGGAGTTATAGAGTAGGACAAGATCATTATATTGAGCATTTGATTCTTCTTGTATGGTTTATAGGTTTCCCCCTCGAAGTGGATAGGTCATTCTACTTGCATATTGTCATCATTCCCATATATTTTGGTGTTATATTGTTGTTTATATTTATATCTAAGTAATTTCATTAAACAAACTCTAGTAATGAGTGAAGATTCCTATGAATAAAAATTAGTTTGGTTGTGAGAACCCCCGTACACTGCCAACATTAGCACTACTTTGAAGAGGCCTCAAACCACATGTCGTTCTCCACCAAGTATGTGATACCTAGATAAATCAAATAGATTTGGTGATTTCTTTGAAAATTCTTTTTTTACTTTGGATTTTGCTAAAACACTTGGTGGAATGATGGTTGAGTTCTTTCAAATGAGAGAGGTATTGTATTGACTTGGTAATAAGCTTCATACCTGATGTTAGTACCACCTTAATGATTGTAAATGTGCTATTGTGATATTTAAGGAGTTGTGAGCACCTGTTACAAGTGTGGGAAATGAGTATATCAATGCATTGTCGTATGATCTCTATGTTCAAAAATTAGGTAGTGTTTACTTACTTATATAGGGATTCATAGATGATTTATCTAATATAAGCCAAACCACATAAAATAAAATATCCAATAAAATATATGAATTTGAAAGAAAATTTGGAAGACATGTCGACCTACGACTATAAAAGTAATCCAAGACCAAATATAAAATCATGACAAAACTATAGGAACCTAACTTGGGGTAGAAAATATGTAAAATGAAGTTTAGAAATTGTTTCCTGGTGTCTTAATATATATTTTATGCATTGTGATGTCATAGTTTTTTCAACATGCTATTGTTTAAGGATAAACAAGCTAAAAAGTGACCTTGGAAATTGCTAAGTGGGAATGGAGAGATGGTATTTATCATAACAAGAGTGCATTATCAAATAAAGTATCTTCATAGTGAAAATTACCAAATTTGAATGTCTACATTTTTTCCCCATTTGAATTGAAAATTACATGCTTAAAAGAAAATATACGTGAGTATGTAAACACACTTTACATTTGTTTGATTTTATTTGCATTTGTTCCTTTGTGTTTGGTGCTGGCATGCTCCATGATGAAACCCACAACACAAATTGTAGTCAATATCCATGATAGAGTATTGCATTTTAAATTAAATATTACTTGTAATGTGAAATAGTTACATTTGTATAAAAGTGGAGTGAAAGGATGTAAACAAAGAAGGAATGCACCAGTTTAATTTACGGAAGTAGAGAATGTTGTCCTTTAATTTTGCTTGGAGATTTATATTGTGGAACTTTCCAAAGTATTGGTGGTGATCGTCCTAATTTCGTGCCATGGAGAAAATCGAGTGTTAGATGCATATAACCCAAGATGGAATAATGAGGAGAGAAGAAGAAGAATGGAGTGAAAAAATACCCAACTAAGGAAGAAGACCGAGTATCAAAGTTATTGAGTAACTATGACATCTTCCTTTTTTATTACAAGAGGAGAGGAAATTCTAAGTACGAAGAACTTAGATACTTTGTTATCTTCCATAAACTCGTGGAGAACACTGCTACAGAAAGATATATGCCTAATATTGTGAATTTTAAGACACACAATAGAAAATATAATGGATATTCCCATGCCCTTCACATGTGCCACACAACTAAATAAAAATAAAAATGTGCCTAAATGTTGGTGGAAAAGGAGACACATGTCCACAAGATCTCTAAAACTATATTAGAAATTGAATGCCATAACGAATGAGTGAAGTAATCCATGCCATATATACTAATCTTAGCTCAATCAAATGATCCTAAAATTGTGTAAAAACCTGAGAATTTTGCAGAAAAACCTGAGACTTCTAAAAAGTTGATGTTTCTACCCCTGGGAAAAAATGTGTGGTAGGGTAAGGACCATACCATATGGTCTTAACCAATTTGTATAGTTCTAAACATGTATAATTTTTCTGAATTTTTGTGCTTTTCTATATTTTGAGTACCTATACCTTGTTTGTACCTATATCATATCCTAGAATTATTCCTATTTCTAAATTGTAAGTGTAGAATATACCAAGATGAATGCCCCATCTTTTAAGGCATCTATAAAAATGGAGTTGGGCACTTGGATCAAAAGAAATGGATGTGTGCTCATGCACCATATGTTTGAGAAATTTTAGGTGACCGTATAGTATTGGGGAGGTGGCCACCTTGAATAACCTATACATGTAAGAAGGGAGTTGTTTGCGCATGTGGAAACCATGGCATGAAAGAAAAGTGATGATAACAATAGATATAAATCACATAGATGATAACAAGAGTAGTATAAATGTATGGAAATATAACAATAATGCAATCAGATGTAATAAGTATGAAAATAATATCACACATAAGGATTAAATCCTATAAACATGGGGCATTCATGATATCACAAGACAATCAAGGCCCGCAGGCATACAAACAAGAGTAAGTATTATAAAACAAGATAAGTGTGATTCCAAAAACATGGGACCCCCATGATGTCATAAGACAATTGAGGAACATAGGCCAAAAGAAATGAAAATAAGCAAGCAATAATACACACACAATCATGTATGAATTCAAAACAAGAGTGTCAAAACATGATAACATGATAGAGTAACCAATATAGGTGAAAATATGTGATGCAAGAGATGTCAACACTTCACAAGACACATGTGTTAGTCTCGTTAGCTCAAAATACAACATATACATGATAAATGTAATCAAACATATTGAGGAAGAAGAAAGGAAATATAATGGAACCATAACACATAGATGTAGTGTAAAATAGCTTCCCCCAAATGTATAAGAAGTATGGGTAAATTGATCATCAAAAATATACCATCATGTAACACTCTATGTATGTCCTACATCATGCTCAAAATACCATGTGAATGCATATGTGTAAAGAGTAAAGAAACATGTTATCTATCAAGCCATAGTGAAAAACGATATGTATAATGTAAAGTGCTAGCAAATCAAGTGAAATGTATAAGTCTTAATTTTGTATTTTTGTAAATATGTGAATGTTTTTGTATTTTGAGATTATGCTGATTTTTTAATACTATTAAATTGGTTAGCTATGTACAAAAAATAAGGGTAGCATCGAGTTATCCAATGAGAACCTATAGAATATTTGGAGCAACTAGAAAAGTGGATGGAGGCTTAGGCCTTGATTGTGCCAAAGAATGTGACTCAAGTATTAGTGGTACCATAGTAGTGCTGATATGACTAGAAATATCAAAGCCATTTCCCTCATTGAAGTATGTGAGAGCATGTATGGAAACTTGTTCTTGTGAAAGAATTAAAAAACATCCACATATGCCCCCAGATAATTGAGAAGGAATGCCACATTTGTGTATGTATCCAAAGAGTGAAGATTTAGGTGACAATTGATAGGCCAACTAGAAATAGTATGTTATGAGTGGGAATGTAGTGCTAAATGCATGAATGGTTGTTGTGTTAAATGTGTAGAATAATGACTCTTGTGTTCTATCATAAGAACTTGTCAAGTGAAATGAGGAGGTAGATTGACTAGGGTACCATATTTTTCCATTTGTGTAGCTTTATGATGAGCAGATAAACATCAATATATATATATATATATATATATATATATATATATATATATATATATAATACTTATAGTGAAATAAGATCCTTTTCTTCATCAATAAGTTAAAGAATATACAAATGCTCATCGTGGTGTTTATACTAGTCATAATAGTAGGTAGGATCAAATTCATCTTTTTCGGTATAATTGAGTAGTCGTGATGAATCAATGGTATCCATGAGATTATTTTGCATCTTGCCCCCAATATGGTTGGGAGTTGTGGTGGTGGAAGAGTTGTTAGAAAAAAACTTATGATTTATCATGTATGTTCCTATTTTTCTAGATATCCACATATTGTCATCAGCATCATCGGTATTTATATTTGGATAATTCCATACATACATAATAGGTGTTATCTTACTAGGAACTACTATATGAAGATGATCACGAGTATTGCCATTGTAGCTGATATCATGGGTTGAATTAGAAGCTATCTGAGATTATGGCGGAGAAGAAGAGATGTCCATAGAAGGTTCACTTTTGTATCAATTTTGTCATCGACACTACTATTAAAGGAGGAGGTATTGCATTCGTATCCTTTTTGTGATTAGATGACTCTTGTTGTATGGTTGAATGTGTATCATGTAGTATCACAATATCAGATATATGTGTGATAACGTTTGGTACCCATTTAGGTTTCTAAACTTTAGATGATGTCATAGGAGACTGTTGTATATCAAAGGATATACATTGTTAAATTCATCATTGTATAGTATAACAATAATTTTCATGGTGTTCATTAATTCCATGATAATTACAAAATGGTTGACCTTTAATTTTTGTAAGATGCTAGTAGGGGTAGTAATGAGTAGGTAACAAAGTGATTAACCAAGTTTTGAGTAGATCATATAAAATATCATGTTTTCCAAGAGAATGTGAAAGAATTATTTCTCTCATTATAATATGAGTGGCCATTGGGTTGACAAGTGTTGGCATCTTCATCTGTAACTTCGAATAAATACCCGCAAGAAGGAAGTTGTGCAAGCGCTGAAAAGTAAGGAGGTTATTCAAACCCCCTACAAAAAAAATGGTTAACACATGATGGAGTTATTCAAGCACCAATAATCTAAGAGATAGCCTTTGAAGAAGCCCACCTATCCAAATAATGTCCCATCAAGAGGGAGCAACTCAAAGAGAAAATTCCATCAGATAGGATTAGTAAGAAAATTATTTGGTTTCATGGTTAGCATATTTGCATACTTAAAATTAGTTTATCATGATTATATAACACCTCCAAATCACTTAAATATTTACGCTTTTGAATATCTTGATGAGTTATATGAAGATTTTATTCTTCATATAAGAGATAGGACTTTACAAAGGGGTGATGTGGAGTACCTTTGTGTGAGTCTAAAAGGGATGCACCTAAGAAAAGCATGATACATAGAAACATACTTTTAGTGGTCCAAAAGCTTTTTAGTGGGGATGAGTGATCCAAGAGAATACTCACATGTAAAAACTACTAGCACAACAAAGATCTCATCAAGAGATTTCCAACACATTTAAATGGGGTCAAACCGACTTTGTATGTAAAATTTATGGCCTACTGAAGCTAAAGCCAAACAAGTAAAAAATATGCATAAGTGCTGACATCATCCTACTAACTAGACTTTTAGAAGTGGACGTATCCCATGCTGACATGTGGTAGAGAGGAGTAAAGGTGATTGTTTGGTTTGTGGCCTTTGGTCTTCCATGATCAAGAGTGGGGGCCATGTTATTTGTCAATTGGGGACCCATCAACTAGTAGGGTCCTCTTTTTGTAAGGAGATGGACTGTGCCACCTTTTTTTCAATTCACTCAGGAGGCATTTTTGTATATAAATTGCAATGTCTCCCTCAACATGGTGCATGTTTGAATAAAATCCTAGAGTTTATAAATCTTAGCACCCAAACAATAAGGCAGAGACACATGGCAGGGTCCCAAGCCACCACATGGCTTCTTCGCACCTCCAAAATAGCACACAAGACCAAGTTCTATGCCATGTTCATGGTCAAAGAATGTCCCAAGACCCCTTTTCAACAACATAATCTTCTATTTGAAGACAAGAGATGTTTAGTGCGTAGAAAATGTGGGATTTAAACTCAAAGAAAAGTGCTATAACTTAGTAAAAGGCTAAGGTGTGGGAGTGGGTTTTGAACCCATCACCACACACATCCTATTTTGAGCCTTTACCATTAAGTTGCACCCTATTTTGGTTAATTCAATTAAAGATATTGTATTTGTGCTTCATTTTTTAGGATTTCTTAGCCAAAAGGAAGGCGTACGAGGGCATCTGAACCCCAATTCCATTATTAAAATGATTAATGCTTGGATGATACACCAAAGACCTTCAAAAAACTATAGGAGGAGGAATATTGCATTTGAATGGGGTGGCTTCTAGCCCTTGATTAAGGAGAGTATAACAAGTATAATGGTTTTTTATGCCAAAAGGAGCATATTGGAGGTCAAGAACTTGATTTTACTACTTCCTGGAGATTGACAAAGATACATTCGCAAGATTGAAGCCATATTTTAATTGATGTAAGATTGCACAAATAGTATTTTTACATCATTAATTTCGGATTGGTTCAAGTGTTTTTCAAACCCAGAGACGTAACCCACCACGGGTGAACTTCATTATCAACTTCTTGAGTATTTTCTTTGTATTTTATCATTTAATTGTTGTTTACCATTAATTTTTAATGTAGTTTTCATCCATTAAATGATTTTTTAACGTAAAGACGGAAAATTGTATTAGTATCTGAAATTGGTTGAATTGATCAATGTTGCGCTTAAAACATTCTTCAAATCAACATATATAGATCATAATATGAGCGTATCACAAAGCACATACCTAAACATAAATTAAAAGTGATTTCCATAGGCTTCATGCACAAGTGACAATTTAGGGCTTTTTTTGTTTGGCTTGTTTTTCATTCTAAATAAGACCCATTTTTATTTTTTTTTGAAATTGAGCTATTTCAGCCAATGAAAAATCACCTAAATAATAATCTAATCAATTTATAATATTGGAATTACAAACCGTTGTACCTCGACTTTAAAAATATGTAGAAAAGAGAAAACAAAAACGTTTTATTGGCTCCTAGCTTAAAACTAATTAAAAATTACCTCGCAGGATTAATAAACTACAGATCTCGTGTAGTGTGTTGTTTTTACTTGACACGGGGAAAGGAGGAGGACTCCTCTAGAATGTTCTTTTATTAACATTGACCACCGTCGGAGAACAAAGAAGCATCTAGAGTCTACGACGGAAATATAAATTGGAAAAAACAAAGAAGCATCTTACAATGTACAATGTGCTTTGTTTATTCTTTCATTATTTCAATTTTAAAATTAAAATAGTTTCCACGTACACGGTATTCAAAGTCATCAGCCACCAATGTTGCCGCGCTCAGCGGTATTTTCTAATAGCGGTGACCGCGTGGAACAAGTTGCACGCTATCTTGTCTATTTAAATCTCTTCCCATCGGGTTATGTTATTATCCTGCTACCTATTTTCAGTTCCTTTTCAAACAACGAGAAGCAATAGATTTCAAGGAAGGATCCGCAGTTAATATATTTGTAGGGAGAGCCAAGTGTATACACATCGAATATCTGTAGGAATGGCAGCAGCAGTGCAGAAGAAGCGGGTGGTAGTTGTGGGAGGCGGAATTGCAGGCGCCAACACTGTGAAAGCCCTTGAAAACTATGCAGATGTTACGCTCATTGATCCGTAAGTTATCTCTCTTCATCTTAATTTTATGCGAAAAATGTCAATCGAAGCAGCGATTATATGTATTCATTTTTTACCCTGATTTATATATAACAGGAAGGACTATTTCGAGATCCCATGGGCGAAATTGAGGTCCATGGTAGAGCCAAGTTTTGGGGAAAGATCTGTGTTTTTGCACAGCGAGTATTTGAAGACTGCTAAGCTTATAACATCTGCTGTAACAAAAGCTACGGACGAATCTGTGGTGACTGCATCAGGGGAACGCGTAAAGTATGATTATCTGGTGCTCGCCACTGGTACTGCTTACGACGGCCCTGCCTCTAAATCAGCTCGAATCAAACATTTTCAATCAGGTACATTTATCTGTTATATTTTACTCAACTTAGAAATACGATCTCCTCATTCAGAAAATGTAGGATTTGGGTTTCATCTTTCACAATTGCTTATCTTTGTCATGTCCTCTTTTTAAATTACAGACAACAAGAAGATTAAGGATGCGAAGACAGTTCTAATAATTGGAGGAGGACCCACTGGAGTGGAGTTGGCTGGAGAGATAGCGGTGGATTTTCCAGAGAAAAAGGTGATCCTCCTCCACTCTGGTCCTCGACTGCTTGAGTTTGTGGGAGAGAAGGCATCGAGAAAGGCTCTGGCGTGGATGAAGTCTCACAAGGTGGAGGTGCACCTCAACGAACGCATTGATCTGGAAAGCCTTACAGAGACCACAACAAGCTTTACCACAAACGGCGGGAAGAGCATCCATGCTGATTGTCATTTCGTGTGCATTGGGAAGAAGTTGGGATCCTCGTGGATGAAGGATTCTCCATTTGGGGGCTCTGTGGATGAGCGAGGCCAGGTAAAGGTGGATAGCAATCTGAGAGTGGAAGGCACAACTAATGTGTTTGCAGCTGGAGATATCATTAATGTCAAGGTATGTTTCTATATATTTAGCTCCATATATATTCAGAGACCTAGTGTTTGATTAAACATAATTACAGCGTTGGATTTCATTAACTTATAATTGGAGGTGTGGGTGCAGGAATTGAAGCAAGGAATGTGCGCGCAGAAGCATGCCCAGGTGGTTGCAGAGAACATAAAGAAGCTATCAAAAGACCCAAAGCAGACGAAATTGAGCTCTTACAAAGCAAGTCCAGATATGGCACTAATCACTCTGGGAAGAAACACGGCAGTGGGGCAGTTCCCATTTGGGGCATTCAGCGGGCGCCTTCCTGGCATGATCAAATCCAAAGACTTGTTCGTCGGCCCCACCCGCAAAGGCCTCGGCCTTAAATCTTAATTTCTCATCATAAACATTCTTTCCCCATTAAATATTGTTTTTGTAATAATAATAGTTTATATATGAAAGTCATGGTGTTGCGATGTATTGCTAAACAGTGTTCAAACTAGTAAGTTTGAGGTTTGGAGTTCAGGTCCTTTTGGTTAGTACATGTTGCACGTATTGCCTTTGTATTAATATTAGTTTACATGTGCAAGTCAAGTTTTGTGACCAGTAAATTCGAGGTTTTGAGTTCAACTCCTTTTTATAATACAAAAGATTGTTTCATTTGTTTACAAATAAAAGTGAAATGACATGTTTGTTGAGTCGAGCATTTGTTAGTAGGGGTTAAGGATGGTAAAAATAGTTTATCAATTTGGACTTCTCATTTAAAAAAAAAAATTTATCGATATTTTTTTGAGTGAGTATAGTGTTTAATATATCACTTTTATCTTATAATTATTACCAACATAAGATTAATACAATTATTTTGATGGCTTTCACAAATAAATTAAATGGGTTATGTATTTTTGTGACATTTTATTTACATTTCACTAAATATGTCTTACCACCATAGATAAATACAATATTTTTATGTAGTGATAACTTTTCCATGATAAAATTTTTGTGTGTAAACTATAAAATAGGTTTTATAGGGTAAGGATTTTTATAATAATTTAAATGGGAAAACTTAAAATAAAAAGTAACTTTACTTAGTAAAAGTAATATTTTATTTTAAAACTTGTTTATCAAAATTTGATGTAAAATATATAAGATTTAAGAATGTTATGAGTAAGAAGAAAGAAACTGAGCATTAGATATTAAACAAGAATATTAAATTTCTTAAAAAACGATGTTGCCTAATCTACATTCTAACATTGATGAATTACAAAGAATTAGGAATTACAAATAATTGGGTACATTTAATGCCTATAATACAGTTGAAAAGACAGTTACGAATTTTCAGTCAATTGTGTATATATTTATCA
The DNA here is from genome assembly GCA_019776745.2 of Taxus chinensis. NCBI lineage: Eukaryota > Viridiplantae > Streptophyta > Pinopsida > Cupressales > Taxaceae > Taxus > Taxus chinensis. Next base: position 882,029,099 of record CM034149.1, on the reverse strand, counting down.
CATATATGAAAAAGTAATGAAGTAGTTAAAAACACTAAATGCACTTAATGTGATTGAAACCCTTGACACTCCCATGTGTCCTAGCGATGGAAATAGAGGCAAGACGATTGACATGGCCACTTGGGCTAAGGATTGTAGAACTATTTCAATGCCACGGGGGTTCACAAGTCAGGGGAAACATGTCGCAAAATTGGTATGGAAGGAGGTGGGGGCTTGAGGGAATGATGGCTTCGGCCATGCTTACTCCAGGCATCTTGAATTTGGTGTTTTGGGGTTCTATGTTGGGCTTGGGAAACCCTCTCTAGACCAACGATCTTATGTTGGCCATCTATTGTAGAGGTGATGCCTGTCATAAAACCTAGGGTTAAACCAATATACTCCTTACATTGTACTCCCCCTAGGTTCTATTTAAGGATTAGGTTTTGGATTAGGTTTTACAAAATGAATAGGACTATATGAACATGATCCTGATCTACATATTCAATGGGTTATGCCCAATATTTCATACTCTTCGCACACAAATTTATGAGTTTTAGTGACCCAATATTGGTAATAAAGTAGATATCTATATATGTGCATTAATAGGTTTTTTCATAGTGATTTTTTTGTCTAAGTTAATATAGGGAATCCATTCTCAACAAGTTATGAATTTACAAAGGCCATTTCTTAGTCATGAAGCCATGGTTTCCATCTTTCAATCCCATCAGTGAATATTTTTCTGTTAGACATGTGTGGGTTAGATTGCCACACCTCCCTTTACAATTTTGGTCTGAATCATGTCTCATAGCAATCAGGTTAGCACTGGGAATGATCTTGGTGATTAACAAGACTACAAGACTCAATTCCCATCTTACTTATGCCTATTTCTAGTGGACATGGATACCTCTCTCACCCTATTAGCCAATATTGATCTTAAGGTTTGGGATATATCTTGGTTTCAATCGATTGAATATGAAGGTTTTCCCTTCAAATGTTGAAGATAATTTGAACTTGGAAACTTGGAAATAGACTATCAAATCTTGAAACATAAAGTGGTGGGTAGGGTTTCATGGTGGTGGGATTCTCTTCCCCAACACCTGGGTGTGGAAGGAGATGCAATATTATCTAAGGCATTAGAATCATAAGAGGGGGAAATTGAGGTGAGTCGCAACCCCTGCCAAAAAAGGTGGTGATAATGCCTAAGAAAAAAAATGATGGTGGTAACTATAATGGAGGATCGTGAGGATTAAAATGAGTGTACTCTAGGTAGAACAAGGGTGAATAACCAAATAAAAATAATGGATCCAATTGTTCCATTTATGGAGGATCTCGAGGATAAATATTTAGTGGCCTTAATGGATCAAGGTGATACTCGACCCATCATAAAAATGGATATTGTTATCCTAGTTACCTTGAATGAGGAGGCTAAGGATTTAACAATAGTGGGTAATAAGAAAAAAAGGTCTTTCGAAGAGGATACCCAAATAAGATAAGAAGCACCTTCACTCGTCATTTATCCTTGTATGTGTTTATTAGTATAATTCTTGCACTTAGGTTATCCCTACGCTTGTTGAGTTATCTTGCTTAGGTGTTGAGGTACCTTTATTAGGTGTACTAGTTGTGTGGAGTTAGTTTGTTAGTCATGTGGAAATATCTTGATAGTCTTATGGAGGTAGCTTAACTTAATAGTATTAGTTAGTGGGACTTATTAACCACTGATCTAAGTAGTAGTTGAACTTCCCTGCTCCTATATGTTAAATCCTGAGTATTGAGTTAATTAATGGAATTATTATGGATTTCCATATATGATATTGCAGCTCTTTGTTTGTAAATCCTTTTGTAAGGTTATTCTGGTGAATTTATTTCAACTTATTAAATGTGATTTTCTATTATCATCTGAGATATTTACATCTTGTAAAATTATTCTTATCATTCCTTTCATGGTATCAGATTAATAGATGATGTAGACATCCATCTATAAGTGATTTTATACAAGTGAGGGTTTTATACTTTTCATATATTTGGAATTTCGTAGTATGTTTTTGCAGTGTGTATTTCTATGCAAAATAGAGGTCACCATCAGATCCAAAAGGTACCAAAACCCCAAGATCAACTATAAACTTGACCATTAGAGGTGTCAAGTAGTTTGAAGTTTTCTGTTTCTTTGCAAAATTGTTGACAAACATGAAGATTCAAAAATATTCATATAAGAAACTACACAGTTTTGTAAAGGAGTCCAATAAACCCTTTCTAGGTTTTTTCAATATTTTATGGGTATTTTTCTATTTTATATGTAGGTTGCATGGATCAACATGGTGAACGGTTACTAGTGCGTGAGAAAAAAACCTCTTTTACTTATGCGTGAAATGTCAACCCAGGGATTGATTCGCTAGTTTCCATGAATGGTCACATGGTGGGGTCATATGGGGGATAAAGTCAAAGATTCCTACTAGTGGGTGCTTATGTGTATCTTCCTTACCATTTTAATTTTGGTAAAATGGAAACAAGATTTTGCTAAAATTTGGTATTTTTTGCAAAAGCAAATAATTTTTAAAATGGACCATTAATGACGAGAAATTGTTTCCTTCATATATTTTTATCGATAACTCAAAATTGAGTTCCATTTTTTTCAGAAGTGGATTTTTTTTGTCCTTTACCTATTAGTACCATTTAATTTGTAAAACATGCCACTTTATAAAGTTTCAAAATTTTGGGGGTGTTGTAATCACATCTAGGTGTATTTTTGGTTGAGCCTGATATCCTAAATGTTCTAGGTGTTGCATTCTTGCATCTATCATGGCTTCTAAAAATGAAACATTATTCACCAAAGTGTGTGTACTTTAGATGGACATAGTAAAATTTATGGATAAAATATATTGCTTAAAAAGAAAAACTCTCTTCTTCATAACCTGATTTACAGAAAGATGAACTCATACATTCTTTACAACATAAACTTGATAACCTGAAGAATCATCCTCATATTAGAGAATTTCATATCCTAGTTCCTAGTCTACTTGTATATATTGGTATTGTACCCATTGACCTTGTTTTTCCAGTTTTCTGAGCCAGCTCTTGCTTCGGATGCTCATAAGCTTATTGTTCTTACTACTACATATTCTTCTTCCACACATGTGCCTATTGCAGTAACACATTCTATGTATCCCACGTCATTTCATTTTTCTCACATGCATGGATATTTTTATAAGCATACCACTGCATTCTATTCTCGCATGTTCCATTCTATGATATTTTCTAGCAGAGGTATTGGCAGACGTTCACAGGGTATTGCTTCACCTATTCATCCTTATAAGTGGCATTCCCACTATGCAATTGGTTTTTGAGCAGGTAATTGGTTGGGATCACATGATGATAGAGCTCTTATTTTTTGTTCACTCAACTCTTCTAAAGGATCATGATCTACAAATGAGTTCTACAACACTTTCACTCAGGCCTAAGAAACCTGAGATTTTAGTTGTTATACATGATCAAACTTACACACATTTTGATATTATTTTTCATGCTCCAGTTGTGCACTTTACACCTATTCATATGTACACATCTTCTTCAGCCATTCATGCTCATCTGGGATAGATGTCTGATCACTTATGGTGGGGATGTAAGAATTCATTGAGAGGACTCTACATGCATGGATCCTCCACCATTCAACTTCTTGTTCCCCTTTCTTCTCCTCCTTCATTGTAATTATCCTTGTTTTGATCTATTTCATTTAGCATGTGTAGAGTGTGTCTCCTTTTTTAGAGATTTTGTATCTATATTTTTACACTTTTTTAGCTTGTTGACAATCTCTTTTATTATGGAGCTATTCTGGTTAGATCTTAGTGTCATATTTTCAATGTTCGAGTAGTGGTGTGGCCACTCATACATATTTTGTAGCATCACCCCACCCATTCAGTAGTATGGGAGGGTGTGGTATTTATCCTTCTTCATTGGGTCTTGTGTCCTTGCCTTGTTTATTGTTATTGATTCATGGAACACCTTTCTTTAGTAGTATATCAAAATATGTTTGGTGATTTCTTACACTTTTGACATCACCTCTGACAATATCCTTTAGTTTTTTTTAGCTTGTTCTCATTATGAAGGGTAGTTATTTTGTTCAATTACAGTGTCAGAGACTCCATTAATAGTCTCCTAGTATGGAGCTATTATGTTTTATCACAGTGTCAGTTGAATTTGAGTTTTGTGATCGAGTAGTGGATCCATACCACATTGCATACCAGAATTCTTCAGTAAAGTATGAGTTTTTTAAGCCAAAATTCTTGGGATTCCTTGCAATGGGTTTTCCTCTCTCTACTTTGTTGTTACTAGTGTTTGGGTACCTTGCGGTGATTTTTTTCATCCATGGTAACTCCTTTTTTCCCATTTATTGTACATGGGTACCTCATTAGGCCTTGTTTCTAGGACCCACCTTATTTTCTACCCACTTAAGATACATTTACGGGGGGTGTTAGTGTAGGTTATTATTTATACTTTTATTAATTTATTAGGATAATTTGTACACTTAATTTATCCCTACACTTGTTTAGTTAGCTTGCTTATGTGTACTAGTTGTGTGGAGTTAGATTGCTAGTCATGTGGAGTCAGCTTGCTAGTATTATGGAGTTATCTTAACTGCTAATATTAATTAGTGGGAGTTCTTCACCACTGATCTAGGTAGTAGTTTCACTTCCCTCCTCATATATGGACATCCTGATTATTCAGTTAATTAATGACATTAAGATGATTTTCATATATTATATTGCATCTTTTTGTTTGTACATATTTTTGTAAGGTTATTCTGAAAAATTCCTTTCTTCATATTAAATGTGATTTGCTATTATCATTTGAGATATTTGTGGTTTAGAACAATCTTCTTATTGTTCCTTTCAATTAGATGTGTTTATCTTAGATTTGTGACATAAAAATTGTACGTTTAAGATATTGTAAATTTTCAATTATATTTTCCAAATAAGAAGAAAAAATATCCTACGATAATTATATGAATGCCAAATTTAAGGTCTAACATTTTGATTAGCCTATCACTTTTAATACTAGAGAATACTATTTACCATTTTTAATTGTCTATACTTATGCAACATGTAATTTCCAACCACCCAACATAGAATTTAATATATTGTAAGGATATTATTATAATGATTATGATGACATTAATTGTATTTACACTGTACAAATATTTTAAATACAATTATCTAAATACATGCTAAAAGATATCAAGTTACATGAATTTTTGGGTTTGAGAAATCTTTCTGAGAATTAAAAATGAGTTTAAAATTTTATTCTACGAAAAAGATATTACAATTTTTCAATTGACTTATCCAAATAAATATATATGTTTTATATAATAATTAAATAGATATCAAATTTAAATTTAAAACTAACATAATATAATAATTAAATAAACATTATATAAGATTAAACAAAATTATAATCAACTCATTATATTATATTATACTCTACCCTTACTTTCAAATTATGTTGATAGGGATTCTACAATGTCAAAAAGGGTGGGATCTAATGGTGTGACCATAACATTTTTACTTTATATATTAAATTTAACACATCCTTTAGATCATCATCTAATTATTATTTTTGGTTTATTTTGAGAAATCAATCAAAAATAGTAATATAGTAACCATACAATAAACTTTAGGGTTCATTTTTTTTCAAATTGTTATCACTATTACAATTATATAAAAAGAATATAATAAAATTGTTAAATAGTGTAGTATGCCTAAAATCTAAGATATGATGTTTTTCCAAATAGATATATTTACTATATTTGTACTGCTTATTAATGAATAATAAGTTTTTTATATCAGTTGTTACTAATGGTCATTGGAAAATATAAACATAATACTTAATAATAAAAAATAATCTCGATGAGTTCCTCGGTGGCGATGACATTATAAGAGAACAAATATTATTTAAATATTTTAATAGAAAAATCTCATGATCTTCTATGGGAGCAATAACACTAGCAATCAAACTTAAATCGTAAAATGGAAATGCTAAAGGAGATCTATTGAAGATTTCAAATTGGAGGGAGAGAAATAAAGGGAGAGGAAGAGGGGTGAAGAGAAATGGGTTCAAAGGTGTAGAATTGCAGGGGGGGAAGTGGAATGGGGAGTTAATGTGAAACTCTACCCTCCAACAACCACAAGAGGTTTTTATAATTTGTGTGAAGGATAAAACGTGTGGTGAGTATGATGGTGAGGTAAATGTTGGCATAGATATTGCGAAACACAAGGAATGAATGAAAAATACTGTCAAAGTGAATAATTTTTTTGAAAATTTTCTCTTGCATTTATTTGGTGGATTAAACACACCTAAATGAAAGGAGAATTTGAATGAATGTTTCATGGGACACGTCAGAGATAGGAAGATGTGGAGTGGACATAGGAGCCCTATGTAGTAATTTAATGTAAATTCTAGATAAGGGCTTTTCTCTAGATTTTTTGCTAACAATTATTATTTTTCTAAGAAAAATTCATGGTGGTGTCACATGTTGAAATCTATTAGCATCAATGATACAAAAACATTAATGACAACATTCCCGCGAAACCAAATACGACATACATTATTCCTTATTTACAACCAGGAAATAAATGACACATATATCCTTTGTGAACACCAAAAGGGAAGGGGTGGAGGAATGAAGTATGAAGGAGAGAAGGAAAGTAAGCAATGTGTTTTTGAAATAATAAAAGGGTTTCCCTCATCAAAAATCATGAGGGTATTGATGATTCTAAATACTTGTGGATTGGACGTGATAAAGAAATGAAACATGGTTTTGGGTCATCTCGAGCCTCCTCCACATTGTAATTAGAAATTTAATGGAATCAAATTAAAAACTACTAGGACAAACATTACTAGGATTAACATTTGTGTGTCAATATTAAATGGATTTCACACATTTTAAATCTAACATGATCCACACTTCTAGTCTAATCCCATGAAATTGATATAGAAGAAGGGAATATTTTAAGACGCCCAAAAAAAACTTGAAGATATCACTTGGAAAATCTATAAAAAATGATTTTTGAAATTATGAAATTTTTTAAGGAGATAGGTTTTTGAACAGTTTGGTGAATCATTTGGTAATTTTGTCTGTATGTGGGCTAACATGTGTCTCAATAACATGCACTTCTAAATCATACATTCTACAATGGTATCGAGGCATCAAGTAGGAAACATACATGTACCAGCATAGGATGGGATAGACTTAAAAGGGGATATAGTGAGTGTTAGGATCGCATATATAGAGGGAAGTAATCCCTACACTAGGTTAACCTATGGTTTCCAAATCCTGTTGTCAAGATAGAGGAAAGAGCCCTACTGAGATATCAGTGGTTGGATGTGGAGAAGTATGGATCCCCAATAAATGAAATAAGCATACATGAAATAATTGAAATGAAAGTAATGATAACTAAAGAGTTGATAACAGATAAGAGTACTATGCTAACTAGCATCCAAACATATCAAATATTAAGCTAACATAGTATAATGAAGAAGGAAATGAACTCACGCTATGAAAAATGAAAAGAGGTTGTTAGAGAACTCACCTTGTACCTGTAGGCTTGTCATTAATGCATCTATCTCTCCAGAGAAGTAGTATGCCATGAGAGATTCACTATTAGGTGGAGAAGGGGAACACCGTTTCATATCTTATACTCACTATATAGGTAACCTAATTGTGTAAACAACCATCCAAGAAGGAGAGTATCTAATCCAATCCAAGAAATATGCAAGATGAACCAAGAGATAGGTGGGTGGATTCAAATATGGCATAAAAAAACAGAGCTAATGGTAGTTTGAATGATTCTGAATTTATTTTCTTATGAGTGTCAAAAGAGGTGAGGGAATATATAGGAGTCCATCATCCGCGGGCGATGGAATCGGCCAAGGTAAATACAAAACTGACACCATCGCCCATAGGTGATGGTGTTGGCCACAGATGTTGGAAAAAAGGTAGGTGTCATGAAAAGTGAAATAAATCTATCATAGATCATGGATATGGATGAGAAAAGTGAAGAATGATGAGATGCAAGCAAGAAATTGTGAATGCAATATGTATGAGACCTAGGAAGATAAGGATACCTAGTGCAAGAAAAAATAAGGCCAAGACTAAATAATGAAACTCTCTTCGTGTACTGTCTCTAACCCATAATATTTACGTGAATAACCATACCCCATTCCCAATAGACCCCTTAAGGCACCCGCTCTAGAAATAGATACATCAGTGACCCTTATCTGCACAAGGGAAATTATTAGTAACATGTATGAAATATGAAGAGTTAAAAATCAGGTGTATAAATATCTCCATGCCACTGATCACCACATGTCGCAATAGTGCAAACATGGGGTGGTCAATGGAAAAAGAAAGTTTGTAACACTGATAATAAATGTAAAGTACATAAAGAAGTGCTGAAAGAACTAGTTGAAATGAAATATACCCACCAATGCATACCTGATAGTGTCACTCGTCATGCCACATGTAGGCGCAATGTTGTTGTAAGAAGCATGGTGAAGTAAACATGAAAATAAATACTAGAGGATCATTAGTAAAATAAGACACAAATACCTAGCTATGGTCCCATCTGATGGATGTCATGATATCATGATGTTGTGGTGATATGGTTTCAAAAATAGGTTAAAACTGAAGATAATTGAAAATAGTCGTGTAATAGGGAGAAATAAATGGCATGATATTATGGCCATAACGTAACAAACAATGTGTGTTTCATAGTTCATATTGTCATGTATATGAGATAGAGGCATAGACTACAGTGGCAAGGAGATATGATTTTGGTGCCCCAAGAAAGGTGGACACAGTACGTAGGAGCTAAACCTCATCGTGAGGATGAGGTAGAGGAGGTATTGGGTGTCTAAGGAGATGGAAAGACCATCGTGGAGAGACCTGGGAAGCCAGGTATGAGTGATAACATGTTAGTTATATGATTTTGATAGACGTATGTGGTATTATTAGTGACGCATGGCATTTTTGTGTTTTAAAGAGCAGGCGGTGGAGGAGTGGAACTTGCTGATTGAGAACACCCACCATGAAATCCTGGAATCCATTTTAGATGTTTAGGATACTACAATGATGGTGGATCTAGTAGCATTTTCATTCAGGGTTTCAATGAGGTCCTTTAATCTATTGGGTGAAGCATCTAAGACATTACGAAGATATCATGATGCACATGCGCAAGTGGCTACTGAAAATGTAAATGTGATGTTATAGATTTTATTAAATATATAGGAAGCCCTGGTACAGGAGTAGGCAACTCACTTAACAAATTCCTAGAGAGTTGTGGCATGGATTACGTCATTAGAGACCCAGCTGGTGAGAGAACAGGGAGAGGCCTTTAGAGTACGATTTAGTATAGCCCCATTGGCTGAAAGCATAAAGAGACCCCCCCACAGGGGGTGATGGTTCTCGAGTCATATTATAGATGGGTCAGATCCATTTTTTATGATTTTGGTTGATGTACAAAACTTGATTTGATATATATATATATATATATATATATAATTTAATATAAAGGGAATTTAATATAATTATAGAGTAACTACTATAGCTAGTGGTATAAAAATGATAATATACAACAATATAAAAGTTCCAGGTGATCAAAAAATGTAAGACTAAGAAAAAAAGAGAGATAGATGACTCAGTTGGTTACTATGTAATTTGAAGACAGTTGGGACTGTGTATCTGCTAAATCTGGCTGGAAATGATGTCACAGTGGCTGAAAAAGAGTTCTAGGACTCTAGAATGTGCTGGACAGGAGCTCCCATGGGAGCACAGGAGCACTTGGGTGCTATGTCCAATCTAGGCGCTAGCATCTGTGTAATTATTTAGGATCTTCCTTTTTCTAGGTTTGTAGGTATTTATTTTAGTATCATCTTTGTCACTCCAACTTTGGTGGTATGTTTTTGATAACACCTGTAACCCACAAAATAAACCCTAGCTATCTGCACAAGCTTACGAACACATTATATTTGAATAAAATATGCAATATGTAAATTTTTACTAACCCTGGAGATCACTTGAAGAGTGAACTTAGTACCGAATGATGCACTATAGTTCAAGCTCCATGTAGTTTTTTGTACTTATGTGTGAAATATTGTCCTTAGGATTCTTGCATGCCAATGACGCCAAGATAGCGGGCTATAACTAACTTTGATGCATATATGTGGTATGGAGTTCAACACTTCCTCTTCCTATGCAGTGTATGCAGCTCAAAACTTAGTCCCTTTTGATAGTAGTGATAATATGTAGATGTTATAGCCCCTTGGGATTGCCAACTAAAATAATAGTGTGTATGTTGTGCATATACATGGGTTTCTTGTTTGAATTTCGGCACTAGTGACACAAAATGATGACTATGAACACAAGATAAAGATAAGAAAAGTGAAAATGTTGACCAAAAATGTCAAAATTTGTAAAAAGAATAAAAAGGAAGAAGCACCTAAAATACACACAAGCACCTTGGTGCTAGTGTCTCAGATGGGCACTAGTGTCCTGGGAGAAATAACGAAAGATATGAAAAGACAAACATATAGGGATCCTTGTGACCTGACTAGAAGTGGATATAAAATTGAAAGATGTAGAAAAGAGTTACAATAAAAAAAACAATCAAAGGCATAGATAAACAAGATATAGTGCCACTAATGAATACCTTTCTTACTTAAGATTCATGCATATAACAACATATTGATGGTATAGTAAAATAGTAATATGTGCATGATTTTTTGTGTACATCCCCCCCCCCCCCTTTATGTTATTTGAATGAAATTTAAGTAGTATAAAAGAAGTAATGAATACACATGTATAGAGTCAGGAGAATCCATATTGCAACGTGGGTAAGGGCATGGAAGTGTGGGGCCAAAAGGGGGTCTTAAGTGGGAACTTTTTCTAAAAAGTAGAAATATTCAACTTCTAAGAGTTATTTGAAACAATTACTCTCAAAATTGGGAGATGTTAAAAGAGCATGAATCGTAGCATTTTGAGACTAGTTTCTAAGCTAATAATGTTTTTTTGAAAATGGTTAAGTGTAAGTGGGTTAAAGATCTAAAATACCAATAGGTGATCCTTTTTTTGTTAAAAAACATAGTAGAAAGTCGATCGTGCGCCGCCCGCCCCCCCCCCCCCCGCTAAATTTTGAGCACTATTTAGTATTGTTGAGTATTTTGTCATTGATGTCAAAGATACAACATTAGTGTTGATGGAAATATTAAGGTTTGAATATTTGTTTAATATTCAAAATTACAACATTAGTGTTTGTAAAATATTTATCCATGTCAAAATTAGTGTGATGTCAAAATTTGAATATTTTAATATTCAACATCACCAAGGAATCTTACGACACATAGCGGGATGTGTAAGAAATTCTATGATAGCTTATGACGCGTAAGAGATTCTATGACAACTTATGACACGCAAGATATTTTATGATATTTTATGACGTGTAAGAGATTCTATGATGTGTAAGAGGAGTTACTTAAAGAGGTGTAAGGAAGTGTAAGAAGGTTTATGACACGTAAGAGGAGTTACTCTTACATGTGTAAAATAATATTTCTATTCAGAGCAAATATTTAATATTTTTGTAACCACTAAGTGATGTGGCTTCCTTATGGCACATTTTTTCATGTAGGATATTTAAATTTCAATATAGGCGCCAAAATTGGCCCATGGTATGGGCACATGGTTTTAAGGAAACCACAATTTGTTTTTCCTCTCCTTTTTTCTATATAAGCAAGAGTTGTGTGAACATTTTAAATGTGAGTGAGAAAGAGAACATTTTGCATGAGTGTGATATGTATGTGAGCTAATATTATAAATATCTTAAGTGAGTATGAGTATGTGAGAGAGAGAATATAGAAGGATAAATTATCATTGATCATATTACAGATTTTCTATAGTGGGTGCTTCGGATTGGGGATTGGTGTCTCCAGAAGTTGGTGCTTCGAATCAAAAATTGCATAGTCAGTGGTGTTTTAATACAAGGGCTGAATTGGTGTTCGGCTTGGAGATTGGTGTCTTCTGTGAGTGGGTGCTCACACTTTATAAACACAATTTTTTGTTTGGATTTGGACAATAAATCCAAGTAGTCTCTTTTGGTGGATATAGCCCACACTGGGTGAACCATGGTATATCTGGTGTTATGTGAATTTTATTTTTGTGTGTGCTCTCATTTTACTTTCTGATTTGAATATCTTGTTAAGTGTGAAAAATAAAATTAATAAGTTGGAGAATTTTTTTTTATTGTCGAATATTGATTCACCCCCCCTCTTAGTATTCTCATGCTTCTAATAATTGGTATTAGAGTAGGTTCCTTATGTGTAGCTTAGCAGTTAGAAGGTAGATCAGAAAGCACGATGACAACTCAAGAAGGATTCTCCACAAATAAAGCTCCGTTGTTCGATGGATCAAACTATGCCTTTTGGATCATAAGGATGCGAACCTATTTGAATTCTCTTGGACAAGATATTTGGCATTCGGTTGAGAATGGCTATATGACAACGACAACGCCACCGACAGATCTGGCTGGTAAGAGAGCATGTAAAAATAATGCTAAAGCTATGAATGTTATTTTTTGTGGTGTAGTAGATTTGGAGTTTGTAAAGATTATGCTTTGCAAAACTACCAAGTAGATGTGGGATAAGCTCAAAAATTTATATAAAGGAGATTCGAAAGTAAAGATGGAAAAACTTCAGGCACACAGAAGAAAGTTTGAAAGTATAAAGATGAAAGAGGAAGAGAACATTGTAGCATATCTACTATGTGTGGATGAGACCGTAAACATGATCAAAGGCTTGGGTGAAGAGATGGAAGACACAGTAATAGTACAAAAGGTATTAAGAACTCTACTTCCTAGATTTGATCCTAAAGTTTCAGCTATTGAAGAACTTACGGATCTAGATAAAATGAAAATGGATGAGGTACATGGAATACTCATAGCTTATGAGATGAGAACAGAACTAGATAAACCAAGAAAAAGAGAATCTTCTTTCAAAGCTTCAAAAGGAAAGGAGAAGAAGGTTGAATCAAATGATGAATCCGATGAGGAAGAAGAAGCCCTATTGGTGAAAAAATTGAAAAGAGGATCTGGCAAGTACAAAGGTAAACTTCCTTTTAAATGTTTTAATTATGGTGAGATTGGATATTTTGTAGCCAAGTTTCCACATGCAAAAAGTGAAAGTGATGATGAAGATCCATTCAAAGAAAAGAAAGGAAATCCTTTCTACAAAAAGAATTTCAAGCAAAGGAAGTTTTAAAAGAAGAAGAACCGGAACCAAAACAAGAAGATTCTATGCACCAGAGAAGATGATAGCTTAGAGGAAGATTCTTTAGAAGGTGACATTGAAGAACTATTTTTTATGGCCCTTGAAGATGGAAAAGTGGAAGCTGAAGATGTAGTTGATGAAGAAGGTGAGGTGAACTTAGAAGAAGAACTCATATGTGCCTTGGGTGAGAGCAAGAGACTAAAAAAGAAGACCCTGAAGCAAAAAGTGAAACTTCAAGAGTATGAAGAAGCAAAGAAAAATCTGCATGTTGAAAAAGAACATGAGAATACTATTTTTGATCTAAAGACCCAAGTTGAAGAGGACAAAAGAATAGAGGAAGTTCTCATAGAGCAATTGAAATCAAAATAAAAAGAATGAGAGAGATTGGAGGTAGAGATTTTCGCACTAAGATAGGAAACTGAAAATTTGAACAAGAGACTCAAGTTTGAAAAAAGTCCTGAGGTGTTGAGCAACATTATGAGAGAACAGAAACCAAAATCATCTAAAGGTGGTATTGGATTCAATGAAGCAGAAAAGAAAGAGACAAAGAACCAGAGAAGAAAGCCAACTATGCAGATATCCTACAAGGCTCCAGTAAAGGAGAAAGCAACAAGAAATAAGAAGATCGTTCTCCACAAAACAAAAACAAAGAAGAGAGAAAGTGGAATAAGGTACCAATAAGAAGTTTCAAAAGTTTATCTTATCAGAGGCAACCCTACATGAGTAGGTATTCTTTTTACAGTTATTGTGTTTCCTGTCATAATTTTGGTCATAAGATGGACTGTAGATTGAGGTTTCAGAGTTGGAATCAGAATTTTCATGCTAGAAACTACAATTAGTTTACTGCATTGTCAAATTTTAACGAGCATGCTATTAGATGATATGAATGCAACCAAGTTGGCCACATAGCAATATTTTGCAGGAGTAAGATTACATAAAAGCCAAAGCAAGAGAAAGAGGGAAAACAAATCATTTAGAAATCCAACAACAAGAAAGTGTGGAAAAAGATAAAGGAGGGAGAAAAGGAAGAGGTTATGTTAGTGAAAACCGTGCTCCATGCACAAGATGAAGAACAACCTTGGTACATTGATAGTGGATGTTCCAGCCATATGGCAGGTGACAAAAGCAAGTTCCTAAAGTTGAAAAAGGCCAGTAGAGGTACAATAAAGTTCGGAGATAACACTACAACCAAGATCATAGGAAGAGGTAACATAAAATTAAATGGTCAAGCTAAAGTTGAAAATGGTTTACTCGTTGAAGGAATGAAACATAATATTTTGAGTATTACTCAAATGTGTGATCAAGGTTATACACTTGCGTTTTATGCTGAGGGTTGTGAAATTTGAAAGAAGGATACATGTAATTGGGATGCAGATGCAAATAGAACAAGGAAAAACTTGTACATGATAAGTGATTTGAAGGGAGAAAAGTGTTGCATGAGTCAAATTGATGAAACTTGGTTATGACGCAAGATATTGGGTCACATTATTTTTGAAAACATGGTAAAAATCATCTCAAAACAAGCAGTGAGAGATTTATCCAAGATCACAAAACCACAAAGTAATATCTGTAGACAATGTCAACATGGGAAGCAGACAAGGTTCAAATTCAGGACAAAGGAGTACTCTACAACGAATCCATTAGAGCTAATTCATACTGATCTCTGTGGGCCAACAATAACACAAAGCTTGCAAGGTGATTCTTATTTTATGTTATTAATTGATGACTTTACTAGAATGACATGGGTTGCATTTCTAAAAGAAAAATTAGAAGCGTTTTATCAATTTAAAATTTGTAAAGCTTTGATTGAGAATGAGACAAAATCTAGGATCAGGTGTTTGAGATCAGACAAAGGAGGTGAATTTATGTCTAACAAATTTGATGAGATTTGTGAAGAGCATGGAATCAGAAGATAGTTTTCTGGAGCAAGAACACCACAACAAAATGGCGTAGTTGAATGGAAAAATAGAATAGTGCAGGAAATGTCAAGAACAATGCTAAATGAGCCCAAGTTACCAGATGCTTTTTGGAGAGAAGCAGTGTACAAAATGGTGTATATTATGAACAGAGCACAGATTTGAGTAAACACAGAAAAGACACCATATGAACTATGGAAGGGAAGACCAGATTCCGTGAAACACTTCAAAGTGTTCGGAAGTAAGTGCTACATTAAGAGATACAATGAAGATGAGCTATGTAAATTTGATTCTAGAGTAGATGAGGGCATATTCCTTGGTTATTCATCAAGAAACAAGGATTACAGGTGCTATAACAAGAGACTACATAAAGTAGTGGAAAGTATAAATGTGAAAGTTGACGATTGGAAGCCGAAGAAGAAAATAGGACACTCAATGGTGCAAAAAGAGGATGAAGGAATCAAATCTGAGAAAGAGGAAGAAGAAGAATAAGAAGAAGAATCTGAATGAGAAAACACAAAGGCACCATCCAGATTTGTTCAGAAGAATCATACAGTATATCAAATCATTGGAAACAAAGATAATGGAGTACAGAAAAGGAGGAGACTAGCAAGTGCACCACAAGAGGTAAACTTTTATTTATTGTCAGAAGTTGAACTGAGTAATTTTAATGAAGCTAACAAGGATAATTTTTGGATAAAAGCCATGGAAGAAGTACTTAATTAGATAGAAAAGAATGACACATAGGAGTTAGTACCAAGGCCAAAGGACAAGAATATCATAGGTACAAAGTGGGTCTTTAGAAACAAGATGAACGAAGAAGGAGAAGTTGTCAGAAATAAGGCCAGATTAGTGTGCAAAGGGTACTCACAAGTTGAAGGCATTGATTTCGAGGATACATTTGCACCTATTGCTTGTATGGAGGCGGTAAGAATGTTTTTAGCATTTTCTTGTTTCAAGAATTTTAAAGTTTATCAAATGGATGTAAAATCAACATTCTTGAATTGAAATTTAGAGGAATAAGTTTATATAGAGCAACTAGAAGGTTTTATTCTATCATAAAATTCATATTTTGTGTGCAAGTTAAAAAAGGCTCTTTATGGTTTGAAACAAGCTCCTAGAGCTTGGTACTCTAGACTAGACAAGTACTTGCAAGAACAAGGATTCAAAAAGGGAATTGTGGATAGAAATTTATACATCAAAATAGAAGGAGAACATCAAGTGATAGTTCTGGTTTATGTGGATGACATTATTTTTTGGAAGCGGTTGTAGGAGACTATGTAAAGAATTTGTAGAGGAGATGCAGAAGGAGTTTGAGATATCTATGCTTGGTGAGTTGTCTTATTTTCTTGGTTTGCAAATTCAGCAGTCTAGTCAAGGAATTTTTATTTCACAAACCAAGTATATAAAGGAGATGTTGAAAAAGTTTAGAATGGAAGATTGCAATCCAGTTAGTACACCCATGATTATAGTTTGCAAGTTGAGTAAGAATGATGAGTCTCCCGATGCTAATCGGAACTTGTATAGGTCCATGATAGGTAGCTTGTTATATACCACAAAATCTATACCAAATATTATGTAGGTTGTTGGATTAGTTGCACGGTTTCAAGTGGCACTAAAGGAAACTCATGTGGCGGCAGTAAAAAGAATTTTCAAATATTTGAAAGGTACGTTGGATTATGGTTTATGGTATCCAAAGAGTGATGATTTCACTCTTATAGCATTCATAGATGTAGACTGGGTAGGAAGTTTTGATGACAGGAAAAGTACAAGTGGGGGAGATTTTTATCTTGGTGACAGATTAGTGTCATGGTTCAGCAACAAACATGCCTCAGTTTCATTTTCTACAACAGAGGAAGAGTATATTGCAGCAATGGGATGTCATACACAGGTGCTTTGGATGAAGCAACCATTAAAGGAAATGAAGGTAGAGTATGAGCATCCTATTTCCATTTTCTGTGATAATACTAGTGCTATTATCATCTCGAAAAATCTAGTCATGCATTCCAGGACAAAGCACATTCCCATTAAGTATCACTTTTTGAGAGAGAAAGTTGTACATTAACAGGTGAAATTAGAAGATGTTGGGACTAAGAATCAGATTGTTGATATATTTACAAAACCCCTACCAAAGGAATCTTTTGAGTCACTCAGACAAAAGTTAGGAGTGATCCCTGTCACTCTTACTCATTGACTATCCAAGGGGGAGTATGGACATCGGGGGAGCTACACATTGCAGTAGCTTCAACTCTGAGTACAAGTTCAGGTGACAGGTTCAGTTATCCCCTTTCCATTGATGTCAAAGGGGGAGAATTGTAGAATGGGGGATATTTGCATAGAACAGGTACAATGCAGTAGTATAGAAAGAGCTCAGAGGTAGAAAGTTGGATTTCAAAGCAAACAAGTTTTCATGTCTATTTTTAGTAAGGGTTTTCCATCAATGAAAAAGGGGGAGTTTGTTGAGTATTTTATCATTGATGTCAAATGTACAACATTAGTGTTGATGGAAATATTGAGGTTTGAATATTTGTTTAATATTCAACATTACAACATTAGTGTTTGTAAAATATTTATCCATGTCAAAATTAGTGTGATGTCAAAATTTGAATATTTTAATATTCAACATCACCAAGGAATCTTACGACACATGGCGGGATGTGTAAGCGATTCTATGATAGCTTATGATGCGTAAGAGATTCTATGACAACTTATGACGTGTAAGAGATTCTATGATGTGTAAGAGGAGTTACTTAAAGAGGTGTAAGGAAGTGTAATAAGGTTTATGACGCGTAAGAGGAGTTACTCTTACATGTGTAAGACAATATTTCTATTTGGAGCAAATATTTAATATTTTTTGTAACCACCAAGTGATGTGGCTTCCTCATGGCACATTTTTTCATGTGGGAGATTTAAATTTCAATATAGGCACAAAAATTGGCCCATGGTATGGGCACATGGTTTTAGGGAAACCACAAGTGGTTTTTCCTCTCCTTCTTTCTATATAAGAAAGAGTTGTGTGAAAATTTTAAATGTGAGCGAGAAAGAGAGAATTTTACATGAGTGTGATATGTATGTGAGCTAATATTATAAATATCTTAAGTGAGTATGAATATGTGAGAGAGAGAATATAGAAGGATAAATTATCATTGATCATATTACAAATTTTCTGAAGTGGGTGCTTTGGATTGGGGATTGGTGTCTCCAGAAGTTGGTGCTTCGAATCAAAATTGCATAGTCAGTGGTGTTTACATTCAAGGGCTGAATTGGTGTTCAACATGGAGATTGGTGTCTTATGTGAGTGGGTGGTCACACTTTGTAAACACTATTTTTTTGACTGGCATTTATATGGTAGATCCAAGTAGTCTCTTTTGGTGGATGTAGCCCACACTAGGTGAACCATGGTATATATGGTGTTATGTGTATTTCATTTTTGTGTGTGCTCTCATTTTACTTTCTGATTTGAATATCTTGTTAAGTGTGAAAAAGAAAATTAATAAGTTGGAGAAAAGTTTTTATTGTCGAATACTGATTCACCCCCCCTCTCAGTATTCTTGTGCTTCTAATAAGGAGCATCTAGTTACACACACACACACACACACACACACACACACACACACACACACACACACACACAATTATATATATATAGATTTTTTTTAGTGAGTATTTAATTTTTAATTATTTTTCAAGTACAAAGATTTAAAATTTTGAAAAATAAGGGATAGCCAACCATGCCCCCCTACTTACCTAAAAAATATCGAAATTTAGATTTTTTTTTTGAATATGTATAGAATTAGTTCAAGTTTGTGACTGTTTAATTTTTATTCAATTTGGATGAGTGAATTAAAAGATACATGACAAAAGATACGCGTTTTACAATCCCTTAAAATAGAGGTATAAAAGACAGTTTGAAATAAATATAAATGGAAAGCGTAGAAATAGTCAAAAAATATAAAAAGTATATATTTAGAAAAGGGATATTTTTATTACCGTTGTAGGTAAACTTTAAAGAAAGATATAAAATGATTTTTTAGGATTTAGCATAGTGGACAGTGAGTTTTTGATATTTTGTTAAAAAATGCATGTTGTTGTGTTGTTATAGGTCTAAGGTGCAGTTTTGGGAAACCAAAGAAATTCCAAGCCTATAAATTTGTGGTAGGATTTTATGTACAAAAATAAATTTTTAAGTATATAAGAGTTTCATAAAATTGTTTTAGTAAATGTAATAAATTAGGGTTACTTTGCACCTTATGGAACTAGTCTCATAGCTCCGTGAGTCACGGTTTAGGAGATTATTTTTTATAATCTAATATGTTTAGTACATAGGTAATTTTTAGGATATTAGTATTCAGCCTAAAGGTTTTACCATTTAAATTATACAATCGATTGTTATTTTGGCAACAAATATAAACATTGTTTAGGTTTTGGGTCGCTTTGGATTGTTTACTGACATTTGTAGGAGTGTTAGATGTTTCAAAATTATATTTTACAAACCTCACAACTCTCAAAGGAAACCACATATTCTCAAATATATGCACTCATAAAAATGCCTTATAATACATAATAAATCAAAACACGTGTTGGAAATAGTGTCATTGGTGTTGTCATTGATGTCAAGATGCATTGACAGTGAAGGGTTTCCAGGTGGCATAGGAGTCAACATGAGGTGTAAATCATCAATAAGCATTAATTTTTATTGGTAATTCCCTATTTTGGTGTCATGCAATGTTGCATTGGTGAAGTGTTGTTTTGGAACCAAAAGGGGTAGCTTCACTGTTTTGAAATTCTTCATGTTACCTTCAATACTTAGAGAAAAATGGATGTCTCCAATATGCAGAGGATTCACGTAGATTTTTAATTCCTATTTTTTCCCTCCTAACTCCTTATAGAGCTCTTGGAATCTTCCAGAAAATTTAGGTTTCACCATTAGAGTGGTTTGTTCCGTGCACTTAGAAAACTCGTTGTTGAGAAGACAATCCTTGAATGATCAAACCTTTCCTAAATCTTCCTAAATTACCTTCAACACTTCCATGATTCCCCAACATCTCCTCTTGATGCTTGATATATTTCCTAAACTCTCCCGGAGGGTGTTTTATTAGCTCCAGAATGGCCAAAATAACTAGCACGGAAATTGAAAAATTTGAAGCATGAAAACTAAGCCCTTACTTGAAAATAAGGCTTCTCAGTCACAGCGCAATCTTCCTCTAGTGATGTAGGAGAATCTTGTTAATAATCAATTTTGGATTTCTTAGGTGACTAGGGGTGTCTTGGGTCCACTTGAGATGCTCATATCTTATACTAGTCCATTTTGACTCCATAGGTGTTGTCATGCAAATGTGTAACAAGGAAACTCCCAATTTTCTTGTATGGCAGCAATACCCTACTCAAAATTTTTGATCAAAAGTCATCTTGAGTCCTTCTTCATATCACACTAACCCTTGATTCAGTCTTATCCCATCTCTCTAAAGAAATCTCAAGTTGTCGTGTCAATGTGTTCTTAGGTTATTTAAGGTTACCTAGTCTTTCCAAGTTCTTACAAAGCAAGATCTACCAAGACAAGATTTTTAGCAATCTTGGGGAAAGGCCATTTTCTGATCTTCTCAAAGTTGGTACACACCCCCCAAGAGTGGAATAGAAGGCCTAAAATCATCAAGGAGGAATACTAGAGAGCCGGGGAAATTTTTGCAATCAGTTTTGAAGGATTCTGGGAGGTCTCACAAGTTTTGGAGCAAGTTGAGCAAAAGTGGGTCTTGGAAGCCTAAGTAGTGCATAGTGCCAAAAACAATATTGAGCTTTAGGTTGTAGCTCCAGTAGCTCTAGAATGATTTAGGAGTCAAAAAAATATCTTTGGAAAGGTATTTTATAACTCTAGAGGATGGTAAAATCATATTCTTCACAAAACCTAGGAGCACTATGTCCATATCCATTTTTTTCTTATGCACAACCTTAGATCTAGAAAAAAAATCATATATTTCAGGGAGAAAATGTCAGAATCAGGAGATGATACTCACAAAATTGGATTCATAAGGTCATTTTTAGATTTAATCATATAAAATTTCACCAAACAACTCCTCTGGAAGCTCAAGATATGATCCTGAAAAGAAGCTCCCTAAGGTAAAGCTCCAACAGTTAGTCAATTTTAAGGGTTGGAAATCCAACCAATGGGAGAGTGGCACAATTTTTTGCACAAAGTGCACCAAGTATTTGATGCATAAGGTGAAATAAAATTCACCCCATTCCTAGTTGAGCCCTTGGAGGTCCCCAACATGGCCTCATTTAAGCTCATTCTCGTAGATTAAGCCCCACGTGCTCCATTTTCCAGCCCCCGCTCCGTGCAATCAAGCTCCGCCACATGGCCCAATCATAATGGGTCACACTTTTTTGCACCAAAGTGCACCAAACCTTGGTGCAGCTGGTGTAAAAAAATGTGTCCCCTCCCTCTTAATCCCCCAATCACACATGCAACCTTGGCAATGGGTTAAAGTGATTTTTTAGCCCCCTCTCTCATCCCAAATGAAAAATCATGCGATGACAAGTGGCCCAATGGGGATGGGGCACACTTTTATGCACTAATTGCACCAAGAATTTGGTGCAAAAAAAATTTCTTCTCCCCAAAGAATTAAATTATGCAAATTTTCTAACTATTGGGTTGCCACCAACTACTTCAATGTTTCCTGCAGACACGCACAAGTTTTCTCCAACTATAAGATTCTTCTTCATTCCTCCATTATTATTGTTGGCACACCTTCTAAAACACATCGATCATCCATTCATAATATTTCAACATTTCTATCATGCAGAAACAAAGGTTTTTCATGAAAAATCCATTCTCATGTGCTATCAGAAAACCTAGGGCACAAAAACGAGAAATCGATCATATCTCTCAAACCATGCACCCGATCTATGTGAAATTATGGGAAGCTCTCCCTCATCCAGGTCCCTTGGAGAAGAAAAAAAACATAAATATCTGATTAGGTGTGGATTTTTTATGGTATCCCTTTCAAAAAAAAAAATTCCATAGAGCACTTTTTCGTCATTTTCGTTAAACCGTGAAGCGGATTGAGCCAAAAATTTGAATAGAGCATCTAAGGAAAAAAACCAAGAACAAATATGAAAATTTTTAGTTGATCCAACATTTAGAAGATAAAATTCTAAAAATAGCAAGTGTTTTTGGTTCACACTTTCCATTTTTAGTAAGTTTCCAAAAAATAAAAACTCTTTCGTAAGAGAAGAACAATGAAAGTTGAATAAAGTGAAAATTAGGGCACGTGAGTCGAAAAAGAAAAAAAGAGAAAATTAAAAACAAAAATAAATTTTACAAAAGTGGAAAGTGATTCCAATTGACCCCAATACATCTATGGCAAGGTTAGAATGTGAGAGAAACCCCTTAGTGAAATGACAAGGCCAAAAAAGTAACCTGCCCAAAATAACAGCTTCTAGGACCCAGTTTCCCAAATAGCATTTTTCAGTTCCAATTGCAGAAAGTTGGTACCATATCCATAATAACTTACATATATAATTTTTTTCATCCTCATGGGATTGTAAGATGATTACAATGCTCAAACAAAGATTGATAGCTTCATATTGGTCTTGGAAGCGTCTTCCTGAATTCAAGTGTGCTCAGAAGTAATGTAAAGCATCGCAAGGCACAACAAATGAATTCATCTTCATCCTTCAGAGAGTTGGGTGATTCGAAATGAATTTTTTAGATATTTCAATGAATTCTAGTGGCTCATCAATCAAGTATTGAGGAGGATCATTGTGAGCAGTGCTCATGTCCATCTCGAGATCACATTGAGAAGTCATGAAACAGTGTTTCTCAACACTCATTTCATGACCCGAGATGTCTCGAGTGTTGTGTAAAATGAGTTCAAAGTGTGGTCATCATTCGTGGAGATAAAGTTTTCAATATTTATGATGAGTATAGTAGTTTGGTTCTGTAGAAAAATTCATCGGATATTGGTTTCTATCCCCAAGCTTCTCTAGAATGGACCTTAGCGAGCAAAACCTACGGTCAACAAAGTGATCATTCAACAATGTTTTTAAGACACTTAATTCAAGGTGTTCATGTATCATCCAAATGAATTTTATCATGGTGCAAAAATTTCATAAGATCCATATTTCACCACATAGAGTCCATTTCATCAAATCAATTCAAACAACATGAGGCGAAGGAGGAAAGACATCATCTACTTCAGCATTCCTTCTTCCCTTCTCTCTCCATTCTTCCTCCTCTTCTCTCCCCCCTTTATTTCTAATTATTTTCATATGTGTGTAATCATGATAATTTCATCCTTATTCATTAAAGTGACCTTAAAAAGTTGAAATTGTAAAAGTTCCCTTTGATTTATAAAAAGGGAACTTAATTTCCTAGATCCCAGGAAGGTGAAAAGTGACGAGTTGAATGAGACAACTGAAGAGTCATGTGGGGGAGTCAGATGAAGGTTTGTTTCTGAATGCTATATAATGTAATGGCATATTCTTGTCTTAAAGTTTATTAATTTTTTACACTCAAGAGAGAGATCAATTGAGCAATATAAGAGAGATAAGATTCTTCCACTTTCCTTCACCCTTTTCCGTCCATTCCCAACATTATACAACTTGATAAAAATGTCAATAAAAAAAGGGATTTTTTCTTTTCATGACTCATGAAAGTGTGCAAATTTTTGTGCATGATTTCCTCTGGTTGTTGGCATAGTAATATTTTTTGTTTCTTTCTTAGTTAATTATGAATGTGAACTTTCTAGTCAACTCGAGTGAGAATCTAAATTTCTACTCATAAAGTTGGTTTTCCTTGTCTAAGTTCTCACTCCACATTT
Source organism: Taxus chinensis (assembly GCA_019776745.2). Taxonomy (NCBI): domain Eukaryota; kingdom Viridiplantae; phylum Streptophyta; class Pinopsida; order Cupressales; family Taxaceae; genus Taxus; species Taxus chinensis. Next base: position 882,005,080 of record CM034149.1, on the reverse strand, counting down.
CCCCACAATTCAGACAAATTATTCCCTTACAATTCCTTGTAAGAGTTTTCCACAAGGGTACAATGGAGTGTAACTATTAGATCTCTGGCCTCTTGGCCAACCAAAAATTTCCCATTTTTGTAATTCATAATAAGGTGGAATTACACCACCCAAGCAGAGGGACCTAGAGTCTTAGAGTGTTGGCAAGAAGTCCACCAATTTTTCCACTGACAAATTTTATCACCAAGAGTTTTTGGCTGCCCACTTTGGGCTAGAATTGGCAACATAATCTTCACGCAAAATATGACCGCAAGGTCTGAAAACTTCAAGAAAATAAAATATTCCAAAAATTAAAAAAATTCATAAAATCGAAAAAAGAAAAAAAAAAGAAATCATTGAGTAGTCCACTTGCTGAATGACACGTTGTTGATCTCCTACACATGAAATTTCACATTCTGTAGTGACCTTTCATATTCCCACTACAAGAGTTTCCATAAATCTGGACTGAAAGGAGATACAATAGGCTTGAGCAGGTTGAGAGGAGATCATTAATCCCACTTTTGAGGATTTGACAAAATCAGTAAACAAAGAATTAGAGACAATGCCTACTATTTCTTCTCCCAAGCCTCATCTCCATCTAGGATCTTCAAATGAGTTCTGGCTGGTAATCCCATTCAAACTTCTATTGATACTCCCCCTAAAAATTATCCCATCTTTCTGAACACACAGTTGAACGTTGAGTTCCCTTAGTGAAGAAGAACAAGAACCAGAAGAATGATTAAGTAGAAGAAATAGTCCAAAGAAAAAATAGAAACAAACAATGGTACAGACAAAGCAGAAATACCGCAACCCATTGTCCCATGGTGAAGAAATACAGGTCTTGCAATTGCTCTTGAACCCCCTCTTCACAATCTACCAACACATATCCCATAAGAAATTCCCAAAGTTTAAAGGTGATACATCACACAAATTCTTAAAGAACACATCGCTGCATTCACCACATCATGAAATATTCTTGGGAGTCAAACATGAAGACATTTTCGTAAGATTGTTCATGGAATCTCTCCAAGAAAAAGTAGCAGAATGATTTTACGTCTTTCCTGTCAGATCAATCACTCGTTTGAACGACATCAAGTCCAAGTTTGAAGAAATATTGAAATTTACTGAGGATTGTCAACATATATCCTTGTTCAGTTGGCACAAATAAAGGAAGGATCATACGAAACTATGAGAGATTTTTTGGCTCGTTTCGACTACTTGCTCCACAGGATACCAGAAGATGGCGCACCATCTAAAAAAAATGTTAAAATATTCTTCAATAACAATCAATCACCAGAGGTAGGATTATTCCTATGAAGGGTCCAACCAAGAGATATCGCACTAGAACAATAATAATCCATTGTTGAATTTGATGATGATCTCATCATGTATGGGAAGAGCAAGAACCCTTCAAAGGGTAACACTCAATGTCTTAGAGATGAGTGAACAAATCCACTGCTGTAGAAATTATGAAATGAAATGGCATCGTTGAAGAGGGAAATTTTTGAATGAGTGTCTTCTCAAAAAAACAACAGAAATCATATTACAGGAACACTGCAAAGGGTTGCCTTGGAGACTTCACCTTTCAATGGCCATTGCAGAACTCAAGAAGATGAAGAGGATCTTGAATAAGAAATTGAAAGCAGTAATTTCCTAGTGGTTGAGGAACTTTAGAACAATACACAAATCAGATTCTGTGATTATTTTGGAGGTGATGAAGATGACGAAGAATATGCACCCATTTTATCATGTGCGGTATTCACTTGTTCTGAATCTAAGAAAGGAGCATCTCCCCCCACTGCTGAAAAGAAAAAGAAGGATGAAGATCCTCCTATGGAGACTCCATAAAAAAAATTAGTCGAGGGTCTCCTCTTTTTCCTTGCATGGATTCCACATTGGATAAACCTGATCCTATGACAAGTAGGAGGTCACCCACAGTTCCAAGTAAGTCTTCTAATTCTTCTTTCAGTTTTAAATCTAAATCTACTCCTGTAAAATCTAGTGCTTCAAAAGTTCCTAATGTACCTTTAAAATTACCCTATGTTCCCCAAACATCTACCCATGTTTCCTATCCTATACCAAATCCAAAATTAATGTCTTCACCTCCAGTATCTGCATATTCCCCCTTTAACATCATTGAACATACAAAAAAACCAAAGTGCAGATTACCGAAACCAAATATTTGCGAAATCATCTTGAGAAATTTTTTTGATATATTAGGAGTAATATTTCAAAACTTGATAAATTTACCCCAGGCTCTAAAAGTCCTATTACCAAACCCATCTATGCCTCCATCACAAAAAATTCTTGCATTGAGCGTATCAAATACCGACAAGGTCAATCCTTTCTACATCTCCCTTCTCGTGTGAGAATATTTACTGAACAATTACATCACAGATTCTGACACCTCCTACAATGTAATTCCTATAAATTTTTCCAAGGATCTCAAACTCATAATGATCCCTCCTGGTGGCTCTTTTTACTCCTTGGAATCTAAATAAGTCACACTTGTATGGAAGGTCAAAGATGCATAAGTGGCTCTCGCCAAATTTCCATACAATAAGGTTTCAATGATGATCTTGGTAGCAGACATTCCAGATTAATTTATAATGTTGCTAAGTAGGATTTTTTGTAAATAGTTGGGGGATAAGATCAATATGAAATGGTCTTCCTCAACCATGCTAGTTAAGGGAGAAATGGAAAAATTACTTCCAGAAAAAACGATGAGGTACACGATGCAAAAAGAAGGAAATACAGGAGCCAACATTTTGTACCAAAATAGCAAGAGGATGAATCTTTTCGTAACAACTGAAGAGAAGGATGAGATTCCCATTTTTATAGGACCAAGTATCTCTTCCCAAAGGGGTATGGATATTAAAAAAGCATTGAGGAACTTTTAGTTGCAAGAGGATAAACTTGAGTTGCTAGATGATGTGAGCTAGGAAGAAGAGGAAATGGTTCTTGATGATTTAGAAATGGAGAAAACAACTTGTATGCTTACCCATGAAGAGGATATGTTCTCATTCCCATTTTAAGATGAATATGTTCTTGATAATTTCATTCATGAAGAGGAAATACTAGCTTGTGTTGAGTCCGTGAAAGATTTGAAAGAATGGTTTGTGTAAGAACCACTAAGATCTAAAGAAGAAACATAAAACCTTAAGCTCAATATTGAACTCCTGATGTGAACTATGGATCTACAAGAGAAGCATGAATGTGATCCAAGATTCTTAATTGATGCAAAGGATGATCATATTGAAATATATCAAGGTGAAGAACCCAACATTCCTCTTGAGCCAATGGTTGATGAATACGACGATGAAATGGAATTATTTTCTTTCCCATTTAAAGAAGACTATTTCCATGATGGAAAATATGAAATAAAGGGTGTTTATGTCATTGAAGATGAAGATCCCCTTGAAAAATGATTAGTGGAATGTAATAAGCTTTAGGGAAAGGAAGTAACCCCTCGAGACAGTTTCTTTGATCTTCAAAATGAAGATGCTTCAAAGGCATGCAAAGATGAGTTGTAAGAAGTAACAAAGGAGATCTCTGTGTAAGAAATATTGTATGCAGTAGAAAGTGTGGAAGATCCTAAGCTAATTATTGATAGCTTAGCTCATCCTTTGGCCATACAGGAAAAGTATGAGGTTACTTATGATCCTCTAGTCAATAGTCAAGCACCTCATAGTGGAGTAGAGTGAAAAGATAGATCCGAGGTTTCTCATGGAAAAGAGGTAAATGAGGATAGACCTGAGAAATAAAATAACTTAGAATAATTCAAGAAATTTGAATGAAAATCAGCTTTGGGAATCGATGGGATGGTAAACAAAGAATCATTGATATGGGTAATCATGGAAGGTAACTGGCGCTATGAAATTGATTTCAAAGGAAATGAAGGCAACAAATTTCTAAGTGAAGGCCTAAGCATCAAGAAGCTCATGTAGGCTCACTCCTATCAAGTACACAAAAAATCATGAAAGAACATGGATTTCATAAATATTTAATGATAGGAGGCTACTTTCTTGAACCGGTCAATGGCTTTGCATAACAATATCACATAGTGTTGCTTACTCAGAGGTAACCTCTGAGTAGAGAAGAGTGCTACATCAAAAGATGGTTGTCCCCCCACCTTGTACTATAGGTTATTTAAGTTTGTTTTCTCATTTTTACCTTGGTGTGGTGTGTTTCCTTTCTATTGTGTGGCATTTTTCCTTTCAATCATGTGTGTGTGTGTGTTCTCCCTTTCTATCTATCTCTTGCAAATTGTGTGTGTTCTGCAAGGCCAAATGGATAAGGCACTGGTCTAAATTTTATAAACAAAGATTCTATAGTTCACATGTGATGTTCTTTCTGCACTCAATCCATGACATGTCCCCAAGCTAGAGCCAAATGTTGTCATGAAAATGTGTAACAAGGAAAACTCCCAATTTTCTTGCATGACAAACATACCCTACTCAAATTTTTTTGATCAAAAGTCATCTTGATTCCTACTTCATATCACCCTAACCCCAAATTTAGTCCTATCCAATCTCTTTGAAGAATTATCAAGTGTCATTTCAATGTGTTCTTAGGTGATTTAGGGTTACCCAGTCTTTCCAAGTTCTTACAAAGCAAAATCTACCAAGACAAGCTTTTAAGCAATACTGGGAAAAGTCATTTTCTAATATTCTCGAAGCAGGTGCACACCCCCCAGAGTGGAATATAAAGATTAAACTCATAAAATATGCATGCTAGAGTGCTAATAACATTTTTCAATCAGTTTTGAAGGATCATGGGAGGTTTCACAAGTTTTGGAGCAAGTTCAACAAAAGTGGGTCTTGGAGGCCTAAGTAGTGCACAGTGCAAAAAAAAAACTACTGAGGTTTAGGAAGAAATTACGGGAGCTCCAAAAGGAGTTAGGAGTAAAAAAATATCATCATAAGTTTATTTCAGATCCCTATAGGATGTTAAAATAATATTCTTCACAACACCTAGGTGCACTATGTCCACAACCAAGTTTTCTCATGCACATCCTTTGATCCAGAATAAAAGTACTATATTTCATGGATAAAATGGCACAATCAGGAGCTTTTAACCCCACCATTAGATTCATAAGGTCATTTTAAGGTGGAATCATATACAATTTCACCGAACAACTCCTCCTGGAGCTCGAGATATGATCTCGACAAAAAACTCCCCAAGGTAAAGCTCCAACAGTTAGTCATTTTTCAAGACTGGAAATCCAACCAATGGGAGTGTAGAACACTTTTTTGCACCAATTTCACAAAATATTTTGTGCAACATGTACAAGAAAAATTTTCCACTTACCATTTGATCCTTTGGACCGCAACATGACCTCATTTAAGCTCCTCGCAGATTAAGCCCCTTGTGCTCTATTTTCCAACCCATGCTTTGTGCAATCAAGATTTGCCACATGACCCAATAGGATGGGGAGTAATTTTTTGCACCAAGTGCACCAAATATTTGTGCATATGGTGAAAAAAATTCATCCCTTCCCTCTCAAGCCCTCAGTCATGCATATGACCCTGAAAGCGGCTTAAAGTGTTTTTTTCAGCCCCCTCTCTCATCCTTAATGAAAAATCACATGGTGACAAGTGGCCCAATGAGGATGGGGCATAATTTTTTTAACGAAGTGAAACAATACTTTATTAAAATTGGTGTATAAAATTTCACTCCTCCCCAAAGCATTAAAATTATGTAAATTTTCTAACTGTTGGGTTGTCACCAACTGCTTCCATTTTTCTTGCACGCACGCACAAGTTTTCTTCAATTATTGGATTCTTCTTAATTCATTCTTTTCTACTCCTTCCACACCTTATATAGAACCTCCATCATCAATTAATCATATTTTAACATTGATATAGTTAATAAATAATTTTTTTTCTAAAAAAATCCATGATCAAGAGCTGTTAAAAAACCTAGGGCACAAAAACGAGAAATTGATCATATCTCCCAAACCATACACCCGATCTCTGTGAAATTTTGGGAAGATATCCCTCATCTAGATGCCTTGGATAAGAAAACAACATAAATCTTTGATAATTTCTATATTTTTTATGACATTGTTTCAAAAAAAAATCCCTAGAGTTCTTTTTCGTCATTTCACGTCAAATAATGAATCGGATTCAGCCAAACATTTAAACAGAGCATCTTAAGGAAAAACCCAGAACAAATCTAAAAAATTTAATTGATCCAAAAATTAGAAGATCATATTATAAAAATAGCAAATGTTTCTGGTTCACACTTTTTATTTTTAGTAAGTTTCCAAAAATGGAAAACTCTTTTAGAAAAGAAAACCAGTGAAAGTTGCACAAACTGAAAAACTAGGGCACATGTGTCGAAAAAGAAAAAGGTAATTTTATAAAAATGGAAAGTCCTTTCAATTTTCCCCAAGAAATATTTTGAATGCTTGGAACATGAGATAAAACCCTCAATGAAACAACAAGGCCAAAAATGTAATCTGCTCAAAATAGCAGTTCCTGGGACCCAGTTTCCAAAAATAGTAGTTTTTAGTTCCAATTGTAGAAAGTTACTACCATCTTTGTAGTAACTTACATCACTGTTTTTTGTCTTCCTCATGGGATTGCAAGATTATTGCAAGGCTCAAATAGAGCATTGATAACTTCATATTGGTTTGGAAGCGTTGTTCCGAATTCAAGTGTTCTAAGAAGTAATACAAGCCATCACAAGGCGCAATAGATGAATTCATTTTCATCCATGAGTTGGGTGATTCAAAATGATTTTTTCAGAGAGTTCAATGGATTTCAGTGGCTCATCAATCATATATCGAAGAGGATCATCATGAGCAGTGCTCGTGTCTATCTCGAGCTCACATTAAGAAGTTTCGAAATAGTGTTTCTCAACACTCATTTCATGACCTGAGATGTATGAGCATCATGTAAAAGGAGTTAAAATGTAGTCATCATTCATGGATATAAATTTTCAATCTTTCTAATGAGTACAATAGTGTGGTTATGTAGTAGAAGTCATCAGATATCGGTTTCCATCCTTAAAATTCTTTGGAATGGACCTTAGCGAGCAACACCTACGGTCATCAAAGTTATCATTCAATAATGTTTTAAAACACTTATTTCAAGGTGTTCGTGTATCATCTGAAGGAATTCTATCATGGTATAAAAATTTCAAAGATCCAGAGTTCACCACATATGGCTATTTCATCAAATCAGTCATACAACAAGGCAAAGGAGGCAAGACATCATCTACTTCAGCATTCCTTCTTCCCTTTTAATCCTCCGTTGTGTGTAATCATGATAGCTTGTCTCACTCATTAAAGTGATCTTACAAAGTTGAATTGTAAAAGTCCCTTTGATTTATAAAAAGGGAACTTAATTTCCTAGATCCTAGGAAGGTGAAAATCCACAAGTTGAATGAGACAACAAAGGGGAATGTAGGGGGTAGATGAAGATTCATTTCTTGATCTATATAATGTAATGGCATACTATTGCTTAGGGGTTGTCAATTTTATACACTCAAGAGAAAGATCAATTGAGAAATACAAGAGAGATGTCATTCTTCCACTTTCCTTCACCATTTTTCCTCCATTTCGAGCATTGTACAACTTGATAAAAATGTCAATAAAGAAAGGGATTGTTTCTTTTCAAGACTCATGAATGTGTACAACTTTGTGTGTATGGTTTCCTCTATTCATTGGCATAATAAGCTTTTTGTTTCTTCCTAATTAATTGTGAATGTGAACTTTCTAATCGACCCTAGCAAGAATTTGATTTTTACTCACATAATTGATTTTCCGTATCTAATTTCTCACTCCATATTCCCCAAAATTCAAAAAAAAATCCCTTACAATTCTTGTAAGTATTTTCTGTGGGTACAGTGGAGTGTACCTGTTGGATCCCCGACCTAGTGTCCAACCACATATTTCCCATTTCCATCATTCACAATAAAGTGGAGTTACACCACCCAAGTAGAGGGACGTAGAGTCTCAAAGAGTTGCCAAGAAATCAAAAAAAAATTCCTCAGATAAATTTTCTCGCCAACAATAGGAAAGAATAGGGAGTTTCCCTCCAAATGTATAATTTGAATATTTGAACTAGCTCTAGGCATGTTATAGGATTAGGTGTTAAGTTACATAGTACTCTCAGATTGAGATATCAGATTTTGAGGTTAGAGACAATTTTGCAAAGCATTTTCACGTGTATGTATCTTGTTTTGGATTGTCTTCTTATCTATAATGGTGTTCAAGGCTTCATGGAACCCTCAAAATGTCCAAGGAATGGAAAATAGATAGAAATACTTACTTAGACCAGGTTATCCCCTGTTTTAGAAGTTTAGTATTATGTAACATGAACATAATGATTCAATGGAATCCTTGAGTCTATTTCAAACCATTTATCATGAGGAATTGGTGTTGAAAAATTCAAGAAAAGGTAATAAATTATCTAAAGGAGGATTTCTTAAATTCAATTTATGTTCACAATCCTAACTGTATGTGCGCATTTTTAAGGGCCTAGAGTCGAATATTAATTTTAAAAGTTAATACTTATGACTGGTAGAGTCCTTGATAAGTGTGTAAGAAGGTAATAAGAAGACCAAGAGTTGTAAAATCCCTAATACAGGTTAGAATAAGAATAAAAGAAAAGGAACGTGCAAATACAGTGTAGAAATTTTAATGCCTAGTTTTAGGGCTACAAAGGATTTCCTTTTAGAAAAATAGTCTTTATTTCATGTGTTTGAAGTTGGCGGAGTCTCTGACAGGTTGGAGGAAGGCCTAAGTGTAATAAGGACTCATAAAACCAAGGCATAAAGGTAAATTATTTAGTGGTTAGTAGGTAAAATAAGCAATGTAAAATCATGCTTATTTCTTGTGATTGTCAAGACCAACCTTGAGAAATATTTTTCTTACAAAAGAAAATCATAAGAAAATTGTATCTATCATTCAGGGAGTAGTGTTAGAATGTTTTGAATCCTTGAGTAACAGGGGAAAATTATTATACAAATTTAATCGAGAAAACCTAAATTGACTGTCCTATATAGTGCCATGAAGAATTCTAGAGAGTGCAAGGGTTTGTATGAAAAGCATTAAATGAAAGAGGAAGAGTTGAGTGATTTGCATTAGTGATTAGGAGAGGGGTAAGCACAGTGAGATGAAAAATAGAGTTGAGAAGATTGTTTAGATCTTCAGTAAATAAGGATTCTTAAAAATCTAACAAGATAATGGATAAAGGAGTAATGACGCATTGAGGTGTGCTTGAGTAAGTTGTATGGGTGTGTTGAAAGGTGGATACAGAGAGGAATCTCATACCATTATGGAGAACACCATTTTGATAAATTTTATCCATGTGGAATTAGAACATAAAGTTTAATTCCATGTTCCCAACCTCCACAATGTATTGAGCTCATTACCAAGCACTAATTAAGTGTTTATAAACACTCTTGGAAAGTATGTATTGCTTGAGAGTATGAGATGATTGCTAGGATTATCTTTAGTGGACTTGGATCAAAATATATTCTCCCACAATGTAAAATATTATTCAATATTTCTAATGCCTAGTTTTTTCCCTCCTAACTCCTTACAGAGCTCTTGGAATCAGTCGAAGAAGTCAAGGTTCACAATTTGACTGCTCATTCCTTGCACCTGAAAACCTGCTGTTGAACAAACTATCCCTAAATGATCAAAACTTTACTAAATATACCTAAACTACTCCCACAACCTTAAATAATTTCAAATACCACCTTTGGATACTTAATACCATTTCATAACCCTCCTGGAGGATGTGCACAGGCTCCATAATGGCCAAAATTGGCCTTTCTAGGCTTTCTAGAGAATTAGTCTTTTACTGCACTTAAATGAATGGAATAATGGAATTTTAAAAACCTTTTTTCAAATGTATAGATGTTCACCCAATGAATTAGTAATACCTTCAAGAATAATTTTATCATGACACGGGAGGCAGGTTGCCCCGGAGAGGGATTCTTGAAGATTTAGGAGCAAGATTTCACATTATGGGTTTGTTTTCATGGTTTAAGTTTTACATTTTTGAGTTAGTAAATTCACATGACAACATCTCCATATGAAGATAATCCTCTTACCATTCCAGGATTAAAAATCCTCCTTTAATGGAATCAAATTTAGGATGCTCATACACATCTTTCTCATATCCCTCTCATGAGAATAGGAAACTTCTTGATCCTTCACACATGATGGTCATGGATGCCTTAGTAGCTTAACTAGCTCATTTTGATTTGTTTCTTGAAGATATTTGGACACAATGGAAGAGTTGGGATATGATGATCATTAATTCACTCCTTAATCCTCACTTTTCACCTTTGAACATGACGATCTCTTCTTAATCTCATAATTCACCTCCCTACCCAATATGTCACATAAGTGGAAACATGTTTATGATGTCTAGACACCTTGTTTCTCAATTTATCCTCATGGAGATAGGTTTCTTCCTCCTAATATAGTTATTTATCCCTAAATTAAACTTGGAGGAATTTTTAATAATGAATTCCATGTTCTTAAGCTCCACATTGTACTAAAACACTGTAAATTCCACCTCCCTGACTTGCAAGATGTGAGTTCATTACCGAACATTGATTAAGTGTTTATAAACACTCTCATAAAATATGGATTGGTTTTTATCCTGAGATTATTTCCATCATAACTCATGGTGATCTTCTCTTATCATGATCCTTACGACCATTCCCTTGATGATTTCAATCTCAATGAAGATCTTGATGTTTTAGATCTTTCACATACCTGATGATTTTTTTATTCCACCCATTGTCCTCATGATGTTTTAGATCCTTCAAATAACTCATGATGAAAATTCCCTTGATAATTTAAATTGATAAAAACTTTCATATGTGTTTTGATTTATTATGTGTTATAAGGAATTTCATGAGTCCATATATTCGAGCAATTGTTTCTACCTTTTGGAGTTGTGAAGTTTATAAAATACAGTATTGAAACATTTAACACTCTTTAAAATGTCAGTAAATAATCCAAAAGGCCCCAAAACCTAAACAATGACTATATTCTTTACCAAAATGGACATCAATTATAGAATTTAAACCCTTAAAACTTTAGGTTGAATGCTGAAATCCAGAAAAATACCTATGTACTGACTAGATTAGAATATGAAAAACTATCTTCTAAACTGTGACTGATGGAGTTGTGAGACTAGTTCCACAAAGTACAGAGTGACCCTAATTTCTTATTTTTACTAAAATAAATTTAAAGTATGAGAAATAATAAAGTATAAAGATTAATAAATAAAAAAACCATATATTTTAGTAAATATACCCCTCCCAAAAGCACAAATACCACATTATAAATAGGAATGTGCTCTTGTTATAACACGACCATGTTACAATGCCCTTGCATTTTAGGCTTGTTGATTACCAAACCTAATAATTCATAACATGATCTCTCTTTCCCAAAATGCACTCGCATTTTTCTTCAAATCAAAAATTTGTCCGCTTTTGGGCCTCCCAACTCTGTGCATTTACCCAAGTGTGCGTAGAATATAGAAGCTTGTAGCTTGGCAATTCATGGATCACCGTGCGGACCCACGTGGCATAAGAGGAGATAAAAAACTATCATAAGGAGAAACTTGGAGAAATAGTTGTGATGTTGTTGGAGATGTTGTATTGTTTGTAAAATGTGATAGAGGGGGTAAGGAGTGATCAATTCCCAATTGGATTTGTTGATAATGGGAGGATTTGGGTGTCCTTCTACTAGAGGAAGAGTGTTGAGGAGAGTGGTCTATTTTTATCTTCTTCCAGGATTCTTCTCTAAAATTTCCAACCACTGTAGATGGATAAAGACTGAATTTGTTACTGATTTAGTTCTGATTAGTTCCAATAGTAGTCTGTTTGTTCCCAATCTAAGAACCCATATATGAGAAGTATACGAAAGGAAATGATGTCTCATTTTCCCCAATCCTATAGTAATGAGTGTTATAATTTTAATAGTGTTATATTTTTTCCAAGTTAGGTCATCTGGAAGTGATGGTAATGTAATGAAGCTCCCAAGTTAGCTCATATTAGAGTGATATTAATTGTGATTATTATATTTATTGATTGATTTGAGTTATAGTATTTGATTGAATGAGATGCATTTAGAAGATTACTCATGTAGAGGTTTTAATTTTCCCTAGATTAGGTCATTTGGGGTGGGATAGATTTGAAATAACAACTAGTATTGACTGTTTCATAAAATAATTGTTACTGTGTTTGAATGAGATAAGAGAAAATTGTGATAGTAACAGATTAGGAATGTTGATTGACTGTGTTGTATCTTGCGAGGGATTGTAGGATGATACCGATGGTATGCCCCTCTTTCAGAAAAAGGGTGAAGGGTGGAGAAATGAGAATTGTGCCAAAACTAAGGCTGTAAAAAGTTGTAATGGTAAATGAGAGATAACATAGGAGAGGTCGTAGTATTGAAAAAGAATGTGTATGTGATGATTAGTGAATGTGTATGTGATGATTAGTAAATGTGTGTGATAGGAATATGGAGTGTTTGAATTTATATAATATAGTATGAGAGGAGACCATGATCTGTGTGGCACAAACAGGGAGAAAATAGAGTAATGAGGCTCATGATATGAGTAAAACTGTGTGTCGTGTATTAGTTGTAAAAATGGTGGTAAGTAGTAACTATAATATAAAGTAAATTCAAATTACTATATATAGTAATATGGAAAAAGTAAATAGTTATTTTATTTTTACTGAGAGTTCTTGAGATTTTATCTCTAATTTGTGAGGATGCCACATGTTAGAGCGGCTAGTTTGACAAGATTTGAGAGAGTGGTCATGGCCATGGCTTCGCAAACAACTGAGCTGGTATGTGTGACTATTTTTGGAAAATTTTGTCAAAAATGCTTTTTTTTTTTTATCATTTTTAGTAAAATTTTAATTTTTTTAGTATTTGGCATTTCTGACCAAGATGGAAGCAAACAGGGTGTTTTTGTCCTCTGGGACACTAATGCCCATTTCTTGGAGCTAGTGACCTGCATCTAAGCGTCGGTGTTCATGGGAAGGTTTTCAGTACTGTGTGGTGAAATGTGTATCTTTTTATTGATTTGAGGTTGTTTAAAATATGTTAGGCATGCTAATACTATGGCGTTTCTTTGTTGTACTGTGTAGAGATATATATAATCCAGAGAGTTTCAGGTGGGCCGTCACTTGAACATGTTACTTTGTTTGGGGTTGTTAGATGATGTGTGGTATATATTGGACAGTGTCAGCTTGCTGCAAATTACCAAATTGGGGGAGATACCCCATAATATTCATTTTTGACTACTTTATATGAGAGATAGTGCGTGGATATGTATACATTTCAGTTTTTGATAGGTGTGATGAAAGTGACTTTAGAGGATGTATATAAGATACTACGGTTTCCTATTGTTGGAGATGTTAAAATGTCAAAGTTTGGGGTAATTAGAGAAGTAGGGGTCTACATGATTAGGGAATTAGAAATATTATATTGGTAATAAGGACAAGGAGTGAGGTCATAAATATTTTGTGTATTTTATTTGTAAAAAGTCTAAAAATGTGGAACCCATGTAAAATGATAAGGTTTATCTTATCTTAACAGATAAGCTTACATGTACAGATAAGAGTTAAGGTATGGAATATGATTCGTCAGAGTGGATTTCTTATCCTATCTTAGAGATAGGATGGATAAGCCTGGAAGTTCTATAAATAGAGAGGCCACCCCCCTCATTTAGCATAGAAAGAAGTAGTGAGAAATATTGTAGGAAGTGTGCGAAGGAAGCCATCAGTTAAAGGTTGTGTTGAAGAAGCCATCAAGAGGTGTAATTGTAAAGTTTCTCCCATAGTCTTGTTGAAGTATCTCATGGGTGAGATTGTAACAGTTTCATGTTAATATTATAATTTATTTTGATATTTCAGATTTTTCGTCATTCTGTCTTATCATAGTCAATGGTATTCTTGTGTTCGGTTATTGTTTTGTTTCCAGATTACATCCACCAAACTAAAGGCTGTGCATTAGTAAATAATCATAGCACGAGGAGTTCCCGGTGAAGAATTATCATAGTGCTGGATTGGTGATGACAGGAAATGGTCACATTCTCCACCAACATATCAAGGATCTTGGCGTAAGATCCTTTGAGCGGGTCAAAGTCAGAGGAAGATGAGGCTATTGATTGGGTGGGTTTTGGTAATGTTTGGGTATGGTTGGTTCGTATGGGTGGTGGCTTAGACAAGGGGTTTTGATAATTAGATTTAAATAAACATGGATTCTTCGGTGCAGAAGTTATGTTTAGTTGGTCAGATGACGTGGTAGAAGAAAAAAACCACAGAGAAAGAGGAGTGACAACAAACAAATCCTTTGATGATGGAGTTTGTTTAGGGTTGATAGGTGGACAGGATACTTGGGGGTGACGATGTTGATACACCCATGGATCTCTGTATGGTTGTAGAAGGTGCATGTCATCTTAAAGAAAACACAGGAGGTATGATGTATTGAGGCAAGGTGGAGGGGTGAGTTCCCAATATAGAAGGTAGGTGTGACGGCGAGGGTTTTAGTTGTGAAAGATGCATAGATTGGACTTGAGGAGATTTTTTTGTCTCCTAGGTGGATGGATGACTTTATTTTTGGATAAATCTAAGCGTTTAGGTGGGTGTGTTAAGCTGGGTATTGGTGAAGTCCCAAGCATAGGGGGAGATTTGGTTAGGTCAATAGAGGTGGATGAGGTATCCGGTAGAGATGAGGGGGGTGAGGATGAGGACATAGGCGTTTTGAGCTTTTGTAAACACTTCGGGTATATGGTAGAGGTGTCTGGATCAGTCATCTGCATTTGAATAGAGCATGGTGTACTCAAACGCTCCCATAGGAATCGTCTATCTTCTGAGGGATGACAATCTTCACGTGTGAATAGGAACTTGGAAGAGAGGTGGGTTGTGATTGCGGTCCACTGTGGGTGTGATACAGGGGGTAAATGAGGCACTGTATTGATGGGCGTTAAGAGGTCAACTGGTCACTGAAAATATTTAGGTGATGAAGAACTAATAGGTAGGAGGGCATGTTTGAGAGGATCCATCATGATTAAATAATTTGGTGATGTTGGTTTGAGAGGTGTCTCTTCTAAGGATGACAAAAAAAGTGACGAGCCTTCCTCTTGTACAGCAAGAGTGATAGAAGGAGATGTTTGGGAAATAGATAAGTTAGATAACATCCGCTCACAGTCTTGCAGGAATGTGGTGTAAGAAGGCTCATCTGTGAGAAGAGAACTCTAGGCGGTTAATTCCTTTATGGGTAAAGGAATGGTAAGGTTATCGTTTTGTCTTGATGGGGGTGGAGGGGGTTCGGATCCCTGCATTAGTGAAGAGACTCGATTTATAATTTCCTCGATAGGAGCTTTTGGTTGGGAGTCGAAGACCGCATGGATGTTATGAACACTCTCCTCGGCTAAGATATCTTGGTTTATGTTACTGTTAGATGAGTGGTTTGGGAATGGTTTGTTGAAGATTTTCAAATTTCGATTAGTAGGGGCATTAGGATTATCGAGGGTTATATCCCCTGCATCAACCATTTCCTGCACTATGTTTTTCAACATCTTGCAGTTTTCGTGACTGTGTCCCTTCACTTGGTGGAAGTTACATAAGTCATTTTCTTTGTACCAATAAGGTATAGCGTGGGTGGAATCAAACCCGAAGTGAGGTTTAACAGGAGGTAAGGTGATAGCTCCTACTTTGAGCAATTTTTCCAAAATGACACCATAAGTTTCTCCCAAGGGAGTGTAATTGATGGGCTCGGCTTTATACTTATAGGTGGTTTTTGGCGGGGTATTAGATGGTGCTTGGGATTTGACCATCACCACGTGTACAGCTCCTTTTGATTTCGAAGCAGTTGATGCATTAGAATTGGTGGTGTTAGGTTTGTTGGTGGAGTCTTGGGTTCAGAAATTAGGGTTTTTGTTACGCAACCGCAATTTCTCTTCCTCTAAGGCTCGAATCTCTAGTTTCTGAGCCATACTAAAGGCCTCATCAAAGGTGTGGAAAGTTTGAATTTGGAGGGTAGGAGAAATGTGCTTAGCGCAGGCCCGTGTAAAGAGTTCGATAAGTTCAGCCTGAGGCAAGGCATAAGTAAGTTGGTTGATAAGGCCCCGCCATCGTCCAACGAAATCTGTGATAGATTCATCTTCAAATTGTCGGATGGCATAGAGGTCGGTGATAGATACTTTCTTGGCAATGTTAATGAAAAAATGATCCAAGAAAGATTGGGCTAATTGGTTACAAGAGAAGATTGAGTGCTGGGTTAAAGCACTGTACCACTCCAAGGCAGGTCCTGATAAGGACATGGGAAAGGTGCGGAGTAGTAAGGCATCTTCATGAGCAATCAGATAGAAGACATGTCTAAATGATCGCAAGTGTTGTTGAGGATCCTACTTACTATTAAAATGAGTAAATTTTGGTAATTCCCATTGAGGAGGATATGAATGAAGGGGGACAAAAGGATGAATAGGATCCTGACAAACTTGCTCATATGTCAGGGTGCTACAGCTTCCTGAAACAGAAGCCTCCAAATTTTGCATCTTGTCCATCATTTGTTTGATTAAATCAGTGGTTGGATGAGATGATGGTGCGGTTTTAGTAAACGGAGGAGGATTGGGCCAAGGGCCACCACTAGATAATGGTGGGGTTAAATGTTGATAAGGTATTGAGGACGAATATGTTGAGGTGACTGAATAAGGATGTCCTATATAAGATGTTGAAGCCATCGGATAAGTGTGTGGAAATGAAAAGGTGGGCGGAACTTGAGAAGGAAAGCTTGTGTGGATAGGTGGCAGAGAGAAAGTTATGAAAGGGGTAGTCTGCGAGAGAGACGAGGTAGGAGGAGCTAGCGGTAATGATATGTGGGGCCCTAGATTAACCAAAGGAAAGCCAATCTGTGCCGTATGAACCTACGAAGTCACTGAGTCGCGAGGCGGAGCTAAGGATGAAGAGGGTAAGGCGGAGTTATTAGGTGTGGAAGGAGCTAAGTGAGCCGCTATACTAATAGGCATACCAACAAGGAGTTGACCATCGGGTGTACGGTCAGGGGTATGAGACAAATAGTACTGTACAACGCTAGGATTAGCATCCAAAAATTTCACAAATTCCTTATCTCCTACAGGGATTTTGGGAACCTCACTGGTGTTTGTAGGATTCCCCATAGGATGTGAAGGGGGTGATTTAAGAAAAGGCATGGAACAGGCATGTGAAACCATGGCTGCAGCTTGTTTCCGAGTGATAACAACCATGGACAAGAGTACACAACAGGGATTCAATCTATCAGGGACAGAAACAGCCATAAAATGTTGGAATTGGTAGGTTGTTGGTTTGTCGGGAATTGTGAAAGACAATAACCGATATCGGTCAGGTAACCGATTTCGGTCAGATTGTAGCCGGCGTCAGTAAGTTAACCGATGTCGGTAGAATAGGACCGGTGTAAGAAGCTATAAGAAGTTGCTGATTTAGAGTTAGTGATGCTTAGTATACCTACCAAATTGTTCTGAAGTGATTACTGAAACAGTGTATGACAGAGAAACAGAACTAAAAACAAGCAAGATGCACAGGAAAATCAAGAGACTAACCCTAGGATTAGTTTTAATTATTGTGGGCTTATGCCTTAGACGCAAGATGATGTCAATCCTAAACAAAAGACCTAAGGGAGATGTCAAGTTTGTTTTGGCTTATAAGGTTACCTCAATCGGGCAGAGGAATACCGCGGAAAAAAGGGGGGATGTTTGAGCTGTTGTGTTGATTATGATGTGATTCTGTATGTGTTGTGCAGTGAAAGTAAGATTAATTTCTTGTCAATACCATGGATATCACCCCCACGTGTACGACCTGTTACTTAACCTATGTTCACTAGAATTGAAAACAGCAAGCAAGAATGTGATGCACGTGTTTTAAACCCAAATCAAAAATGATATTCAATGAAGCAAAGGAGATGACTTTCACTAATGCAAAGATGTGAAAGAAAGACAAATTATTTTACCAAAATGACAAAATATTTTGTGAATATTTAGCAGAAACAAACAGCAAGTATGCTCCCTATATGAAAGCAAGCAAGAAAGAAAGAAACCCGAAATGGGTCCCACCGGGCGTGCCAAAATGTTTCGCACAGAATGTTTCCGTTCCTAGAATAGAGTTGCTTCTATCCTTTCATTCTCTTGAGAAATAGATAAGGGTTAGGGCTAGGAGGAATACCTGTTGAATGTTGAGAGGGTGCATGCGTACCGTAGAGAGAGATCAGATCGATTGAGAAGAAATCCTTTTTGTCTAGGAAGGACTACCTGTAAGTAAGAATACAAGACCACTAGATTTTAGTTAGACAATAAATGAGGGAACTGCCTTGGGCCCAGGAAATATTGGACTTCCTTGCGAAGGTGGTCAGTTCCCCTCTTAATACGAATTAACACAAATTCTAACAAAGAAATTATTGCAAAATTACAATGTAGTTACCTCGTTAAAAAGCACTAGAGGAAAGGATGGTTTTGGTTTGAGTCACAGTGACCGATGCCAGTCACTTTATAACCAGTACCGGTTGTTGATAACCGATATCGGTAGGGGCAGTGATTTAGGGGCTTTTAATAAAGGTTGGCTATAAGGCAGCTATGGTGTTTATAAGGCTGGAAAATGATTAGGGATAGGCAATGGGGTGATGGATAAGACTCAGAGAGTGTGGGGGCTGTTCTTGGGGCAATGTAAGGGTAGAGGAATGACAGTTAGATGTAGGGGCTACCGGGTAGTAGATCTATGAGTGAACTTGTAATTACTGTGATTCAAAAGTTCAAGAAATGTTATTTAAAAACTTACAAGACACTACTTACTAGTTCCTGATGAAGATACAGGTCCAAGGACTATGATGATGAAGGCAGGGCTCAGGTGGGATGATCCGACAATCAAAAGTGAGCTATCTTCTCTCCCAATGCTTGGATGAGTGTCAGTGGGCTCTGGTTACTTAGTTGCAGTCTTGGGCTCGATGTCCTTCTCTGTAAACTCTTCTCTTTTCTTCACTTGTCTCTGCTCTGCCAAGTGAATTTTGGATCCTTCAAATGAATTCCAGATCCCTTGTTTTTGGTTGGGGAAGGTCATTTACAGGGAACCAATGGCGGTTATGTAACCGACGGCAGTCGAGTAGGAACCGATGTCGGTTAAGTCAAAGTGGGCTATTTTTAGTAAAATAGCCAACTTTCCCTCCTTTTCTCTCGAGGGATTAGTTGTGGGCTTGGTCAAGTCATTATTAGCTTGGTTTTGGTGTGGGTGAGGAGTAATTAGTAATGGGTGTGGATGTAGACCAAGTTATAGGTCTTAATTAGGTTAGTTTAGGGTTAGGGATAGGTCATGATGAGGTGGCAAAATGAGGTGGAAGGTTTGGAGATGTGGATTTATTAATTATAAGGTAATTAATAAATAATTGTGCAAGGTTTAGGTGGTGAAGTTAGGTTGCGAAATGAGATGCGGGGCACAGGGTGTCGTAAGACAAAAATTTGGTGTCTACAAATGTATATAAGATACTATGGTTTCCTATTGTTGGAGATAAAGTACAGGTCATATCCTTGTTGGATTCCCGTGGTCAGATGAGTGTGATACAATGATATTTTTCAAGGTCTAGAGTGCATGCTGAGAAATATATCATATTAGATGTGATTATGATATTAGGGGTTCCGTTTTTGTAGAAATTTATTACAGTAGTATTAGCTTCGTTGGTGGCCATAGAGGGTGGTGGAGCTGGGATATTGTATATGATGCATGATATTTTTTGTAATATAGAGGAGCACAATACTAGATATGTATGAGCATGGTCTGTGTTGGTCCATTTGTACATGGACCTATATAGAATTATTTAGGAGGATCACGAAGGTGGATTATGAGTTACTACTTTATTGCATGTGTGGATGGATGAGCACATAGCTATATTGATGTCGCTCAGTGGGCCATGAGGCGATTGGGTTGGGCTGTATATTTTTACAGCTAGATGGGCGGGTACCTGCAGTAGGAGGATGGATATAACCATATATATGTTGATGATGGATCAAATGGGCCCTGAAGCTACTATATGGAGACCCTATAGATACTATGGGGGATGGGTGGAGGACGATGTTGAGTTGCGGTACATATGGTGTACAATGTGGTTAGAGGAATGTTTCCTAGGGGTAAAAGAGTTGTTACAAGGTGAACAAATGTCTAGATAGTTCAACATGGCCCAGGATGTACCCCTAGAGCCATAATATGACTAGGGTCGATGTCAGGCCCGACAGGAACACAAATTGTGCATCCAGGGCCAGATGAGGTGGATCTAGCAATAGGGCCTATACACATAGATGATGCAAGATGCACTATGTTGCATAGTCAGTGGTGGGAGACACACTGATGGATGTTTCTATTTCTAGTGGTGGTATATGTGGCAAGTGAGCTAGAAGTTTGAGGAGTTGAGGATCAGGCACCTTCTCCTGAGGTAGACGATATAGCGGCGGCGCTAGCAGAGCGTAAGTATCGTTCATTATTTTATGTTAGTTATTGATTGATTGATATAGTTGATGGATATGAAAATGTGTAGTAGATAATATTTTTGTGTGGTTGTAGGTGATGCATATTGGACACATATTATATATACCTCCATATGAACATTGACATGGTATATGCCTCTAGATTTCCTCATGGGAGGAGGGATACTAGAGAAAGTAGATGTGATTACGGGTGAGCATGCCCATTTGTTTGAG
Source organism: Taxus chinensis (assembly GCA_019776745.2). NCBI lineage: Eukaryota > Viridiplantae > Streptophyta > Pinopsida > Cupressales > Taxaceae > Taxus > Taxus chinensis. The sequence continues at coordinate 881,984,336 of CM034149.1, read as the reverse complement.
CCTATGGCCACATGCAAATTTTTTTTGAGTGAGCACAATAAGGATCGTGCAGAGATAATGAGTGAGATAGGATGTAGGAGGATGAGGCTTAGCTCACGATGTATTTACATGCTATCTGGAGCTACAGGGTTGGTATGCAGAGAAAACAGCTGAGGTTACCATATTATGGAGCTATTTTGATAGATATAAAGGCCATGATCAGTAACGTAGAGTTATCAGTGAAGCGTGGAGTTCTATAGCTCCCACAGTTGTATATAGTTATAGTGATGATGATATATGATGCACTGGATATGTTGTATTGATGCATGGGGGCTTTCCCCACAATTATTATATTATGTAAATATGATTATGATATATATATATATATATATATATATATATATATATATATAGACACACGTGTTGGTGTATTACTTATTATGGATGTGCATTTGTATAGTATGCGATGATTATGAGTTTGCATTTGGTAGTAATTGTTGGGTTTGTTAGATTCTTATGTATTGTTGGAATGGTTGATTTGATAGATATTATTTGATTATTGAAATTAGTTATGACATGGAAATAATTTTGACGTAATAGAGTGAATAAGAATTGCATATGAAAATGAGTGAATGGTATAACATATGATAAATATCAATGTATCTATGTGATGAAATGTGGTAAGTAAATGGAAATGGTAACATGATTGAGCTAAGATAAAATAATAAACCAATAGTTGATGGATACTTGTATAATGATATGATGTAAACTAATGTTCACAATCACATGTGATTTAGGATGAATGGGGGGGGGGGAGAAGAGTGCTTGCTCCCTAGTGTGAGAATGAGGTGAATATTAGTAAAAATTCCCATAACAATAATGTATGAACCTTAAGAACATGATTGCATCATCAGGTAATGAGATGGAAATGGATATCATCTACCAGAGGTGAAGAGGCCTATGATGCATAGTAGGAGATTGTGGAGCAACATCAGTGTGATTATAGTTGTCGAATTTGATGTCAGAGGATATGGTTCTAATAATGGGAGGTGTGACAGTGGGAAGTACCGAAGAAAGTTTCTTAGGAATCCAATGAGATGCAGTAGCAATGTGTGTAGGGTGAGATGATGTGGTTATAGGCATGACAACTAGATGAGGTAGATGAATGATGACCTTAGGATGTGGACAAATAATAACCTTATGAGGAGGTGAATGAGACAAGCTAACAGTGAAAAAGGCTTGCTTATGTGGAATAGGAGAGGGAGAGTACTCGCGAGAGTGGGAGTGGGAGGAAATGACACCTTTATCTTCTAAATATTGTAGTCTATCATGGAGAACGTAACATTCATTGTGACGGTGGCCATTGATTTGGTGGAAATTGAAAAAATGGCGGTCATGATCATGGTACAACTGATGAGGGGGGTGATGCTAGTTGGAAGGTAAACAAATTAGTTGCTTATCGAGTAAAGTACCCAAGACATCATGTGGTTTAGTAGTATGTGAAAAGTACAATGGTTCATGGGTGGGAGGTGGAGAAGAATTAGGTGAATGTCGACACGGTGGTGGGAAAGGAATATTCTTACGTGGAGGAGGAGAGGGTGACCATGGAGGGGGGTCAATAAATGGGAAAGGAGAAGACTTAGTAGGAAAGGGAGGAATAATAGAAGTAGAAATAGAAGGGGGTATTATAACATGATTTTCAATTAGTTCATTATCTAAATCAATAACTTTATAGAAAAAAGAGTAAATCAATCACATGTATCATATAATAACTTTTCTTTGAATGGGGGAATTAATCCACAAAAAAATATAAATTACATTTATAGATCAATAGGCTGAAACAATAACCGATGAATACAATAATTAAAGCGTAAAATGTAATATATGATTGGTTCTTTCTTTCCTTGATGCAAATAAGGTAAGTGTTCATATGTAACTTTAGGACCATTGTTATAAATAAAATGTCTAATAAAATCATCCTAAATATCATAAATAAGTAGTAATATTTTTGTGTGTTGTCGGTGATGCATATTGGACACATATTCTATAATACCCCTCCATATGAACGGTGACATGGTATTTGCCTCTAGATTTCCTCATGGGAGGGATACTAGAGAAGTAGAATGTGTTTATAAGGTGAGCTGCCCCATTTGTTTGAGCCTAAAATGGGCCACCAATGCAATTTTTTTTTGAGGGCACACTAAGGATCGTGCAGAGCTACTGATTGAGATAGGATGTATGAGGATGCTGCTTAAGCTCACGATGTATTTACATGCTATCGTGGAAGCTAGCAACAACAGGGTTGGGTTAATGCAGAGAAAACAGCTGAGGTTCCCATCTTAGGGTCATTTTGATAGCTATAGAAGGCCATGATCAAGTAACGTAGAGTTTCACAGTGAGCGTGGATTCTATAGCTTTCCACATTGGTATAATAGTTATGTGCATGATTATATATGATTCACTGGATATGTTTATTGATGCATGGGGCTTCCCCACAATTCTATTATATTTATGTAACTATGATTTATGCATATCTATATATAGATATTATATATATATATATTATATATGACACACGTGTTGGTGTATTACTTATTATGGATGTGCATTTGTAATAGTATGCGAGATTTATGAGTTTGCAATTTGGTATAATTGTTTGGGTTGTTAGATTCTTAATGTATTTTTGGAATGGTGATTTGATAGATTTAGTTGATTATTGAAATTAGTTTATGACATGGAATAATTTTGACTTAATGAGTGAATAATATTGCATAGAAAATGAGTGAAGGTAAACATATGAGAATAATCACTGTATCTAATGGTGAATGAATGTGGGTAAGAAATGGAATGGTACATGATTGGCTAAGATAAAATATTAACCATAGTTGATGGATACTTGTATAAATGATATGATGTCAACTAATGTTCACAATCACATTGATTATGAATGAATGGGGGGTGGGGAGAGAGTCTTAGCTCCCTAGTGTGAGAACAATTAGGTGAATAATTAGTAAATTCCCATAACTAATGTATGAACCTTAAGACATGATTGCATCACGGTAATCAGATGGAATGGATATCATCTACCATCTACCAAGGGGAAGAGGCCATGGATTCAATAGTAGGAAAGATGTGGAGTCAACATCAGTTTGAATTATAGTTGCGAATTTGATGCGATCATCAATCCGAGTGGCTATGTTCTCAATGAAGGCTGATAGCAGTTGATGACAGGGGAAGTAACCGAAGAAAGCTTTTCTTACGAATCCAATGAGATGCAGTAGTCAATGTGTGTAGGGTGAGATGATGATGTTTATAGGCATGACAATAGATGAGGTGATGAATGATGACCTTAGGATGTGACAAATAATAACTTATGAGGAGGTGGAATGAGACAGCTAACAGTTGAAAAACGGTTGGCTTATGTGGAAATACTGGAGACAGCGCGGGATAACTCACTCTCCCGCGAGACAGGGAGTAGGGAGGAAACTGACCCAATCGTTTATCTTCATAATTAGTTATGTATTCTATCATGGAGGAACGTAACAGTCATTGTGACGTTGTCCATTGATTGTGAAATTGAAAAATGGCTGTCATGATCATGTACAACTATGAGGGGGTGATGCTCAGTTTGGAAGGTAAACAAATTAGTGCTTATTCGAGTACAAGTACCCAAGACATCATGGTTGGTTTAGGTGTATGTGAAAAGTACAGAATGTGTCATGGGTGGGAGGGTGGAAGAAGATTAGGTGAATGTCGACCGTGGTTGGAAAGGAATATGCTCCGTGGAGGAGGAGAGTGTTACCATGGAGGGGGGTCAATAAATGGGAAGGAGAGACTTAGTTTAGGAAACGGAGGAATAATAGAATAGAAATAGAAGGGGTACTTTATAACAATGATTTTCAATTAGTTCATTAGCTAAATCAATACTTTATCGAAAAAAGAGTAAATCCATCACATTTATCATATAATAACTTTTCTTTGATGGGGCATTAATCCACAAAAAAATATAAATATACATTTATAGATCATAGGCCTGAAACATAAACCGATGAATACAATAAGTAAAGCGTAAAATGATAATATAATGATTGGTTCTTTCTTTCCTTGATGCAAAATAGGTTAAGTGTTCATATGTACACTTTAGGACCAGTGTTATAAATAAAATGTCCTAATAAAATCATACTAAATATCATAATAAGTAGTAATATATCCATTAGGTAAATGAGTATATCATTGGAGAGCATGATCAATAAGGCTATTATGAAAGGATTTGAGTAACAATAAATCATTGGAATAAGAAGCCATGACTAACTGGTAATGTTTTAGATGCAAATAGGGATTTCCTGTGCCATCAAAACATGAAAAATTAGGCATGACGAAACCCTTGGGGAAATAAAAATTGTGAATATTATTAGGAATGGGATTGTTGGGAAGGGAATTATTTTTAATGGAGGCTTAATCAGATTTACTCTTGAGGGTAAGGGTATGAAATTGAGTTTTTAAATTACCAACAACATCCATGAGAGAGATGATGTCTTGTGAAGGGATGGTTGGGGAAGTGGGAGGAAAATTAAGGGGTTGAATCTTTCCATTATGAGTGATCATGGGAACCTAAGAAGGGGGATTAAATGTGGAGGGGGATGGGATGTAGGTCTGTGGATTCTCTATAGAGATTTTAGGTGTAGAATCATGAGACATAATGAGAGGTGCATTTGGAGTATGATTAGTGTCTACAAGGATATCATTAGAAGTAGATTCATAAGTAGAAGAAAGAGGAGGTGTATACTCACATTAAATAATTTTAATGGAAGAAACATCATCATTAACATGTGTAGTATCATTATAAGAATCAAATTCACTATTAAATAATTTTGATTTACTAGCCAGAATAATAGCATGTATGTTGTGTATATAAATGAGTCTATTATTTGAATTTCAACACTAGTGAAACAAAAGGATGACTACAAACACGGGATAAATATATGAAAAGTGAAAAAGACAATCACAAACGTAAAAATGTGTACAAACAATAAACAAGACAAAAGCACCCAGAATGGACACAATCATCTAGGTACTAGTGTCCAACATGGGCACTAGTGTCTTAGGAAAAACAATTATAGATATGAAAAGACAGATAGATAAGGATCCCTGTGATCTGACCAGAAGTGGATACAAAATTGATAGATGTAGAAGAGAGTTACACTAAAAAGAAATCAAAGACATAGATGGACAGGAGATTGTGTCACCAATGAATATTTTTCTTACTTAAGACTCATGCATATAACAACATATTAAAATAGTAATATGTGTGATTTTTTTTGTACGATATATATATATATATATATATATATATATGTATGTATGTATGTATGTATGTATTTGATGGAATTTGGATAGTTGGTGATGTGTATGTGATGATTTATTTATCATTTTCCCACTTTATGCATGTATGTATGTGATAATACCATGGTACTTAGGAATAATGATAATGCGATATATAGGTAAAGTTGACAAAATGGGGGTAGATAAGATCTCCCAACTCGTGCGATGTGAAAAAACCAAGAGGTGGAAAAGGCCAAGACATCCAATGGTAGGATGTCAGAGCACATATGGCGATGAATCCAAGTGTAGCGAATGTCCCAAACAAATATGTAATGAGATTTTTAAGATTGTTTGATAAACCCAAGAGGAAATCGAGAGCCCAAGTGAGGATAGAGGATGTTTGTATTAAACTTAAATGGGGGCCGAAAGCCCAAATGAGGATAAGGATCAAGCCAAAGGAGGAAAGTAATATGTAATCAAGGTAGTTGTAGGTAAATAACCACAAGGGGAAAAGTATTTCAATGCATCAGTAATAATATCATCAACTTGATGCAGAATGTGGCTTTGGACATGGGTCATGAGGTCCTTGATTGATTTGTAAAATATCTACTTTGGAATTGTTCATAGAATCACAATTATATGTTGTTTTTCTACTTTTGATTAGAAAATGATAGAGAAATCTTAGTGAATGAATTTTATTATTCTTAGAATTAAAAATTGCAGGAAAGGAAAGAATATAAACTCACAAACACCAACAAATTTTATCTAGGAAACCTCCAGAGGGGGAAAACTAGTTGGGAAGGCAAAATGCCCTTTCTTCCCACTTTTATTGGCCAATTCAAATAAGAAGTAAAAAATTTACAATAAGTATGAAAGAGAAGTAGAAAATATCTCATACTTCCTCCCAATTACTTGCTTTCTCTGCCTCAACACTCCTTTATTATACAAACACAATTCTAGCACTAAGAATTCCTTGCTCACTTGCTTTCATGCTTTGATAATCCAAAAATCTCCTTCCTACATGTATTTATATCCCTTCTTATTTCCTCTCATGCACTGGAGGATGGGAAAGGTCATGGAGGAGAAGAGATACAGACAACCTTTCTAATTTTGGGGTTGTTCATTTCAAAGTTTATTTTTTGTATGAAAGATCTAGGATTACCACCCAATGCAGACTGGTGGTCACATGACCGCTGCCCTAGATGGGTGGTGGTTCTCTTAAGATAAAGACAAAATCCTTATTTCTTCATTTTCCTTCTTTGATGCTGGCTGATCTGATGAAGTAGAGTCATTTTGGATGCCTATGGATCATCGATGGCATGTTTTGTAATAACCACTTACTGATGAAATTCAGACCGCATGATGAATAAGGTATCATCAATCCAATCCTCCAATCAAATGAGAACATCATGTGTAATAAAATCCATAGTGGGAAAATGATCATAACAAGATGGAGGTCCATAGGTAGGTTGTGGTCTAGCTGATACAGGGGAATGTGGTCAGTTTCGAGAGGAATCGACTCTAGCATTCCCATTATGAGATGTATTTTTGGGAATGGTACGCTTGCGACGTAGAGTTAGCATCGGTGTGTACACAATATCCATGATGAGAGAAGAAGAAAGGGGCTGAAGCAGAAGGCTATGTATCATTTTTGGTTTGGTCACATTTGACCTCAGCTTTAAGATTCTTCATATGATGTTGATAGGATATACATTCATAAACATAATTCCCTGGAGCCTCATACCATGTGCAATATGGCTCGATTGTAGAAGACTGAAGAGCCATTAGGGAAATAGGTAAGGGGAAAGGTATCCTAGGATACAAAGGGCTAGTGGGATTATCTGATGAGGGCACCGATGTGATGGGTGAGGATGACATAGATGAAATAGTATGTCTCCCAATCGTCAAGGCATGATAAATATAATCATCACCCATGTTATCATCAGCTTATTGGTCAAATTTGGTAACCCGATATTTTTTCAAGGAAAATGGGTTAGCTAAGTGGATGTTGGTATGTGAAAGTGTGACAGGTAGAGAAATATGAGGCTCATGAATCACTTGGGAAGAAGTTATAGCTATATTTAGAGGTTCCTCTTGTACTAATATGACATTCACATCGTGAGTAATTCTGGTGTTTATAGTTTCCTAGTAGCACAAGAATTCCTGATCATGAATCTGGGCATAACTATCTAGATGGGGGTCATCTAATGTGTAACCATTGTCGTAATCTGATATGGAAGCATCCATCATGTAGGATTTGAATATGGTCTTGAGTTGGACTATACACTCCCGTTGGGGCTATGGTGTTTGTGAGATAACTACAGGAAACAAAGGATCCTTCTTGTGAGGCCACAAGAAAGGAGGTAGATGATATATGATGAGTTTAGGAAGGTCATAATTATCTATTATGAGAGTGACTTCATCAAGATCATCATCTTTTGATTCCAAGATATTAGGAAGCATGTGCCCTACTCACTTAGGATGACTGAAAATGCTATGAAGAGTGTATATAGGGTAATTAAAGTGATGATATTCCCAAAAGCGGATTGGTGATAGTTCATCAAGTGTTGGGATCTTTTATGTCCCCTTTTTCTAAAGTTTATCATAATTCCAAGGGTTACTATCCCCTTGAATCTTATAAATATCTCCCTAGTGAGAAAAATTCACATATTGACATGTGGAAGAAGCAATAACGCACATATGATGAGTCCAAGTCCCCCTAAGAAAATGTTATAAGATAAGGGAAAATTGAATACCATAAATTGGAGGTAAGTAGTCTTAGGGGGAATGATGATGGGTAACCAAATACACCCCACAGGAGGCATCTATCAGCCATCATATCCCTAACAAGTAGTTTGTGTGGATTTTAGGTTATCGATACATATCCAAGAGCTTTGATGAAATCTAGTGAGGCCACACATGTTCCTACTCCCTCATCAATGAAAACACTAATAATTGAAGTGTGACCAATCTGAAATAAAATTAAGAGTGGAAAATCATCTACATGAAGCAAAAGCTCATCAGGAATCATATAATCTATAGGGAAACAAATATATGAATGAACATTCGTAGTGAGATTTTTATGAATGGAGAACTCCTCACATTATTGGCAGATGCTTTCTTTTCAACCAGGGAATGTGGGGCTCAGCCCCAAAGAGGGAGGAAAAAGAATGTTCATGTCAAATAGTGTAGTCATGAGACTCTCATGATGGTGAGGTTGACATACGCATAAGTTCCAAGAAGGGAACTGGACCAAGAATTTTGGTAAGTTCTTCGAGATGATACCGATCATCATGACTGGAATTTACACTATAAAAGGATTAGGTGTGATTCAAGAAAATTCTGAAACTAATTTTTGTTTAGCTCATATGCCATCGACACTGCAAGTTTTATTTGTACAAGGCCTAATGGTGTCTTTGAATAGAGATGCAGATCTAGACACAATCATCCTTGTAGGATAATTTTCATTGGGGAAGAGGGCGTCTAGAGGAGGAAGGTTCTTACTTTGAGGAGCTTGATTCTAAGGTATAGATGGATATATTACCCTGTGAATCTGAGGTTGGAATGTTACAGGATACATTGGTTCTTCGTAAGCTATGACATGTTTTAAATCATTAATTGCAACTATATTTTCAGGAGGGTAATACATGTTACTACATTGGTTGTAGAATTCTATTGATTTTTAGAACTTATAGTGACATCATATTTAGGCATAGGATTATAGGAATATCTTTAGCTTCTCATTATCCTGGATGATAGATTTGTGGCGATCTTTATTTTTAGTTGCATCACAAGATTTGATCGCTTTCAGTCAAACACTTAGGAGCGCTTAGAATCATAATCAAAAGTTAGGTCAGGATGAAGAAGATGACGGAAACCATGCAGAGTTCACAAAAATTATCATGTGAGTGACCCTTATTAGTGTGTCCACCAAAAAAACTTATTCTCATCATGCTAATGAGGAACAAGTCGAAAAGGATCTTGGATTGAGGTAAATGGTTTAGGAAACTGATGCTTCAACTCTTCCTTACTCAGTGGTTGATGAAAATTATGTTGGTTTTTATTTTTATTCATTTGTTGATCAATATTGAAAACATCCTATTTTAAGAATTGAAAATATGAAGAGTATCTGAGACTCCGTCTTTTATCTTTGTTCTTATTTATAGAACGTTGAAAAATTTAGACTTGTTTGTTAACTTGTGTCTTAGGAGGAGCCTTCTCAAACTCCCTCATGAGATAGCCTTTCCTTTTGGCTTGTTCAAATTCCTCTTCTATGGAAGTGGGAGAAAATTACCTAACCTTGTATTGAAGGTGAGGCTCAAGGGCTCGTAAGGAAAAGTTAAACGAGGCTATCATTTGGCATGTTATGTTGTGCCCGCATGGATAGGGTATTACAATTCTTGATAAAGGCTTGTGCTGATTTGTTCTCAGATTGCTGACAATTGATCAAAGCGTTGATGTTATTTTTGGGTAGATTGTGATATTTATTTATTTTACTAAGGTTATCACTAGGGACTCTACCTCGACTATGAAATTCAGAGGCAAAGTATGGTACCAATCTAAAACATCTCCTATAAGTGTCTTTTTCTAGGAGCTTGGTGGGAACATATGAATTGGTGTTGATACATTCTTTTAAAATCTTCCTGCTAATATAGATATTAGAGTTGAAAAATAGAACTTGGTCACAAACTCTTGATTATAAAGGTCTACTTTTCCAGTGTAGAAGGTGTTTTTGTCTTAGGACACACCTCTACTGCTTGTGGGATGGAAAAAAATCAACATGAGAAGCACAACTAGTGGAAAATACACTCCCAGGAAAACCTAATTTTTGATGCAAAAAGGGATCTTGAATCAAAAGTAGATACAATGACTGAATCTGAATCTACCCTGGAACTATCAGAAACTCAAATTTTTAGCAGCATGAAAAGTGCACAAGTTGTTGAGGGCAGTAAGGAAAATAATAAATATATCTCTCAGGATTACAACATGGCTATCCCATTTGGGAAAAATGTGACTAAGGAAAATACTCCTCCTATGTCTTCTCCTCTAACCATGGAGGCTCCATCAGGCTGGGTAATGGTAAGAAAAAAGAAAAAAAAATCACCCTGAAGGAGAACTCTACACCTAGATGATTTTCTCTTTTAGTGTTCGGTTGGATTACATTGTTTTCATTTTTTGTGGCTGGATCATAGAGTGTTTCTTTTCCAATGGCGTTAATGTACCATTGTTGTTCGATAGATGTACATCAGTTTTTTATTTGTTGATGCATTGTTGCTTGTTGGGTTTTTCTTTGTAGACAGTTTTCTGTAGTTGGTCATTATTGTTCTATCTAGATTCTGATCTCTTTCTTTGTGCTCTATCTTTCAATTCTAGATTCTTAGCATTGTTGTACAAGGGTATAGTCCCTTTCAAAAAACTATTTACCAAAAATAAAATAAAATATTTCCCAAGGCTTTAAAATGAGAGTGTGGGATTAGTAGACATGTCATAAGAGATAAATGGAATAATGTCACCAATATCCATACTACCAATATAGGGTGTTAATGGTTCTTGTTTGACTTCTCACAAGAATTTGTTCTAAATGGGGGGGTTCAGTGATGGGCACCCGATTAGGCCCATTTGGAAAAGAAGGGGGCATGATTCCCTAAGAGCTCATTGGAGGGAATTTGACTAAATGAGCCATGTTGGCTTGCATTTGGATAAATTGATCCGTTGTAGCATATTTTTACTGGTTTATTTTGTCAATGAGTTGGAGAATGAGGTTGAGAGGTCAGAATTAGAGGAATTTTTAGATGAACCTATTTCAACGGATTTACCCTTTTCTACCCTATGGTCAAGTTGTTCAGAGACAAATTCAAGAAGTATCTTTCCAAGAATTTCTTCTAATTCTCTTTTGTATTGAGGAAACTAAGAGAGAAATTTTATGAATATCAGGAGGATGTAAAAAGTATCATCATTGTGGTTTTCTTCTTCCTCATCCTTAGGTCGGCTATTGCAGTAGGTAGAAGGCTTGTTTCTAGGTGGTCTTACAATGTAACAATCCATACAAAATGGGAACTTACCATCAGGATGATGTCTCAAGAAATGTTTAAACAATAGATTTAAAGTAACCCAAGCCTAGATACTCCATGGTGAAGTGATAATTTGGCTAAGAAAACGTCTAAAAATTAAGGCTATAGACATAATTATTCATAAAAAAATGTACATAGAGGTTGAAGGCATATAGAAGAATATTTGAGAAGATAGACAAGATCATCTATGGAGATAGGTTTACACAGGGGTTGAAGGTGTTTTAAATGTGATAAAACAGAGAGAGACGAGATCTCCCCAAGGGATTTGGTGTCTGTGTAGATGGGTTTTTTTGAGCTTTTTGTGGGTTTTTTGGGTATTTAGATGAAGCCATATTTGAAGATAGTTGTTTTTAATGAGTTGTGCTTGATCAGAAGGTCTGTAATATTCATGTTGGGTTCACTAGAGGATGTATGTAAAGATAAAATGTGTCCCAATAACATGCACTCCCTAAATCATCCACTCTACAATGGTATCGAGGCAACGAGTAGGAAACGCACATGTACAAATATACAATGGGGGTATACTTAAAGGGGCTATAGTGAGCACTGGGAGTCACATATCTAGAGGGTAGTAATCCCTACACTAGGTCAACCTAGGGGTTTCCAAGGCCCACTATTAAGATAGAGTTAGAAACCCTATTAAAATCTTAATGGTTGGATGTGGAGAGGTATGGATCAGCAATAAATGAAATAAGCATACATGAAATATTTGAAATGAAACTAATGATAACTAAGGAGCTGATAATGGATTAGAGTAGTATTATGCTAACTAGCATCCAAACATATCAAATGCTAAGTTAACATAGTACAATGAAGAAAGAAATGAACTTATTTATGTAAAATTACAAGATATGGTTTAGAGCACTCACCTTTTACATGTAGGGTTGTCATTAATGCATCTATCTGTCATGACAAGAAGTATGCCGAGAGAGGAGTCATTATTAGGTCAGAGAAGGGGAACACATTTCCTATCCTAGAATCACTATAGGTGACCCTAATAGTGCAAAACAACCATCCAAGAATAAGAGTATCTAATCCAATCCTAAAAATATGCAAGATGAACCAAAAGCTAGGTGATTAGATGTGAAGATGGCAAAAAAATAGTAGAGCTAATGGAAGTTGGAATGATTCTAGATTATTTTTTCTTATGAGTGTCAAATGAGGTGAGGGCATATGTAGGATTTCATCTCCTGCAGGAAATGGAGTCAGCCAAGGGAAATAAAACATCGACACCATCACCCATGGGGTGATGGGTGTCGGCCATAGATGCTAAAAAGATAAGGTGTCATGAAAATTGAAAGAAAGGTGTTTGTAGATTATGGATATGGATGAGAAAAGTTTATTGTGATGAGATGCAAGAAATAAATTGTGAATGTAATGTGTATGAGACCCATGAAGGCAAGGATACCTAGTGTAAGGAAAACTAAGGCCAAGACCAAATAGTAACACTCTCTCAGTGTACTGCCTTTAACTGATAATGGTTACGTGAATAACCATTCCCCATTCCTGGTAGGCCCCTTAAGGCATTCAATCTAGAAATAGATGCATCATTGACCCTTATCTACATAAATGAAATTGTTACAAATAGGTATGAAAGATGAAAAGTGAAAAATTAGGTGTATATAGTGTCTACTGGCAGTAATTTTTGGCTAACAATATATGATGTCGGTTGATAGTATATGTTGTCGGCCAATAGAATATGTAATTTTAAAAAAAATTTGACAGTAATAGTTAAAGCAAATGTCTCGACGAGAAATATATCATAAAAAATATTGGTATGAAATAAAAAGATTCAAATTGTTTGATTTTTTGTACAAAAATGTAGATTTTGCTAGTTTTGTATGGGATTTTTTTTATGTTAATAGTTAAAATGATCATATTAATGAGAAATTCATCCTCACAAAATAATGCATAAGCAAAACAAAAAATCTCATACTATGTTTCCCTACTTTTATGGCAGCACTTAAAAAATTCCACCTGTCGGTAGCATACATCCTATACTACCTGATGGTAGCATAAATATATGCTAACGGTTGGAAGCATAAATATATGCTACCAACCCAATAACATATAGTAATGCTATTGGCTGATAACATAAATGTATGCTACCAACTAGTAGCATATATCTATGCTATTGGTAAGTAGCATAGATATATGATACCAACGTGTTGCATATATTTATGCTACCAACCAATAGTATATTTTGTATGACCATCCGACATCATAAATGTATGTTACTGGTCGATAGCATAAAATATATGCTACATTTCGGTAGTATAGATATATCCTATCAGATAGTAGCATACATTTATGCTACTGACCAATAGTATACATGTATGCTACTAGTCGGTAGCATAAATATATACTACCAACAAGTAGCGAAGTATATGTCACCGACCGATAGCGTCTCTGAGATTTTTACATTATACACAACTTCAACATAATAACATATTAGTTGTTAAAATACATTTAATGTTGGAGGGTTGCAATATGTAGTTAATATTGATTGTCAATGCCCATATGAACACGAGCATGGGGTAAGGGAATTGTTAATAAAAATTGATGTGTACTTGATATTAAAAAATTATAAATTTGTAATCACTATATATAAAAAAGGAGAATTTTATAAATTTCATTTTTTTCGCTAATGGTGATTTCAATTAAAAATTTTGGCTATTGGTGTGAATGCTAGGAGAATCGACCCCTAAAAGTAACATGAACCCAAAAAATTTAGGTGACCTAGTCCTATCACTACACCTAAATTTTCACGAAATGCAAATTTCAAAAATTGAAATATTCATGAATTAACGAAGATTCAACCACTAAGAATTTACTTTGCAGATAAGGACACATAAATTAATTAAAGGTTTTGAAATTAAAAGGTATGAACTTAATAATTACATGACCGACACTTATTCCATGGGTAATATTGTTCCACTCAATAATTTCAATGTCACAAAGAGAAAAAAACAAAATGGGGAAACCTAAAAAGGTTCATGGTTCAAAACCCAAATAGAATGATTAAAATATTGTAGAAATTTTTTTGCATTCTTTTTCCATTTACAAGATCAAGTAAAATGTAGGAAAATATTTGGTGTGTGCGAACAACCATCAAAAATTGAGCCCTTCAAGTGAACAAACATATAAGAGAAAGATATATTTTATTTGTTAATCAAGCTTACTATTTTTATTTAATGGAATCATGGTTTTTTGATTAGACAATGTTTCAATTTGATAGGTGAGACATAGACATGAATAGAATGTTAGAAAATTAAAAGGTAGGAAATTAAATACCTATATGTCCCACACCTATTTCAAGGAGTAATTTTTTCCTACCCAAATAACATCTTCTACCTTTTCTCCACTTTATCATCTCAACCTCGTACACATTAATCATGTGAGTGCAATGTGAGATTAAAGGGGTCCAACAAAAAAATGAGTGAGAAGTGAATAGGGTCCCAAGTTTGAAACCCCAACCACATTGCTCACTTCTTGTAGAACTTTGTAGGCACACTTTTCAGATTTAAGATTGAGTAATTGTAGAGAAGCAGTAAATGTAGGAATAATCACTGATAATAGAACTCCTCGAGTAATTGGACATATGGGTAAGGAAGATTTTATATGCCAATCAATCTTTGATATTTTTTATTTTACATTTTATATGGCATCAAGGTTTTTTAATTGGAAAATTTTTTAATTTGTTAGATAAGGAAAGAGACATGAAAAAGAAAGTTGGAAATAAAAAATTTGGGAATGAAAAACCTTGCATCGGCCCACACTAAATAAAAATTTTCTACTTGTTCTTTAATGTATCATCTTGATCTCACTCACGTTATTAATATGAGTGTAATTTGTACTTAAAAGGGCCAAAATTCCAAATTCCAAATATCCATATAGGTATCAGGTTTGAAAAAAAACGACAATGCTTTCTTTTTGTAGCATTTTTATATCCCCTCTTTTCAATGTTAAGCTCGAGTAATTGTGAGAAAACATGTGATACATGAACAATCATCATTAATTGAGCCCCAACGATTTATTCTTGAGTAATTATTATTATATTTTTTAGAGGTGAAAATTTTGGGAATATATTTTTACATATATCTAGGTCTTATTAAAATATATTCTATATCGAGGAGAAAATAAGGAGAAAATATTTCAGGGGTGGATATAATCAAATAAGTATTGAATAAGATGTATCCACTTAAACAAAAATAATATTGTGAATGGGAAAGAGAGTGAAAATGGTGGGGATGTTGTTATGTAAACACAAACTGATGGATTCAACTAGTGGAGGGATCACTTAGTCAGCACCTGTAACTTGTATGTAAATTCTAGAAATAGAACAGGTAATGATGGGAACTGGGAAGAACATTGATATGAATGATATGATTAGAACAAAGAATGATGTAAAAAAAAAATTAAGTATACATAAAATATATTATTTCATTGATAAGATGCTCTACATAGTGTTAGAAAGGAAAGATGATTGTACTTGTGCAAATGGCCTTTGACTTCAATAAGTGTCGTCTACTTCATCTATGAATGAATTTTTTATTACATTATAATTGTACTCTATCACCTAATGATTGGACATGATTGTTGGTAAAATGGTAAAAAATATCTTGATTGTTTCTATGTTTACATCATGCTTTAGTGGTTTAATAGAAAATTAGCAATCTCCAGAAATTGGTGCAATGGTGACACCAAAGGGATGTGAAGAATAAGTTAAAATTGAGGGGCCAAAATATAGGAAAAGGCAGAAGGTGGTGAAAAGGGGGGTTTGAGGGAAGATAAGTCCAAGGTTGGGGGAAATATTTTGGGTAACAAATGCAAAACTCTTCTTTGCTACATCTAGACACATATGAACCATGTACCATTTTTTGTAATTTTTGTGAAGGAGATAGGGGTGCATTGTGTAGGCCGTAGAGGAAACATAATTTGGAGATATGTTGAAAAGGAATGTGTAGCTAATCATTATTGTTAATATGAATAGTTTTTTTTAATGTTAACCCTTGCGATGCTAAGGTATTTACATGTAAATGTTCAGTCTTAATAATCTTCGTGCTTAAGGACCATCCCATAATTGATATTATAAAACATTATTCTAATAGTTTATTCTTTACAAATTATACAAGGAAACAATTTATAAGTATAATAAAAAATTACATAACAAAGAAATTTCTTTAACTTATTTAGGAAAATATCATCCATGGTTGTTCAATGACTTCCCTTGGCATCGATTGCTATCAATCGCTAATGTCATTATCTAAACAATGAAGATTATATGAAATAATATATAATAACAAAGTAGGTTGAGGATAGTTGGAAGAGATGCCATCCTTTAAGTTATTGAACAGGGGCACATGTAGCTTGCACGATATGTTATTTTTGAGATTCAACCAATAATATGTTTAACCACCCACATGTAAAAAGAAAAAGTGGGTGAGTCAATAGAAGATGTAAAGTCAGTTGATCCCATCAATGGTGAGAGGAGCTTTCAGATGGGAGTAATTTTGAATCATAACATTCAATACGAGATCCATGATGTAATACCTTTTTAAGTTGTGATGATCCTCCATGCAAAGAGTGATACATGTTGATCTCAAAACCAAATGTAAATCAAAGTTGCAAGATAAATTTGATCTCAATGAAAGTAAAATGTTTTATGGAATAAATATGATAAGTGAAATCGAGGTGAGATACATTGCATTAAATTTATACGGGTGTGAGGAGAATGATTCATGGAAAATTGTTATAAAAAAATTCATCCCAAAAATAATTATGATATATGGTTTGGTATCTTCGATAGTGTTTATATGGAAGTTCAAGCACATGACGTAGCAGCCCTAGCTCTAAGAAGAAAAATTCATACTTGAATTATCTCTATTTATCTTCATCCTTTCCCCTCCCATGGTACAATTCTCACGATAAAATATAGGTCAGGACACTCGAAATCACCATATCATTACCATCATCATCACCATCACCATTTCCGACACCATATCTAACTCTAAATGACAATCCTTATTATGTGGAAATTGATGTTGACATGGACCTAATGGATGATGTGTACGTTAAAAATATGCTATTGAACATGGAAGAGTGAATACTCCTCACCCCTCCCTACCCGTATCCAAATTTCTCCTGGTACGACTAAGACCCTTCTTAATTTGTAATTAGTGCATGATATTTACCAAGAATTTTTCTAGCACAAGATAAATTGTTTGCATTTTATTGTTATGATATACCATTATTCACGTAGTGTAGGCATCAGTAATTCACACACGCGCGCGCGCGCCCACACACACACACACACACACACACACACACACACACACACATTCAATATGAGTAAGTGATGATTTATGTTGGAATAAAGTGTAAATCCATTTTTCTCTTTTTATATCCTATTAGGTTTCTTTAAACTTATGGAATTTTTATTTTTAAGCAATATTTAGTGTCAAGTAATAACCGGAAGTGTTTTATTGTGGGATTTTTCATGGGTTCCTGTGGAAAAAAATAAGTAAGTAGATACGGAAAAGTATACTTGAGGTGGAAATAATTGTAAAGTGTTCTAGGTAAAATCCTATAAATACTATTAAAGGCATACTAGTAGTCTATAACCACATGTAAGGAAGAGAGAATAATCCATATTTCCACACACACACACACACACACACAATATAAGTAAGTGCTAATCCATATTTCCACACACACACACACACACACACAATATAAGTAAGTGATGATTTATGTTGGAATAAAGTGTAAATCCATTTTTTCTCTTTTTATATCCTATTAGGTTTCTTTAAACTTATGGAATTTTTATTTTAAAGAAATATTTAGTGGTCAAGTAATAACCGGAAGTGTTTTATTGTGGGATTTTTCATGGAATCCTTTCGGAAGTGTTTTTATTGTGGGAAAAATCATGGGTTCTCGTGGAAAAATAAGTAGATACGACAAAGTATACTTGAGGTGGAAATAATTACCATAGACTATGATACGAAGGAATGATGACAAATCTGAAAATATAGGTGTAAATTATAATATCAACATGAAATTGTTACAATCTCACCCATGAGGTACTTCAAGTGTTATTGACTTCACTTGCCTTCCAATAATAACTATGGGAGAAACTTCACAATGGATTCTTTAACACACCTTCTAAATGATGGCTTCCTTTACACACTTACTCATACAATATTTCTCACTACTTCCCTCTATGCTAAATGAGGGAAGGTGACCTCTTTATTTATAGGAATTCAGGCTTATCCACCCTATCTCTAAGATAGGATAGGAAATCTCTTCCGGCCAATCATATTCCATGCCTAAACTCTTGCCTTTACATGTAGGCTTATCTTCTAAGATAAGATAAACCTTATCATCTCACATGGGTTCCACCTTTTTAGACTTTTCCACAAATAAAATACACAAAATATTTATGACATCACTCTTTGTCCTTATTACAAATATAATATTTCTAATTCCTAATCATGTAGACCCTACTTCTCTACTTACCCCAACTTTGACATTTTAACATTACCAGACCACTTACGACAAATATTTACTTTTTACCACAACATTCCTATTGTACTTTGACTGTTACCGTACTCTATTTTATTGGCGGCACCGTACTGATGGTGCCGTTATCTTCTATCAGACGCCACTACTAATCATACTTAACAACATCCTATTCCTAATACATACATAATAAAATAGAAATTACGGAGGAAAATTTTAATGTCGACATTTTCCCCTTTCCTAGCTTCTACTCTGTCCTTGGAGTAGACTATTCTGGTGCTTAGAAAATCTTTAACTTGTCATGGTTGACCCATTTCATAATGGGAGTGCCATCCAATTCCTCCAGTTGATATGTACCATTTTCATGCACAACTGCTATTTTGTAGGGCCCCATCCATTTGGGAAGAAATTTTCTCTGCCTTCTTTTTTTGTATCTGGAATCATATACTAGAACCAAGTCATTCACATGAAATGGAGACCAACGGATCTTTTGATCAAAGTATTCCTTCTGCTTCATTTTCTTCTTATAGCTTGTATCCTTCATTATTTCCCTCATTTCCTCTAGCAAATGAAGATGCACCAACCTTTCTTTTACTGAATCACTTTCATCCATCCTTTCCTTTTTCATAACTCTCACAGTGGGAATATCAAACTCAATAGGAAGAACTAGATCAATGTCATAAGCCAACTGAAATGGGGAGTATCCTGTTGTTGACTTTGATGTTGCCCTATATGCCCACAATGTTGCATGAATCCTTTTATCCCACTTATGTACCTACAAGGCTGCATCTTTTGCTAGAATTTGACACAACACAAAATTTGTTCGTTCCACCTGTCCATTTGTGCTTGGCTTGTATGTTGTTGCCTTCCTGTGCTTAATAGAAAACTTGTTGACTAGGGCTTCTACCACCTCATTAATGAAGTGGCTTCCTTGATCTGTTACAATTTCTTATGGACAACCAAATCTGGTGACAATGCGTTCATATATGAACCTTGCCACTTCATCCATGGAAGTTGTTTTCAATGGCCTAGCTTCAACCCACTTGGTTAAATAATCTATGGCAACTACAATATACTTATTTTGGCATGGGGTAGTTGGAAGTGGACCTACAATATCTATTCCCCACTTTTCAAAGGGACCAAGTGGAAGAATAGGGCATAATGGAGCTGATGAAGTCTTACGGTTACCATGTGTTTGAAAAATATCACATGTCTTACAATAATTATAAAAATCTCTAAAAAGAGTGGGCCAGTGATAACCTGCATCCAAGATCCTTCTTGCTGTAAGTTGTCCAGAGAAGTGTCCTCCACATGTACCATTGTGGAATTCTTCTATCAGCTCCTTCCCTTGATCACGTCCAACTGCCCTCTTAGTACTGTCCATCAAGTCCTATTCAAAATAATACTCCATGCAGAATAGAATATGGATGACTGGATTGAGTAATCTTCCTCTTAGTCTTTGCATT
The DNA here is from genome assembly GCA_019776745.2 of Taxus chinensis. Classification (NCBI taxonomy): domain Eukaryota; kingdom Viridiplantae; phylum Streptophyta; class Pinopsida; order Cupressales; family Taxaceae; genus Taxus; species Taxus chinensis. The sequence continues at coordinate 881,963,977 of CM034149.1, read as the reverse complement.
GGCACCATCAGGAAACTTGAATTCATTCAGATAATTCCAAATATCTATGTATTCACTAGGGATTGTGTCAAGGGATAACAATGCTGCATCTGGGAAATCATCATCATCACAAGATGAACCTAAACCATCATAGGCTCGAGAGAGTGCATCTGCATTGACATACTTCTTTCCTAGCCTATCTATAATATCAAATTCAAATTCTTGTAGCAAAATTATCCATCTTGCTATCCTCCCTGATGGGTTAGGCTTATTTACAATATATTTTAGAGCCTGATGATCTGTTACAACTATAAATTTCTACCCTAGCAAGTAATTTCTAAACTTCTTTACAACGAAAATGATAGCTAGAGCCTCTTTTTCAGTTACAATATAATTTACCTCAGCACTATCATTTGTCTGCTCCCAAAGTAAACTGGATGATCATTCCCATTTTCATATTTTTGGCTCAGAGTACTTCCTAGTGCTGCATCTAAGGCATCAGTATACACAATGAATGGCTTGCTCCAATCTGGATTCTTTAAAACAGGTGAAGACACCAAAGCTTCCTTCAGTTGTTCAAAAGCTTCATGCGCCTTATTTCCTGGTTCATAAGTAACATCCTTCTTCAAGAACTGGGTTAGTGGCTGTGTAATCTTTGAGAAATTCTTGATGAACCTTCTATAGTAACCCACATGGCCTAAAAATGATCTCAACTTACTTCTATTCATAGGAAATGGTAACTCTTTGATTTTTGAAACTTTATTAGGATCAGTACCAATACCATCTTTGGATACAACATGCCCTAACAAAATGCCTTTAGAACATCCAAAGACACACTTTGTAGGGTTTAGTGAGGCTTGTGCTTCATCTAACCTTTGAAATGTTGTCTCCATCTGGTGCAGGTGGTCCATCTTGCTCCCATAGATGCAAAAATCATCCAACTCTAATGAAGTTCCCAATGTAGGGTTCAAACACCCTATTCATCAAGCATGGAACATTTCCGGAGCATTACATAACTCTATAAGCAAAACGTTCCCCAAGGAGTGGTGAACGTGGTCTTCAGCTGATCTTTCTCTGCTATACGAACTTGGTTGTATCCGCTATATCCATCAGCAAAACTATAGCACTCCTGGCCAGCTACTTCATCCAAGATCTGATTTGAGAATGGAAGAGGGTAATGATCCTTCTTTGTTGCCTTGTTGAGCTTCCTATAATCAACACAAATGCGTAGTTTCCCATTATTTTTTATTGAGATCACAATGGGAGAAACCCATTCTGAATTCTCCACAGCAAATATGAATCCTGCATCAAGCAACTTATCTATTTCTTCTTTTACAGTCTTGGAAAAATTAGGATTCATTCTATATGGCATTTGCTTTATGGGCTTAGCACCATCTACCAGCTCAATAGAATGTTCTACCCAACTTACTTGATAGAGTTCCTTGTAATCAAAAGTGAATAGGTGTATGTACCTTCGAAAGAGCTGGAGGTAGGATTCCTTCTCACTCTCCATCACAGCATCACCAATCTTTATTTGTTGGAGATGATCACTTCTTCAGATAATTTTATGGGTTCATGAGTCGGTGTGACTGGAAGGATATCCATGACCAAAACATCAACCTCACTTTCTTCATCTTCTGTGTCCACTTCACTGGTACTAGAGTAATTAGAGGATGTCCAATCATCAGTTTCATCACTTGAATCCACAGGTTCTACCTTATGATGCCGAGGGATCACGTTTATCTTCACCCTCTCTCTGCCACATCCAAGTGTCATGAAGCCTTCATTCCAGTAGTTTCTTGCATGAACTCTCCTTAGCCATGGCCTTCCCAACAACATTGGGTACACAACAGTACCATTTTTCATCACCTAAAATTCTACCACACATACAACACCCATAACAGATATTGCCACATTTGAAACAACACCTTCTGGTTTAGTTTTTCCCTTATTTAATGACCTTAACATAAGTGTTGAGGGGCGATCAATTTTTAAACCCAACATATTCATTACAGACTTGGTCATTACATTAACTGCAGCACCTCCATCAACTAAGACATCATGAATTGAAATACCATTACATAATACCTCAGCTTGTGGAGCATAGGGATCCGCCTCTGCCTCCAAAATAGGTACCTCAACCTCCTTACTTCGTCGAGCATTGAGTCCACTTCGCAGCTCCCACCTCTTCTCAGAAGACATAGCTAGAAGTTGACCATATGTAATATTTGCAGGCCTTTTGGATAGATCTTCTAAGATGGAGTATGGTCCTTGTCCCTGTGAAATTAGAAAATCCTGCACACCCAACTTTCTTCTCCTATTTTTCTTACTAGTTTCTCCTTTCATCTTCTTAGGATCATTTCCATCTTGGTTATCTTTTTCTTTCTTTCTTTTTGTTACAAACACATCTGCTTCATTATTTATGCTCCTATCTATTACATCAAAATAATTCACAGGTGCTTTTCCTTTATCATTATCTCTTGTACCAGATGTAGAAGCTCTATCTGGACAATTATACTTATAATGACCTTTTTATGACAACCATAACATACAACTTCAGTTATATTTCTTTTTGGACCTCTATCTCCTCCCTGAGAACTAAATTCCTTTCCTTGAAGAAGATTAATAGTTAACTGACCCATCTTCTTGAGCAGATCTTCATACTCAGTAGATGTACTAGGGAAAAGATTTGTGCTCACTGAGAGTGGTTGTGGATTTTGGACCAAAGGTGTTGGTGTAGGCTCTACCTTAGCAGCAATTTCTTTGGGCTCCTCTTCCATGCTTTCTTCTTGCCTTCTTGCAATCTCCTTTGCTTGTTCAATGGTAGCTAGGCAGTCATACTTCACTCATTGTCTGATCTTTGGCTTCATCCCAAGAATGAAGTGCTTACAGAGGAGATTATCCATGCCATTCATCAACCCATCCGCTAATCCTTCCTTCTGGATCTGGGCATCGAGCTTCCTCCTTAGCTCTAGAACACGAGCATGATAATCCCTTATCTTCTCCTTCTCTCCTTGGGATAGCTTTGTGATATCGATCATGAGATCTGCATATTTCTGTTGTTCACCAAATTCTTCAAGAAAACTTTCAGTTAATAAATCCCATGAGTTTTTCACATTATCACCTAGTGTTTCAAACCACCTAAGGGCTGAACCATCCAAAAAGGTAGGAAAAAATTCAGTCCATTGTTCCCTTCTTATGAGGCCATTACAAATGCAAGATCATTTAAACTCTTGAATGAAAGAGGAAGCATCTTCATTAGATTGGGCTGAAAAAATAGGAATCTTCCCCATTTTTAAAAGTAACCACAGTGAAATACCAATTCACAAGTACAATCAGTAAGACTTATGTGCACAAATAATTGGAACTCACTATAATAGAAAGTGACTTTACACCTTTCTATAGTAAAATAGGAATGACCACGGTAAAACTTGACTTACTGCGGTAAAAACTGACTTTACTGTGGTAAACACTATTCATGGTAAAAAGTGAAGTTACTGTGGTAAATACTATTCACGGTAAAAAGTAAAGTTACTGTGGTAAATACTATTCATGGTAAAAAGTGACTTTACCATGGTAACTACTATGCACAGTAAAAACAAGGTTACCCTCCAAATGATTTCTGACTAAGTGGGAATATCTCTCCAGAAAATCCACCAACGAGGAATGGTCTCGGCAACGGAACCAAAATGTCATCACCAATCCGGCACTATGATAATTCTCCACTGGGAACTCCTCATGCTATGATTATTTACTAATGCACAGCCTTTAGTTTGGTGGATGTAATCTGAAACACAACAACAAACATAACACAAGAATACCATAGACTATGATACGAAGGAATGATGAAAAATCTGAAAATATCAGTGTAAATTATAATATCAACATGAAATTGTTACAATCTCACCCATGAACTTGTGTTACTGACTTCACTTGCCTTCCAATAACTATGGGAGAAACTTCATAATGAAGATGGCTTTCTTTATGGATCATTTTTTTTAATATTAGGTAGTAATTTTTATACAGTGATGTGATAAACCTTATCATCTCACATGGGTTCCACCTTTTTAGACTTTTCCCAGAAATAAAATACACATAATATTTATGACATCACTCTTTGTCCTTTATTACAAATATAATATTTCTAATTCCTAATCATGTAGACCCTACTTCTCTACTTACCCCAACTTTGACATTTTAACATTACCGGACCACTTACGAGATATGAAATACAAAATGAACTTGCAGAGCTACGTGGGAAGATTGATCTTGTAGGAAAATACACTAATCTTTTGGAGAAATTTGTAGGTTCCATGAAACTTGCAGGAGTTCCTATCAAGAATTGTGGCAAATTTAAGAAGGATGGATCATTTTTTTTTAATATTAGGTAGTAATTTTTATACAGTGATTTTGAAATTTATATGGTTGTAAATATAAAAAAACCATATCCCTTGTATGAAAGTTACATTGTGAGTGGTGTTGATATTCCTGTTATTTTATATGATATTCACCATATGGATATTTTCCATAAGAGTGTAGAGAATTTGGTCCCGTTGGCTGAGTTGTGGTATCAATGACCAGAAATAGAGAACTGACAATAGTGTAAGGGAGGAGAGGTGGTGGAGGTTGTCCATAAAGTGATTCATATAGAGTAATTTTTGTGGAGGTGTGATGTAATTTGTCTTACCATCATTCAACAAGAGGTAGCCACATGACCCAATGTTGTTAGTACTTAGAGGTAAAACATCGAAGAAAGGTGAGGTAGAGGTAAAATACCTCACCTTATACTAATCACCACTTCACTAGCTAACTCACTCAAGTTGAATAATCATCCCAGTGAAGTTCTAAAACCCTAAAAACATGTAAGAAAAAATGCAGGTAAACTTTATAAAAATGAAAGATTCAACTAATTTAAAATAAAGCCTCTTTATTTCTCATGTAAAGGGCCAACTGAATAGAATAAATCAACCATGCTAAATAAGTAAAATGAAATCAATAGCTTGCATCTCAGTCAATTCCAACTTCCTCAAATCATGGATTATTCTACATTCTATAAAAAAGAATCTCCATTCCTCTCAAATAATCATTAGAATCTTGAGGAATTTGCAATGGTACTCTTATGAATTTCCATTAGAAATCACTCTTGCATACTATTATTTTTTCCCTTTTGATCACCAAACATTCATCCATTCAATCAATAAATCTCCATTATTAGTAGCTTGAACTTATTCCATTCAGAATATCTTAGAGAAGCCAAAAATCAAATAAATCAACTTCACAGAGGATTCAACAAGATTTTCACTTGACCCCACTCTCCAATCTGATCTAATATGACGTGACAAGGAATTTTCTTTATAAATATTTACATTTAATTTGTTTGTTTCTTTCTTTATTAGTTATGAATTTTTTACCTTTTCACACTAAACATGTGTCCTCTTCCATTATACATAATCATAATTTTATCTTCTTCATCAACCATATATCATTCATCATATATCCCTATGTTTGAGTATTTTATCTGGTTACTAAATCATGTGTGTGTTTTTCACTATGTTTTTTTAACATTTTATCTTTCTTAGTTAGAGTTATTTTTATCTTTATCTTTTCCCAAGGACATGATGAAATAGTTATCCTTAAATGATATGAGGAGGATTTGGAACATTCCAACATGAATTATGGTATGAAAATCATCATTGTCAACTATAGCTTGTGTTATGTACTTTCTAATTCTATATAAAAAAAAATGCTTTCTTTTCCAATATGGTTCATAAAATGATAACATGACTCAACACATATCCTAATCTATCTCATCATCACATCATAAACCATATACCTCATCTATCTAATATACTCATCACATCCAATTCTACCTACAAAACACATCCAATCATCATCACATTACTAACATCATATTTATAACAGTCATACCATCCAAAAGATTGAGTGTGGTATCTTCATAAAGAAGGAGATATATCCATGACATCAAATCATGTCATCTACCACAATTATATGTCCATCATATCACATCATAATCAAATAAAATAACATGACATAATCATCATAATAATTCATCACGAAAGTGTAAAACATTTATCTACATTAACATCAGGACCATAATCATCCATAATAAATAAATACTATAAATCATCATCATTCAACTCATCATACATTAACATACATGAACGAAAAGTAAACATCATATATATAACCAAGTCCATTAGTAATAAATGTAACCATCATCAAACATCCATAAGAAATAATAAAAACATCATAAAAGGCAACACAATGTACATAAATGTAAGTTTCCATCATCATATATACATCAACAATGTCGAGAATATTTATGAATACATATACAAAAAATTTGTCCCGATGTACATTATATAGTTGATAAAGTCATAAATACATCATTATTATACAACCTTCTATCCAACCTAACTTCTATAATCTCTAGGAGGTCGATACTCAAGAGGTGGTGTCCATGTTGGTTGTGGTGGTCCTCTTGTAGATGATCTAAATGATGGTTTCTTAGAATATTTTTTTGTGTTGGATATCTATATAGGAGAGTTCCCTTTAAGCCTCTAGTACGACCACTCATATAGTGACCTCTAATACTCTATCTACTAGTAAGAATCAAATAACTACCAATCCATATTCATAGCACCCCCCGAGATACTGAAGCTACTAAATTACCTCTCTCTTCATGTAGCTGATCTCTCTTGGTTATTCCTTTATCCCTATCTATCTGAAACTAATCACACTCCCCTCTTCTCGTGGAAATATGGGAGGACAACAATTGATGTTAACTAAGATATCTCTAACATATATTGTTCCTGTAGGTCTTGTAAACCTGAAATATCTCATTTGAAATCATATATATCCTACTATAATTTGGAAATAAATACATCAAATCCTTTTTTAGATAACACTTGTGATGGTCGAGCTACTCTACTCCTTGAACCCCCAACCCATCTCTACCTTTTTGAATATATATGTGGTTGTGTTTGTGGTGGTGCATGTACCTATACTTATAAAGGGGATTTCCCATATCATTACCACTTTCCCTATCTATCCACATCTATCAGCTACAAAATACATGTGAATAATGTTTGTTAACCCTATACCTATAGTTCTCTCTTTTTTTTTCCCTCTAGGATGTCATGATGGCACTAGCTATACAATATGCACCCAGGGATCTCACTCGTCTAATTTGTGGTCTCGATATCAACACCTACCATATCCTCTACACTTGAACCTGACATGGTGGCGCACTGGAACATGAATAGGTCTTGTCAACCTCACTATTCTCATATGCAATCATCAAGCATCATAATTTGATATAAACCTTGCATCCACCATGCCAATGTGTGGATCATATGACACTGCTACTAGCCAAATCAACCTCAATAATTTTGTATTTATACTCATAGAGACAACCCATGGACCTCTCTCCTTGGAAATTTTATAGAATACATGAATAGGCTCTATGGGAACATCCTACTATGGGTCAAATTGGTCTATGTGCATGATCAGGATGATATTGCTCTATGTCATATGCATTTCTATCCATGATGTATCACAACACCATAACATAATCCAAGTAGTGGTCATCTAGCCATACTATTTTCGTTGCTCTCTAATGGGGAAAAATAATATGATGATCAAAGATATTATTAATAACCCTATTATAATACTCTAGGTCATCCATATGTGCTTGCAGGGTTCTAATTTTCAACACACATCCATACACTATCGGCTCGTAAGTAGGTCATACTTCTCAATCCTAAATTAACCTCTCTATATCTATATGCTCCGAAGTCCACATCTGGAGCATGGATTAGGGGATTAATTCTCACCCACATTTGTAGGATACCATTTACATATCCCTATAAAATTAATCTAGAACACCTAAAGCCCAAGAAAATAAATTCACTTTTCATCTCAGATGTCTAACAATATCTGTTACACCCATCATAAAATAACACTATGTCTTATCAGGAAGAATAATTCATTGACAAGAGCCATAAAGAATATGGTTAATCTCCTAACTTGGCTATAATCATAGTACATGTCTATATCAATCCCACCATGGATAACATATAGACCAGTTTGGCCATTCATCCTCCTCATGGCTCAGCTCTTCCCTATCATCCTCTAATAAAATACCTCTCCTCAAATGGGAAATCATAAAATCCTCCACATGTCCTCTAGAATGACCATCATCTCCCCTATCAGAATATGGAAAGTGTTGGTATCTAAATGCCATATCTCTTCAAATTATATCAAGAGGACCATATCCACTTGAATCTTTGAACATCTGAAAGTCAACTTTTAGCTCAAAAATACACTTTTGGAAACTCGATTTTGGAAAAAACTCAATATCTTACAAAATACTCATCACGTGGACATAAAAAATTACACACAATATAATAAAACATTCTTTATGGTCTCCAATACTCATACATTCCTATTCATACCTAAAAATATCCATACACCATGACCTCATGCTTACATTCATTGTCTTCACTGTTCTTGCTTCAAGGGACCTTGAAATTGCATTATACATGTGAAATATGATCTTAGAAACCTCTAACACATGTCATGAAACATCATAACACATTCCAAATGAATACCTTGACTTAATTTTTTCCTTCTTACTTCATATCTTCATGCCATGCATTCACTAGGTCAAAAAAAAGACCTATAATGACCTCTTCCAACACATGAATCATTGAAACTGACCTTGTTTTCATCATGTAGACCTTCTAACATCTTTAAAACATCACTTTAAGGATGATGGACCTAATTAAAACCTTTAAACCTCATATCATGACCATTTAAGCTAGAACCATGCACTCAAACACCATGACTTGACACCAAAACACCATATCATGATACCAATATTGAACACTACCAATCAACGTTCAACGTATCTGATGAAATACACCTCATGGAGACACCTTAGTTGTTGACCTTAAGCCTCAACATAAATATAAGGGTTAAGTATTTCATCCTTTTGCTAAGGAAGTGCAATGGAAAAGAGTGAGCTAAATCAGACTACTGAACAACAAATGTAAAATCACATTAAAAACTTAACTCCAAACATCAATATTTATTCATATCCAAAAAAATAGATTACATTAGTCTCATACACACTCATTGTTCTTCTCTATTATTTATCTTATATATCTCTTATCTAAGGCACCCATATATCTCATTGCTCATTGTACATTGTATTCATTGGATTAAGTATAGTAAATATCTTTTTACAAAATGAGCCAAAAGACACTTATGTTGGTTGTGACTCTGTTGGCTTCTACCTTACTCTGTTTCTAGCTTCCTTTAGTTCACGGCCCTGGATAGGATTCTGCAGCTTTCTTTGGTGTTTAGCGGCTTCCTATGTATATTGTAGGTCTCTTCATTCTTTGGTGGATTTCCTCCTTTATCCATGGCTTCTTGCCTAGTCTCATAGGTTCTTCTTTACTCTGTGGGTTCTTCAAAAAATTGATGAAGAACCCTATCAACATCATCCATGGTCTTCAAACATTTTCTCATCCTTGAGACAACCAATAGATTAAGAACCCTATCTTGTTAAGAAAAAATACTTATAATATATGTTATTCCTCTTCTAAACTTTATAGGAAAATGCATGGATCAACCCCCAAAACTTAGACGTTTGGTAGAAGGAAGTGTTCCCTTGCTCAACTTGCCCAACTAGACTTATGGGTTGTCATGGTTTTCCTGAAAATTTTTTGGTTCCTTCCTTATTTTAAAGGATTATTTTGAGGAATGTATTTTGTGACCTAATTAGTGATGTTATTTTCAAATTTGTGCCATAAGTCTAAGTGTTCCTTGATTTACTACATCGAGTCCTGAAGCTGTGTATTTTCTTGATCCGTAAGAAGAATACTTGTCAGAGGTGGTTATGACTATATCTGGTTGAATATTTGTTTCCATTAGAAAATTATTTTTGCATTCTTGTAAGTTCCTTATCCATAGTATTATTTCATTATTGCATACATATATGATCTTTTTTGTCCATTGTTGTTGCGTACTGTGGTACTATTCTCTAAGTTATGCCAATTTTCACCATTGAGTCCCATCAAGATATTTAGTTACATCATACTTAGTGGATCCTTTATTCAACTGTTGTTCCAATTTATCTAATTCCATCATGTCTTGTTGATCCACTCCTGGCCAAACCATGGCATATACATAATATGCCACAACATTCTGAATTTTTGTCTCTATTCCATCTAAAGATGCTTGCATATCCTTTCTCCGCTTCTGATTTTCCACAATTTGTGTTTGTGTAAGTTCTTCCTTATAGTATTTTAATGCCTATTATTTTATTTTATTTTTATTCTCATTATATTTCTCCCTTTTATTTAATCAATAAGGGGATTTTTTCCTTTACTTCTTCCTGTTTTATTGTTCCTACTACCGTTTTAAGATTAGGTTCTAGTCTACTTATCAATTCCTACAAATATTTAATTAATATAGCTTGTTTTGATATCGACCATTGTACTGGATTATCTAAGGGGAACTTTACCATGGAATTCCATGGGGTAACCAAAAATTTTTGGTCGCCACCTGATGTGGGAATAATAGCGAGACTCTAAGTATCTGCCTTTGACTCTGGGGTAGCTAATTGTTGGCCTCCACTTGAAGTGGGTTGATTTTTATTTTCTACTTTTTGAACTCTCTCTAATTATTATTTTCTTTCATTTAACTTCTTCCTTTCTTGCCTTTCTAACCTTTGTTTTTCTATCTTTTTCTCTAACTCTTTCTTCTTTGTGACTGCCTTAGATCTCTCGTATGACCTCCTCATTATGATTATTTCTTTTCTTTTAGTTAATCCTTCTTTTTTTCAATTGTAATGTGTTTTTATTTTTTATTTTTCTTCATGTCATATTATTTATTTTTTCCCAACCATCACTCCATATAATTTGATCAGTTATGTCTCTTAGATTACCCCCCTTCACGTATGTCATCCCGTGGTGCCTGTCCCTTAAAGGAATTTTTTCGCACTTCTAATTAATCCTATTTCTACCAGCAAAATATTGATTAAAAATGGAAATTATTTAATAAATCCTCCTCTTAATCCTCTTGAAACTTCACCCTTCTTATAATAAAATATGGTCCAACCTTGGATACCCAAGTAATTATATAGGAATCCAATGTTGTCTTAAATGAATAGTTAATTGCTATAGTCAAGGTTTCGTCAAGGTTTTTGAGTATGTTTTGATTTTTTCCCGAGTCCACTGGAAAGGTTTTCTCAAACGTTGATGCAACCACTTTGTTCTTTTAGAGTGTGCCAATATGAAAGGCCACAACAAATAAGGGAATTGAGACCTAAATTCCTCTTCGTATTCTCGAAATACTTCTACCTCGATTTCTTTGTATGATGTTTTTGAGTCTCTTTTCTTCTCCTTTGACAAATATATCAATTTGATTCTCCCAAAAATCCTCAATTTCTATTAGTGTTGGTTTCCAACACCCTGGTGGTGGAATTTTTCTTGACATCCAACTAAACAAGGACCTGGGCTCAAACACCAAAATTTTAATCTTAAGCCTCAACGTATATTTGATGTTTAAGTAGTTTGTCTTTTTGTTAAGGATGTGCAAGGGAAAAGAGTGAACTAAAATATAATTAGTGAACAAAAAATGTAAAATCACATAACAAACTTATCTTGAAACATAAATCTTTATTCATTTCCCAAAAATAGATTACATTAGTCTCATACACATTCATATTTCTTCTCAATTCTCTACCTCATACATCTCTTATCTAAAGCACCCATATATCTCATCACTCGTGGTAAATTGTATTCATTAGATTATTACAATAAATATATTTTTACAAAATGAGCCAAAAACACACTTCTTTTGGTCGTGACTCTATCGACTTCTATGGATTTCTTCGGTGTTTAGTGGCTTTTTCTGTATATTGAGGGTATCTTCAGTCTTCAACAACTTTCCTCCTATATTTGTGGGTTCTTTCTTAGTCTCGTGGGTTGTCCTTTACTCTGTGGACTATTCCAAAACTTTATGAAGAACCGTGTCAATGTAATTCATCTTGAAACCATTTTCCATTAATGACACTTGACCATCAATGAAAACAACAAGACACAATGTCCAACAATCTCCCTTTTTTCTTTTATGGTAACCACCTTCAAAAACATTGATGGCAACCACAAATGAAAATACCTACAAGACTCCCTTTTCTTGTTTCTGAGTCTACTCTCCCCCTTTTACATCTATCACAAAGGCTCTATGACAACTTGAGATGAAAATAACTTGACAATAATTCATAAAACACACTTATTTACTCCCGCTTCGATTGAAATATCTTTCTTGGCAAAAAAATGCAAGTACTAATGATCCATGGACATATTAAAAACATATTCAATACCCCCCCTAAACAAATACACATTACTTATGAAATTCTTACCTATTATAGACTTCATTTTGGACTTTTACACGATAACACAGACCACTGACAAGATTTAATGCACACTTCTTAACACATAGAAAACCTCTAAACTTACTCATGATGGAAACTCCCCCTAAGATGGTGTACTCATACACAACTATTTGGATCCAATTTTTATCATTTCAGATATGCAACATCAAACCTCTCCTTTAATCACCTTCATGATAATACAAACCTTTGTTATTAAATAATTCTTCAAAGATTATTATAACTTCCTTGATTCCTAAACACCTCAACACTTCATGAGACAACAGATGCATGGTACACCTCAAGACTACTCTTAAATATTATAAAACACTTATGATACATCTCAAAACATGATTCCAATACATAAAACTTAGATCAAATCAAAGAACAAACATACCTTGAACTAAACATGAAACTGATCATCACCTTGAAGACTCGTCAAACTTGTTCCTTCAACATCATGCAACCTTCCTTAATTTTGACATTATAACTCATAAAAAGTATCATTATAAAACAAATCTCACCTAATGAATTCACCTTGCACACATATTTTACTATACTCTTCCGCATATGACTCATTTAGATCTAAATAGAATAATTTCAAGCTCCTCATGATGATAACTTGACCCACAAGCTTCTTTGATGATCACACATTGTCACAACTTCTCTCATAGCTTTGTATTGATTTATTGAAATTTTTATTAGGTTTTTAAGAATACCTACGAGATAAACCATACTACTAAACCAAAATATTGGGTAAATGGAAAATTTAGGGAACATACCAACAATAATATCAAATATAGTGATATCTTGGTCCATGGATCAACTTTGTTTCCCTTAAGATAGTGTACACTCAAACATAATAAGACCTCTACACAACTTGGATTATCAAATTTCCTCATGCTCACATGATATTCAACCATGTTTGGGGACTATATAACTTCTCTACATATCATATTCATTCTATAGAATGATGTCCTTGTTTACATCATGCATGCATGCTCAACTTGATATATCCTCTTGTCACATTCTCACACTCTCCCCATGGCTTCATGATACCAATAACATGAAATTAATTGAATCCTCAAAACAAAGACAACATATACTCAAAAGTTTTACTATTTTCAATTCATAGGCCTTCATGTTTTCTTAATATTGTATGTTGATCTTCATGACAGATCCTTCAAAGCCTTTTACATGGTTCACAAAACTTAGATATCTAAACATATTTTAGTTACAATATATGATTATAAACCACCTACGAGAGCATGACACACTTCAATGAGACACACATTAATTGTCAACATACCACTTCGAAGAATTTCTACATTCTGATTTGAGCTTCATACATCCCTTTCATCTTATCAACTCTAGGTTTGTAACTTACAACTTCTTGAAGTACCCCCATATATGATCAATGACTTCACAAAATTATTGGATTCACATTAGTATTAAATTTTAAAATTTCATACCAACTATTCCTCCCCTACTACTATAGAATGAATTCTCTTACTAATGCAATTTAACACTTAAGAGTGAGAGCATAACAAATTTCTCAAATTTGTACCTTCATACTTATTATTTCTCAACATTACATACCTATCTTCGTTCAATGGAATACTTAAAGCCTTATGATCTTCAAATCTAAAACATGACATGTAAAAATAATAATTTGTCAACTCAATGGGAAATGCTCTATCATAGAACTTTATACTTTTACCATCATAGTCATGAAGAGAATGTACCAACATAATTCCTTTTTTCTTGAAACACTTTTCCTAATATCCTTGTAATATTTGAGCCTTCTCCAACATATCATTCATGAATGAGCAACCATTAATTATCAGTAACAACTTGGTTTATTGACTGACATAGGCCAAATTAGGTCCCCACACCATTTAAGTGGACCATTATGACCAACTCAGACTTTAAGACCATACATACTACTTCATGTCAAGAACTACCTCCAAAAACTTCAAAATAACCCTACTTCATCATAGTATGAAAGATAGGACACGTACAAAATATACCTTGAAATTTCATGCCTTATGTCTTATCAACTGGAAAAGAAAAATCTTCAATTTGTTTAAACAAACCTTCTATTATAGTAAGCACCTTCTTGAATCACATTATTTTGAGAAAAAACCAAACTTTCTTCTTAACTGTACCTTTCCTAAACTCTTAAGCCTTGAATTTTTTCTCTTATTATCATGCAATTTCTTTAATCGCCATCTAGAAGCACTCAAAATGACATCATGAAATAAATAATACAAAAAAATCTTTGAACGCATTTTCATGTGAGAGACTATGCTTTAAGACCTTCAATCTGGCTATTTAAGATAAACTAATCTTTCATACATAGACCTAAGTCATTTTCTCTTGATCAAACCTTCATAAGACCTGGTGACCTTCTTTTAAATTGCTTATGTCCTTTAGATTACCTTTCTTGTACCTTATTGTGCCAAAAAATCATAATTCATAGTTCCAAATACCCTCCTACATGATCTTTACACTTTTTAGGTCTTTCACCCACATAGGATTCACAGATTTTGAGAACAAACATGCTTTTCAAATGAAATTATTTCCATATTCTTAACACATATGTCACAAGACACAACTTGATCCTTTAATAATTTATCATCTTATATCCTCATAAACTAGGGAGTATCATCCTTTTACTCTTTATTTACAAGATAAACCTAAATAAGGCCACTCAACGCTTTTCTTAGCAAAAACTTGCATCATACTAGCCTACTAAGTTTCAACCATCTTCACAGACCTAGAATTCTGAGTCAGGACATTCTGATTACACTTTAAATAGCATACTTGGTTCAAGGATAGTCAAAACTTCATGAACTTACATTTAAATTGATAAGGCTTACCAAGTCATGTATCACAAGCTTCAAACATACTAAACGCATCTTCTTGACAAAACTCATATCTTCAAGTAAACATTCATTCCTTCTCATGGCTTAATAAATACTAATCTAACTTGAAGACATAGAAACAAAGATACACAACAACTGACAACACTTACAAGCTCAAGCATGCACCAATTCTTCATAACATTCTATATACAGTCCATACTTCACAGCAAAAAAAAAATTCATGATGATTCCAATAGAGAAATCAAACTAAATTACATACCTTGGAATATCATGATACAAAACCTTGTCATCTCACAAATAGAGCTTATCTAAGCTCCCGATATTTTTAGATATTCTAGGATTAATTCCACCTCCTTTGATTATAATAGCAGTTAAGAAAAACATATATGTTCTTGAAGATCTAGACTAGGCTTGGCTAATTTTAATTTATCCTCAACTTATTTGGCATGATCAAACTTCTTATCACCCCTTGATTGGACTTGATTTCTCTTTTATTTCCCTTGACATCCCATACCTCTTTAACCTTTGGAGTTTCAACCTTCTTAACCTTCCTTGATGATTCATGAAAGCAAAACCTTATAATATGACCCCTGTGGTGACAATTATGACAAACAATAACTTACTTATCTTTTTTTATTGGTAAGAATTAGATAGAATCCAAGGGCCATTACAAATTATATTCATTGAAGATTACCAAATTTCAAAAACCACCATATAAAAAGAGTTAAAAGAACTTAAATCAAGAAACCAAACAAAGGAGAAAAACTATGAAAATAGATTAAGAGAAAAACCATAACAAAATAGGGACAAAACATAACAGATAACATAAAGTCAGCAAAAGAGAACCTAAATAATATTCAGCCTAGTCCTTGAGCTTGGTCGTGCCTTAGTAATTTTATACTAAAGGAGAATCTCAACCTCTTCATCTGAGTTACTTAAAACAAGCTTCATCTTTTTATCCTTGACTGCAACATCTACCCTCTTATCCTAAAGAACATGAAGTCTCTACCCATGTATAGTCACTTCGGCATTTAACCTCTTAACCACTCTAACTAGGTTACTATTATCTTCCTTAAGAGAGGCCATAATACTTTCAAAAGAATCCAATTTTTGGAGACAATATCAGAAATATTATTACTCTAAATTGAAACCCAAACAAGACCCATGTGTCAAGCTTTAAAGATAAGAAGCCGCTTTGAAATACCTATTCCTCTTATTCTTCTTCTTTAACAAATTTAATCTTTTAGACAAGGGGAAAAAATATGGGATATTATTCTATGAGGATCAATACAGAACCCCATGCACATCAAAGAGGTTACACTCCAACAATAACATAAATGCTTCAAGTAATCAGCAAGAATCGAAAAATAATGGAAAATCATGCATAAGTTAAAAAGTGGGTGATAGCGATTTGATTAAATGGTGGATGAAATGTTAGATTAAATGATAAAAATTCTACTAATCTAATTAAACAAGAGATTATTTAGAAAAACATGCATATTTTAAAAAAATTATTAAAGCTCTTGATTAAATTATTAAAACACATTTAGATTAAATTAGATCCTAAATAATTAAATTACGACCTAATTTAATAAAATATAAACCTTACCTTATATTAACACCCCCACTTTATATTAACAAATCCGACCACTTTATTAAAACACCACAACCTACATAGATTAAACCCACTTTATTTTATAAAGATTTTGAATAGATTAAAAAGAAAGAGATAACGATTTGAATAAGGGCGGATAAAGCATAGGGTAGCTCGATCTATGGCTTGGCTGGATGAACGACACACAACACAACGTGGAAGCCACATGGGAAAGGAAGGGTGGAGATCTCGAGGAACACATTAGGGATCGGCGCAAAGGATAGGGATTTAGAAACATGCAACTATGAGGGATACATATAACAAATCTCACAACACTTTATGTAATAGCAAATGAAGGACACATGAGTAGGAGGGGAGGTTTGGATGGCTCAAGTGAGTTAAAGCAAAAACAAGATGGGTCCAAGACAACCCAATGAGAAGAGCACACCATGATGCAGGAAATAAGTAACCCAAGTAAGGATCAAATGTAGGAGAATGATGAAAAAATGTAAATGTGAACCCTAAACATGAGGCATAGCCCATAGACATAATGCAAGGTGATGCAAAAAATGACCCAACTACCCAAACACTGTCGGAAGGGATAACTCGACTGCATGCAAAGAGAAAACAATAGTATAATTTAAATGCAAAATAATGTAAAGCACACGAAAACTAGTTTGAAACAAAACCGATGCAAAAGGAGACGAAATGTAACTCGTGGAAAAAAGGTAAACAAATTGAACACATGCATAAAATAATGCAAAGTGACTTGATGGAGAACTAGCTCACTGAGATGAGTTGAGGAGTGAGCTTGTTAAGATCAAGGATCACTGAGTTAAGCATAAAATAGAGAAGTTATTAGGGAAAAATGGAAACTAAACAAAAAGGGAGGCTGAAACAATTCAAAAAACTAATTTTTTTAAAAAATGACTTTTAAATAAAAATTACTGATAAAACCGAAAGTAAAAAACCAACCTCTAAATAACACTTTCCCACAAAATATAACTATAGCTAGCTAAATATGGAAGATAAATTCTTGAACCTGCACATGCACAAACCCAAAAAAACTCACAAAATCCAAACAACCATCTATTAATACCATTTAGTATGATTGCAAATAAAATGAATGAAAACTTACACGAGAAGTGATAAACAAAATCGAAAGTAATTAACAACCAAAAAAATGAGTGCACGTTTACTGAACAAGATCTCTGATACTATGCAATATTTTTCTACAAAGATCAATATAGAACCCCATGCACATCAAAGAGGATGCACTCCAGCGATGACGTGAATTTTCCAAGTAATCAATAAGAATCAAACAACAATGGAAAATCATTCATAAAGGAAAAACACTTCTAGAATTCTCATAGATTGAAAAAGAGGGTATATATATTATTGTTGTGTAATTCTCATTCCTAGACAATCATTCCCTTAAAGATGGAAGGAGGAGTTAAAATTACAAATAGGGAATGTAACTTCTATGATGTCAATGATGCATATGAAAATGACATATTATATGATGGAATATTTCATGTGCTATATAACTCTTAAGACCTATGATCTCGTTAAGTGAGATGACATACCATGTGATGTGGATGATACCCTAAGGGATGAATAGGAAAGTCACATACACCAACACCCCCCTCATCAAAGTTGAGGTAAAGGTCATGGAAAGTTAGAACAGAAAGAGAAATCCCCTAGACAACTAAGAAAGATGTGTCAATGGGGCATGAAAACTAAATTCCCGATAAGGTACCCATGTACAAAAAATATATCTCTAGAAATAAGAAGACGAGAAGAAGGACTAGAAATCCCAAAGAATATGGACATATGTAGTAGACCTAACCCCAAGAAGAGACCACAAGTGAACAAACATTTCCTCAATGAAGGGCTTGGTGAATATGTCTACAACCTAATCTGATGTCTGATAATGCTGGAAGTCGATGATGTCTTCATATATCATCTCCTGAATTAAGTGCATGTGGATCTCAATGTGCTTCTTCTGTTGATGCTAAACCAAATTTTGGAAAATTGAGATGGTGCTCATATTGTCATAGTAGATAACGTTAGGCCACCAAAAGTGAATATAATTTTTTTTCAAGATACCTTGCAAACAACATGTTTAGTGGTAGTATTAACTACTTCTATGTACTTTTCCTCTGTGAAAGATATGGAAATATCATTCTACTTCTTGCTAGACCAACTAACAGGACCTGAAACAAGGGAGAAATTGTAGCCTAAGGTAGATTTTTTATTATCTAGATCACCAACTCAATAAGAGTTTGTATATCCAACCAAGTCAATCTATGTCCCTACTAAGTAGTGAATGTCATTTGTATGAGTGCCACGAACATAGTGAAGGATCCTCTTCATTGCTTTCTAATGCAACTCATGAGGCTCCTACATAAATATGGACAAAATCACAACAAAATATGATAGATCCGGCCATGTGTGAGTCAGGTAAATCAAGATCTCAACTAATTCTTGATAAAGGGTACTACCATTAACCAAGAGAGTATACAAATTAGAAACTGACTTAAGCCCAAAAAGGAAATGAGTAGGAGAAGGATTATAATTGGACATGTGAAACCAAGATAGAAAACCAAGGGAGTACTTCGGTTTCAAAATTACAATTCTTGAGTCAAATTGTGATATTTGGATCCTAAGAAAGTAATGAAGAAAACCCAAGTTAGACATGGAGAAATTGTTGGCCAAGACTATCTTCACATAAAAAATGATAGAGGAAGAGTTTCCCATGATAAAAAAGTCATCAACATATAGAACGATTATGAGCATGGATTCATCCTACCACAAAATGTATAAATTTGGGTAAGAGTGACACCAAGTGAACCCTGATACAAGTAAAAATGATTCCATCTTAGCATACAAAGCTCGAGGGAATTTTTAAAGATTGTAGAAAGACTTATTTAACTTAAAAATAAGGGACAGCTCATGGACATAACCTAGAGGTTGTTCCATGTAGATATCTTCCTCTAGGTCCCCATGAAGGAGGGAACTCTTAACGTCCATATGGTGGACTTCCCATCTATTTGCGGCAACGATGGAGAGGGTCATTCGAATGGAAGTCATCTTTGTAACTGGAACAAATTTTTCTGAGTAATCAACCCCAACTACCTAGGATAAACCTTTAGATATAAGTCACACTTTATACTTATCGACTTCTCCATTAACACCATACTTTATTTGGTACACCCACTTACATTAAACAATTTTTCTTCCTTTTGGAAGAGGGGTGAGATCCCAAGTATCATTCTTCATGAGTGAGGAATACTCCTCATCCATGATAGAATCTCACTCATGAATCCCATAATCCTCCCCAAAATAATGAGGGTTAGAAGTAGCAGAGAAGGAGTGGGGTCCAAATTTTTTTGAGTGAGTACGTATCTCATTCAAAGGACCAACAATCCACTTTCCAACACTCTACAAATTATACCTAGCCCTAAGAGGAATAGAAGGATTAGGATCAAAGTCAAAATATTCTTTACTTGAGTGAGAAGGAAACAATTCTTCATTATCACTACTATTAGAATCAGAAGACTCCAAAGCATAAAGGTTAGGAGGATTAAGAGTATCAAGAGGAGAAACATGCTTAATAACATCATCAACTGATAAGTCTGAATCTGAATTAAGGATAAAAAGAACCTCAGAGGGTGGAGAAGTAGAATTCAAATTCAAAGATGACTCATCTAACTTCACACCTATTTCAATATAAATGTCATGAGTAGTAGGGTTCAACAATATATACCCCTTTCACTCTATTAGGATACCCTATAAAATACAAGGTTTGGACTATGGTTCCAAATCCTTGCATTTATTTTTGGGAATCTATGTCATAACATTAGATCTGAAGATGCAAAAGTTCTCTATATCAAGCTTACATCCAAAGTAGGATTCAAATGGTGTCATCCTTGTTACAGCCTTTTGTGGAACAAAATTTTGAATGTAGCAAGTATAGTTTATTGCTTTGTTTCAATACTACAGAGGAAGGTATTTCGAGTGAACCATACAAGTGGCAATATTCTTAAGAATTTGGTTATTTATTTTCGTAACTCAATTTTACGAAGGACTATAAGCAATTATACACTACAAAGCAATCCCTTCAGAGGTACATAAATATTTGAACCTTTTTCTCACATACTCACCTCCATTATTGGTCTGAAGAACCTTGATAGACCTTTCAACTTGTTTCTCAGTAAGGGCCTTAAAGTCTTGAATATGATCAAAGACTTCATACTTTAGCTCAATAAATATACTCAAGTGTAACACAAAAAAGTTTATCATTGAATGTTAGTATGCATAGAGCTCTAGCAAATGAAGGAGATGGGAAAGGGCCAGAAATTTCACTATGAACAAGATCCAAAGGATGAGTCGCTCTTCAGGATTTTCCTTTTTCAAAACATTTCTTAGGGTACTTCCAGAGGGAAAAATTCTCTCAAAGAACCTTAGAAAATTTGACACGGGGTAATCCATTGACGATTTTATTTTGGCTCAATTGTTCAAGGTAATAATAGTTAAGACGACCAAAAATACCATGCCATAGTTTACTAACCTCACTACATGAGTGAGAAAGCAGTGAGCATCAAATAAGAAGTAAAGTGGGAAAATGTATACAACTGTGAATGGTGATTTGTCTTTCCCTTAGCCACTATGGAGTCATAGTTAATCTCATGAATAATCACTGAGTTAGGACCAGATTCCACTCACACTCCTTCACCAAGGTGACTAATTTGGTAAACTAATAAGTTATTGGTAGAGAGATTGGGAACACTCAACACTTGGTTAAATGTTCCATCATCCATATCTACCAATCCACTATCAGAAATAGTCACTATAGTATCATCACCCAACGTTATTTGGGACATTCCACATGGTTTGATGTTGGAAAACTCAACATCCAAAGATGTCATGTGGTACGAGGAACCATAATTAATAATCCATGTCGATGAAGGTGTTGTTCTAGTTATAAGGGTCATTCCTTTCTTCTTCTCAAATTTAGACTCCTTTGTTTTGGAAGACTTGGCCTTTGGAGAATTCTATTTAATAGACTCAGGAATAATTATTTTATGTTTCTCAAATAAATGAGTTAAGTGATCATTTTTTTAGATCATACATTGATTCTCTTCATGGCTAGACTTCTTACAATATGAACATTTACACTTTTCCTTCCTCTCTTTAGGCTTATAAGTAGAAGCATTCATGTTAGGCTTGGTTTCTACTTGGTTGGTCTTATTTTCCTTCTTAGGTTGTTCCTTTTTCTCTTTCTTATTTTTAGTTTTATTTTCCTTACCATTACTTACCACAAGGGCATGTGACTTGAATTTTAGAGTCCCCATTTGAATTATTTTTTTGTTCTTGAATGAGTTGGGACAAAAAACTATCAAATGAGGGAATTTTCTAAGTACTACCTAACGTGGATTTTGTGGTATGGAAATTCAAAATGAAGATGGATTATTCAAGACCTAAATTATAAGGAATCAAAAATATCAACTAAGAATATTTCTTCTCCACTTCACATTCCTTTAGAAGAATTCTAGTATGGAAAAAGTTTAAGAAGAGGGTTGTAGGTTTTCAAAGTTACTAGGATTTAATCCTAGTATCTCATTCTCCAACTCATTTTATCTCATGTCATATTTCTTCCTAAACATGTCGTCAATAAATTTCCAAGATCCATCGGGTGTTGAGAAAGTTTCAATGTAGAAGAGAAATTCAGGAGAGATGGACATACAGAGAAGACCCAAGGCTTCATCACAATGATTTAACCACATAAATTTTTTGGGTTCATCTTTAGGTTCATTCTCTACTCCTATGGGGACATGGAACAAACCTTTACTATGTAATACCATAGCAATTTTACATCTCCATTCGAAGAAATTGAACGGTGTGAGAAAATATACTGAAGAGGATCCATCGTGAAGAGAGAGAAAGAAAGAATGTAGAAGGAAAGATAAAGAAACAAAACCACCCAATAATAATATTATCACCCCATGATTTCATCACTTTAGATTAGTGCATTGATTACAATCAGGTGTGAATGTGCATCGTTAAACAGATGATAAACCACCTTGCAATTAGTGTAATAATGCACAAGATTGGAGACCATAATAAAGTTTCATTAATCGCAACATTTCGACATAGTAAGCAATCAAAAAATGAGAAAAAAGAAAGAGAAGGGGAGAAAACACAGTCCTATGTGAGAAATAGTGTCTGACGTCACTGCAGAAACCCCCTTGTCGCAAGATTGTGGCGAACTTGTTGACTATCCTACAAGTAATAACATGGACAATACAATGCAAAAATGACTCGAAATGAGTGGAGAGGACCCCTAGGATGTAGCAAGGTCTCCTGAAAGGAAAAAAAATGCTATAAATGCCACTACACACTCCAATAAGGATTAGTATTAAAAATCATCCAATAATGCTTAAAATCAAACTTTAAAAATACAAAATTAAAAGGGATCAAAAGAGATATAAAAAACATTAGATTTAACGATAAAAATGTTACTAATATAATTAAACAAGCTCCTACTTAAAACTAATATGCCTACTTTAAAAATGTTATTAAATATCTTGATTAAATTATTAAACCACCTTTAGATTGAATTAGATCCTAAATAATTAAATTAATACCTTACTCAATAAAATGTAAACCTTATCTTATATTAAAACCCCCACATTATATTAACAAACCCAACCACTTTATTAAAACACCATGACCCACATAGATTACACCCACTTTATTTTATAAAGCTTGAGAATAAATTAAAAAGTGGGAGATATCTATTTGGATAAGGGTGTTCAAAGCATAGGGAAACTTGGTCGATGGTTTGGCCAGACGAGTGAAACACAACATAGGGTGGAAGCCACATAGGCAAGATAGGATGGAGAGCCCGAGGCATGCGTTAAGGCTTGGTGAGAAGGATGAGGAGCTGGGTGCATGTAACAACAAGCGAGACACAAAAAAAAGCTTGCAGTGCTCGGTGAAACAACCAACGAAGAAAACACAAGTAGGAGGGGAGGTTTGGATAGCTCAAGTGAGCAAGAGTGTGAAATAGACAGGGCCAAGCCAGCCCAATGAGAAGAGAATACCTCGACGCATGCAATAAATAACCCAAAAAAGGATCGAATGCAGGAGCACGATGCAAAAATGACAATGCAAACCCCAAACATTAGGCATAACCCGCAGACACAATGCAAGGTGATGCAAAAATGACCCAAACAACCAAACATGACCAACATGGATAAATTTAATATAGGAAATGATCAAACAAAAATGCAATGTGAATGCAAAGAAATACAAATCATGTGATAATCAGCTCGAAACAAACCTGATGTAAACATACAATGAATACAACTCAAGGAAAAAAGGAAACCAACTTGAACACATGCATAAAACATTGCAAACTGACTTGATGGAGAACCAACTCGCCTCAGAGCACAACTCACCGAGTTGAGTTGAGGAGAAAGCTTTCAAAGAGAAGGGCTCACTGAGCAGAGCATAAAGTAGAGAAGGAAGTAGGGAAAAGGGAAACTAGGCAAGAATGGAGGCCAAAACAGGTCAAAAAACTAGAAGTTTAAAAAAATAAATTTTAATTAAAAATTACTGATAAGAGCATAATTAAAGAACCAACCTTTAAAATAGCACTTTCCCACCGAATATAATTGCAGCCAGATAAATCTGGTAGAGAAATGCTTGAACCTACACATGCAAAAACCTTGAAAAATGAAAAAACTCCAAACAACCAATTGTTAATACCAGTTAGCAAGATTCCAGATAAAAAATGTTAACTTGCACAAGAAGTGTTAAAAATGAAACCGAAAGTAATTAGAAACCAAAAGATAAATGCACATTTATCGAACAAGATCTCTAATACCATGTAAGATTGTTTTATGAGGATCAATATGGAACCTTGTGCACATTGAAAAGATTTCACTCCATCGGTGATGTGAATGTTCCAAGTAATCAATAAGAATCAAAAAATAACAGAAAATCATGCATAAGGAAAAAAAGGTCTAGCATTCTCATAGATTGAAAAAAAGGGTACATATGGGAGTGTTTTGTATTTCTCGTTCCTATAAAATCATTCCCTTCAAGACGAAAAAGGGAGTTACAATTCCAAATAGGTAATGTAACTCCTATGACACTACTGACGCATATGACAATGACATATTCTATGATGGAATCAACCATGTGTCATATAACTCCTAAGATCTATGATCTCTTTAAGTGAGATGACTCACCATGTGTTGTGGATAAGACACCAAGGGATAATGAGGCAAGTCACACACACCAATAAAATCCTCCAAATAATCACTATAACTACCATCCTTTTCAGAGAAAGAAACCATCAACCCTAAAACAGGGGAGCCATCTTTCACTAATAAGAGAATAAGCCCCTGATGGAGTAGAGTGAAAAAAATTTCAGCCTAGAATTCTAGAATGTAATTCCTCAAAGAACATAATAGATAGAAAGGAATGTTCATCCTTTTATTGTGTCATAAATTATTTAGCTAAAATATGTGGTGGGTGTGTAATTTTCGAAACTTACCATCCAAGGTTATCTATTTCATGATGTGGAAGAAAACCTCTTGCCACTTGTTCTTTCATATCTTTTGACTGATGATAAATGTGATCTCTTCCATTTCTCTATAGATGCACAAAGCTAAAAAATATCCTACTATCCATTTCTCTATGAACAAAACCATTGCAAGCTTAACAATAACCATGAAAAGAACTTGCATAGCTCATGGCATTGAGTTGTCTAAATGAACTTGTCTTCTTGACCTTTTTTGCACTAGCATTCTTATTTTGATCTCCACTTGAACTAGGACCAACATATTGACTTGGTAGATCAGACATCACCTTAATGGATACATGATCCAATTCTTCCTTCAAAGATCTCAAATCTGATTCATATATAATGCAATCACTTTCGTTAGCATTTATGTTTTATTTTTCCTTCATGAGCTTGAATCTCATACTCTTGGATGCTTCCTTCACATCCCTTAATTATTGGCTTAAACTTGATGTTCTCTTTTCTATGGAATGCTAACTCTACTTGTAGGTCTACAAAAACTTCTTTAAGGTCAACCTAATCATGCATATAAACTTCACATGGATGGTTCTTCATTTTTTCACACTCCTCTTCCTTTTCCCTTGAATTTTAAACTACATCCTCCAGCTTATTTTTGATATAATTTAAGGTTTATTCATCCTTCTTGACCATAGCTATCAATTATTGGTTATCATTCCTACATTCTTAGCCATCTTGTGCTTCAAAGGATCTCCTTTAAGTAGTTAAACTTGTTTCAAAATGACCTTGTTATGATACGAATTGTTATAATAAAAATGGAATGACAGGGGGTAGGGTTGAATCATTCCTTTAAAACATTCATTCTATTAAATTCATCATTCATGATTCATTCAGCCATGATAGCATTCAATCAAAACATGTACAACATCCACATAAGCAAGATAACACAATCAACACAAGATATAAAGTGGGAAATTATCAAAGGGAATAAAACCCATTGAACCTCTACTTATATTACTTAAAATAAAGAAATTATTTGAATATTACACATCACGCAAGATTTATTTAGTGAGACACCAATCCCACAAGGAGCACCAACCCTACAAGGAGCACCAACCCCTGGTTTAGTGAGGCACCAACTCTAAAAAGAGGATATAACCTCCTAAGACGACCAAGAACTAACCCATACACCTAAATATGTTTTTCACCACTGATTTTTTTCTGCTACAACTGAAGATGACACCATGAAGCTCGCTCTCCTCTCTATCTCTTTCAAACCATCACTCAAGTCTTCTTGTCAAAACCCTCTTCCTTTAGGTTGATTTCACACTTGCCATAACTTGACATTATATGATCTTTATCTATGATATATTAACATCTTAATTTCCATATCTTACACATCACAAATACCTCTCAAACCTTCCTGAATTCCCCTCTAGGTCGCACTTTTCCTCCTCTTGCATAACTAGTACAAATGAACATTCTATTATGCTTTTATACATGTTTCTTCATTACAAAACAATTGGTTCGGCCTTCATAACATAAAAATAATTTATGCATCATAATAACATGATAAATATATCACCCATATGACCATGTAGTTCACCAATATCACCTAGACCCCTCTAGACCTCCATTGGGGCACAACAAGCCACAAAACCCTTCAAGAAGCCTACTCGTCAAATCTGAATGTGCAAGACCAAAAACAACTTCACCAAGGCATGACATACACTTATATATGGTTTCTAAGCCCTCAGAACAATCATCACACTATGAAATCCTCGTGAGACCATCCTCAACCAAGCACCCTCAAAATTTATCTTCAAAGAATAGGTCATAAATTTCTCAAATATCAACAAAAAATCAAGTGTGAAATATCAATGGAAATATATTGATGTCAAGATCATGAAAAAAACCAAACCAACTAATAAATTCACCTGTAGCACTTCTAAAACTATTTTGCTCTCAGACTACTCTAAAATACCCCAAAACTAACTAAAAACCAGTCCTCATAAATAGGGAACACTTTTCAATCTAAAGGTAAAACCATGACCTCAAACCATCATGGAAATTTATTAAAACTCCAATGATTCAATAAATGGTAATTTATTTAATAGGTTCAATGGGAAACTTTTGTACAAATACAAACTTTATAGAAACTTTCCTTTTTGGGTGAGGCCCAAATACTTTCACAAGCTATTAAATACATCACTTGAAATATATAAGAGCATTCTAAAACATCCAATCATGAAATATGAAAAATTAATCAATTATGGATCTCTACAAGAAATTTCTCCCAAGTCACTCTGAAGCTAGGATTTCATGAGGGTTAAAAATTAGTTTACTTTCTTAGCAATTATTCATAAAAATGTTACAATAAAAAAACCTTATTATTCTTGTAAAATCTTTATAACTAGCCTAGTCAACTACCCCCATGATATTGGATCCCCATGAAAATAAAACACTCCCCAAAAAGCATATGAAAGTCAAGTTTTAGCTTTAAAACACACCTTTGGAAACCCGGTTTTGAAAAAAACTCATTATCTTGCAAAATACTCATCACTTGGACCTAAAACTTGACAAAAAGAATCATAGAAACCTTTTTTATGATCTCAAATTCTCATACATTCCTTTTTATACCTGAAACTATCGATATACCATGACCTACCCATGTTTACATGCCTTTTTTTTCTGAGTTCTTGCTTCAAAGGACCTTGAACTTGCATTATACATAGAAAATATGACATAAGACACCTCCAAAACCTAATATGAAACATAATAAACAATTACACATGCTTAAATAGACTTAAATATTTCCTTCTTTCTACATACCTTCATGCTATGCATTAACAAGGTAAAAAAAGACCTAGAATGACTTCTTCCAACACATGACTCACTAAAAATGACCTTATTTTCATCATGTATACCCTCTAACATATATGAAACATCATCCTAAGAATTTTTGACCTCATAATTTTTTTTATAACTCATATCATGGCTATTCAATCTAGAAGCATGCACTCAGAGACACCATGACTTAACACCAAAACACCATATCATGATACCAAGATTGAAAACTACCAATCAACCTTCAACATATCTGATAAAAGGAATTGTATGACAGAAAATCAACACATGACCTTCTGCGCACCCGACCTCCCAAGGTTGTGCCAAGACAGCCGGTGTGGAATTTAAAATGGGAGTGAAAATGATGGTGATGAAAAAGCTAATTGGGAAACGTTATGTCTTCGATATGCAATAATGGAATATACAAATCTAAGGCAAAGAATGCTCTCCTAACCTTAAGGGGTGTAATTGCAGGGTCTGATATGATAGCTACTCAGAGACTCCAATCGATGTCTAGCTGAGCTAGGATTCTATTGGTGGGTTATGGAATATGTGGAAAGTAGCCTACAGGTGCCTCATATGGGTTTCTAGACAAGGTCATGGAAATTGAGACAAGAGATGTAGCGAAGCTGTAGGTACTAAGGGTGATTCTCTGGTCTCATCTAGAAAGTCTTAGCCTGATCGAGGTGCTATGTTTAATAATGAAAGCTATGTGATAATATCTAGTGGAAGTAGTGAGGATATGAATACTTGCATGTATAGGCTAGTGTCGATATCTAACTGACTAGTAGCTCCGTTGGGTTGCGAGATTTGTGGGTCATAACCAAAGACTCGTTGAGGCTGAGGCCCTAGAAAGATCATACATGCAGTCAAATCCTATTCCCAGGACCAGTCCAAAAGTCATAGGCCTTGTTAGCAGCTATGTTTAAAGTCTCCAACTGTCTTATTTTCTCTATGTATGTGGCGGGTGTGCGTAAGATTGTTAAGTGTAGACTTGTGTCAATGTCAATTACTAACTCTGGCCCATTGGGTTGTGGGACCAGAGGATCAAAACCATAGGTATTTTCTTACTGTAGACTGTTAATGGTCATACAAGATGAATTTGATTTGTTTTCAGTGAATAAACTATCTATCAAAATGAAATCTAAACTATATTTTTGGTGTTTTCTCAATGTATAAGAACAAAACAATATAACAAGCTAATCTATGGAAATAAATATTTTTGTATTTTTCTAAATTTTCAGACAATGCATCTAATCTAACCAACAATTTAAAGAAAACAAATAGATTGGCCGGATGTAGCTAGCTATCTGTGCAGATGTGTGAATCTAAATCTAAGATCTACTCTAATTCAAATAAAATCTCTCCAACTCTACCTGAAAAGTGAAGAATAAATCATGAATCTAACAGAGCTATCATTCACCCACTATTTCCCTGGTAATATTAAAGAGAAAACTTCATATTGACTTGATCTACTTGTAACTATCTGATTAATTGAAATGAATTGTTTCTCTACTCTATTTGATATGCAATTTGACAAAACAAAGCAAACAAATACACAACTCCAACCTGGAAAAGTAGGAGATTTGGCAAATCCGAAAGTATGAGTATCTATCCCCTCTGTTCTTTCCTTTATTTCTCTGAGCTGTTCATGTGAGTCTGAGGATGGAAATACAAAGAAAAACAACAAGAGGATGGCACTTGAGTGATGGAAGCTTGGAAGCAATATAGTCATAATACAGATAGAAGAAAGATAACACAAGAGATCTGAACTTGGCTATGTAGTTCCTAGCAAGATTATTGTAGCACAACAATGCAAGATACACAAAATTCTCAGGCCCTTTTACTTTAATACAAGCATGGAATATATAGGAATGGAGGCTAGAAGGTTACTTCATGCAAAAGGAATTGAAGAGGTAGTTCCACTCATTAAATCTATTTAAAATAGAAGGAACTAGGATAACCAAGCAAATGAAGCTATTTTTAGCAAATTCGACTCACAGACATGTTTCAAAAGATAAAATTAAGTGAATCGTCACATAAAATTTCTTCATGTGAATATTCTGGAAAAATCGATCAAGACCGCCATGCCCTGCGTCAAGGTGGTGGTTTTCAAACTGCTGCCCTAGGAAGGGCGGCGGTTTGCAAACTGCCACCTAGGCAGGGCAGCGGTCTTGGCTCTGAAGGTAAAAACAAGCACATGATGAAAGGGGAAAAGGGAAAAATTCAAAGAAAAGATAAGGAAGACTATTTAGGCCACATATATATATTGCAAATGTTTTTTTGGAGCTTGAACACCTTCTCAAAAGGATTTTAAATCATCACTGGGGACCTTTATAACCGTTTTCCCACCAATGTAGCACATGTAATTTTGGGTGTGTACATATTTCCCCCTCAGAGTAGCATCTTAGCCATGAAAGAGGCATAAAACATGAAGTCTGAATATGGCATTCCCAAAATGGGGAGTTAGAAGCTATACATGACACGCCCATGAGTTGAAATCTCACCGCCCAAGCTCCTGCTACTTGCAAGAGAAAAAGAAGACTTAAGTGCAGATAAATAAAATATAAAAAAATAAACACTAAATTAAAATGACAAGAATACTTACCATTTTCACAGGGATGTAGAAATATACCTACATCCAACGCTCCAATCCTTGTGAACACATATACTCAAGATGAGGTTAGAAAGACCATATATATATCAAAACAAATTCATTTTCTAATTCATTTGTGCATTGTTGATTTGGATTGTTTGATTGATTTTGAGCTCTGGATTTACAGTGACCATTTTTTTGACGAGAATACAGTCAATACATTTGTGTCAAGATCATGATCATGCCTCCACGTGCGGGAGATTGACCAATGTGCTCCCAGGTTAGTTTATTTCCTTCTTTGTCTTTTTGTACCCTAAAAGTTTAAATGTTGAAAACTTCACCTAGAGGGGGAGATTTTCAATTTTTTTTGTCTTGAATAAGTCTTTAGGGGGTGGGCACTCATAGGTCATGCATTTTTTCTAGGAAAAATGGTCAATTTTATCATTTTTTGGTCTTCCTTAGGGTTCACGGTGTGTTTTGAAATTTGATTTAGGACCACTGCCCCAAAGCAGGGTGGCGGTCACAAGACCGCCGCTCAACTCAGGGAAGCGGTTCGGTAACTGCCACCTTGCACTGGGCGGTGGTTCTAGATAGAACATCAAAACATGCTCAAAACTTGACCTTTTTTTGGATTTTTGAGAGTTTACTATGTTTTTGATGAGCTTATTGTGTGGCGTGCTTTACTAACTTACTCTTTTCTCATGTTTTGATGGATGTAGAAAAGGTGGAGTACATATGCTAGAGCAGAGAGAGAGAGTGCGTATTTGGCTCCATGGGATTTTAGATCAGCTGACCTAGGCTGAGATGGATCTTCTACAACAAGAAGGCATCTAGCAGATAGCACGGGTGCCCCATGTTGCTCCCACTAGTCATATTCTGTGTGACTTATTTTCTTACTAGGATGCATACCGGAACAATTTCCAGTTCCTAGGTGTCAGGGGGGAGTGAACCATCACTTTGGAGGATGTCTATCGCATTCTTGGTCTCCCAGTACTTGGTAGGAAACTGACATTAGAGACAGCGATGTCTAGAGCCATGATGAGACAACATGATACATACATGGGAGATGCTATTGTCTCTTCTAGCTTGAAGAGGGGAATAAAGGTTTGGTATTTTGAATTGCTAATCCCATTCCTACCCTACAGAAAGCCATCATGGGTATCGTGTCCTCGAGACTGATCAGAGACAAGGGGGGAGATAGAATTTTGTACTAATGGGGCCCCATCATTACATAGATCGAGGCTCATGGCCATAGGTATGCTTGGGGAGAAGGTATCCTGGGGACCACATACCATGATTTATATAGAGTTTTGAGATTTTAGGGGCAGTCATTGAGCCACCCCACTCTAGTTATGAGTTGGGTTTATGAGTGTTTCATCCCGTATGGAAGGGGGGTGAAGGCGTTAGATCTAGGGGCTGTCCAGGTAGCTAGATGAATAGGCATGCCAGTGCTCTGGACTCCACATCAATTGGTGGCCTCTCTGACTATGACCGACATGACCCTCACACCCTATCAAGATATGGTAGGGATATGGGGTGAGGAGACTGCGATGATGGTAGCTCTCTCTTCCACAAACAAGCTATTTGACAGGGTTGGGAGACTAGAGATTCATCCCTTTGACCGGGTACCTCAGTAGTTAGATCTTCCATACCCTGTCATGCTTCCTCCAGTGACACCTATTTACAAGACTATCCAGGAGGCACAAAGAGGTCCTAAAGGGGATCTTTACTAGATAGTTGTTACTCCTGGTGTGCCTATTGTAATTAGGTGCATAGTTCAAGGATCGACGCATAGCTGGTGCTCCTCAAGCACCTTTACTTTAGATTGGGGCAGCTCCTACTCATAGTGGGGAGGAGGATGAGCTGATTGAATTGGAATCTTGATTCTAAGGAGGAGGCAAGATACAACATGGAGGGGGAATTGGGTGGAGAGGAGGATGAGGTGGTAGGACCTTCAGAAGGGAGATGAAAGTGACCCTGAGTGGCATGATACCCAGGAGATCCTCAGAGCACAGCAGGAGGAGGTGAGTGTGAAGAGAGATAATCTAGTCTCAAAGGATACCCTTGGAGGAGATGATGAGTCCATGATGGGACAACACCATGCCTTTGGATTTGGGGAGGCTCCACAGCCACCAGCAGCTTCCTGCTACAACAGCCACTGATCCCACATGGATACCTGAAGATCCGAGTATGTTCAATACTCCTCTCTCTATTTCTTCTTATTTATTTTTGAAGGCTTAGTTTAGTATTCTCTTTTGACTTGCGTTTTGTGATTTTATATTTGCTCACTTTCTCTTCTTTTTCCTTTTGTAGCGTCCATACATGAGTGGTGAGAGCTCACCATCTGTGCAGGGTATGTGTGAACACCCTGTTGATCCCCTCGAGGAAGACTCAGGCTGAGTTGGATGCTAATATCAGGGAAGCCCTTAGCCACTGGCTGACATTCTTATGTATTTTCTCTTATCTGGAAGATTACATGAGATGGTGACCTTCCTTCATGCCATAGTAGATGGGTACGAGACCACCGAGTGCCTGATGAGATGAAGCCATTCTCATAGCGAGGCTATGGGAATTAGCGGGTGCCACCATGAGCACTCACACCATTCAGTCAATTTTGAGTGTCATTGTATCATAATCACAGTAGGAGCCCTAAGCATGACTACACACCATCTGAGGGATCCCACAGGGATTGATAGGCCGCTGAGCCTTTATTTCTTTGATACTAATTTTTTGATATTATATGATTTTTTGTGTTTCAGGCTCATTGCGAGTGTTTTGACCATTCCTAGCGCATGATGACATTGTACACAAACTTGATCCATTATGATATATGGACTCTATTTTTGGTTTGGCATTCCATTGCATCTGAGTTGACTCTCTTTGGCTTATCTCTCATGTGTAATCTAGATGTTTAGAATTTCCACTTTCCTATGCTTTTCAGAATGTATGCAATGGATGTGAAATGATAACAGAATGATTTCTTTTTGTATTTCATGATGCTGATATATGATGATGCAAACACAATGTGATCTTAAAACTTAGTTTCTTTTGCAATTTTCGGTACTTCGTATTTGTCTTGACAAAAAGTGATGACATAATGATATGATGAATAGATATGCTTTCCCCACTCCTAACCCCACACAACTAGTAAGATGCAAGGGCTCAACACCGAGAGCTAGGAAGGGCACAAGCCATGAAATTTGTTGAATGGTAGTGGTGAGACAAAGACAGAGGTTTGACAGAGCCAAATTGGGACGCTACAACCTTACCCCACTAATGCTACCTCATAGTTTAGAATGTGAATTTCTCTGTAGTTTATCTAGACTTGGATCCGTAGATGGCCACTTGGTTGACAAAATCTGGTTTTAAGGTTTTGAATTCTTCTTGGAATTTTGAACATCTAATCCACTTTTTTTTGACTTAAGATTTCCCAGTAATTGGTTTAATTGTTTATGACTTTCAGGTTTGTCAAAGAGACCCCTATACCTTGCCCCATGCTACCAATAGGAAGCAAGGGCTCATCACCATGGAAAAAGCATAGGTGAGTAAGGGCATTTCCTTCCTTTCCCAACCCTACGTCACTAGTAAGAGATGCAGGCTCAACACCAAAGGTTGGTAGGGAAAAGAAATGTGTAAAATAATTTTTTTGTTGATTTGTACTTGACTTACTTATTTGGGAAAAATCTTTAGAATGTTCTTATTTCCAAGGAGATGTATGTGGGATGGATGTGACACCATGAAGCTTCTAGAATAGACCATGAACAAAAGACACCTATCCTAAGAAGAAACCAAAAGTAGAACCAAGTATGCAGGCCTTGGTATGGTTACTGTCAAAACTTCATCTTATCCTATTGGAACTGATGAAATGATGTAAGAAATAGTTGATGATACAATGAAGATTTGAAGAGACATGATTTGAATGTTTTGCCAATATTTTTAGAAGTTCTTGGGGATTACTATAAGGATAATCTCCTTGATCACACTTTTTACAAAATGAACGGACAAATGAAAATGCAATGCAGATGCAATAATGTACATATGAGAATGTTGATGGATCATGCGTAGTATCTCTTTAGGTGAAGGGAGTTCACGGATTCACTAAACTCCTCACCTTCTAGAGTACACAAATGGAATGCACCATTTTTATAATCTTCCACCACTCGATATGGACCTATCCACCTAGGTCTGAACTTTCTTCCCTCACCGGTCTTCTTGTCAATTTGGCTATCGAGCCTTAACACCAAATCTCCTTCATAGATCTCACGTTCATATACCTTTTTATTGTATTGCTGAGCCATGTAGTCAGCATATACACTGTGCCGTTGCTTAGCATTCAATCTAACTTCATCGAGGCTTTCTAATTGGGAGAGACAGCTTCTCGATAACCCTCTTCTCCTAGGATCCCATGTAACGAAATGCGGAGGCTGGGTAGTTCAACCTCCAGTGGTAGAACTGCCTCAACACCAAACACTAAAGAAAAGGGAGTCACTCCCATTGGTGTTCTAACCAACATTCAGTAGGCCCAAAAGGCCAGAAAAAGCTTCAGATGCCAATCTCATTTATTCTCCTTAACAGTTTTTAGAAGAATGGACTTTAAAGTCTTATTGGTAGCCTCGGCTTGTCCATTAGCCTGAGGGTAATAGAGAGAAGCTGTGTGATGAATTATTTTGAACTTTTCACACAACTCATACACCTCGTCATTTTTGAAAGACATGCCATTATAAAAAATAATGACCTATGGCACCCCATACCTACAAATGATCTGGTTCAAGATGAACTTAGCGATTACAGAGCTAGGGACAGTGGTAAGGGGCATGGCCTCTACCCACTTGGTAAAGTAATCTGTGGCTATAATTATGAAATTATGGCCATCTATTGATGAGGGAGAGAATTTCCCTATCAGATCTAGGCCCCACGTGGAGAAGGGCCATGGAGTTGTGATCAGTTGTAAAGCTTGTGCCGGTATGTGGATTTCATGGGAAAACTCTTGACACTTGTGGCATCTACACACAAACTCTACCACATCATGTTCGAGGGTGGGCTAGAAATATCCCATTCTGATGTATCTTTCAAGAAGTAGCATGGCCACCAAAGTGACCACCACATACCCCGCTATGTGACTCATAAAGAATCTTTTAAGACTCTTCAGAATCAACACATCTCAATAGCATTCCATCAAAGGCTCTGCGATAAAGCACCTGTTCTAGGATGACGTACTTGGTGGAAATTATGTGTAACCACCTTCTTTATTTATGATGTTTCCCCTTTATGGGTACATGTGGTCCATGATGAAATTGATGATGTCAGTGTACCAAGGACATACAAAGATAGGGGGCCTGGTTTCAATGAAATATACAAACTCGTCAGGAAAGTCCAAATCTACCAAATCACCTCCATCTAATGGATTATCAGCCAACCAATCTGTGATGATTTGACCCTTAACTATATTTTTGATTTACAAACGTTAGCTCAAACTCACCCATTAATGTAATGAAATGCCCAACCTTTTTAGACAAGGATCCTTGCATGAGGAATGTCCGTAAGTGGTCTGACTTGATGATGACCCTTGTCTCTTGATTAAGCATGTAATGTCTTAAGCGCTTGGTTGTGAAAACTATGGCAAGGCATTCCTTTTCTTCCTGCGTGTAGCATGTCTCGTAATTGAGTAATGTCTGACTGATAAAATAAACAAGCCCATTCTCATTTTTCATCATCCTCTTGTGCCAACATACAGGCTAGTGAAACATCTGTAGCCCGCGAATATAAGATCAAAGGGTGATCTGACCTTGGTGGCATTAGCGTGGGAGGGGATAACAAAAATCACTTAACTACCTTGAAGGCCTCATCACATTCCTCCATCCAATCCAGGCTATAATATTTCTTTAACAAATTGTTGATTGGATGAATGACAAAGGTCAAGTCAGGGATGAACCTTCAGATTGCACCGAGTTTCCCAAGGAAAGATCTAATACCAGACTCATCCAATGGCAGAACCATTTCTAACACAACCCAAGATTTTGGTCGGGTCAACATCAATTCCTTGTGAAGATATAATGTAACCCAGGAGCTTTCCACCTGTTACACCAAATACACATTTCTCTGGATTCAATGTGACTCCATACTCAATCAAGCACGAGAGAATGATATGAAGCACCTCTGGGTGATCGCAACGCTTCCTGGCCTTGGCCAATAGGTCATCCACGTAGGATTCCACAATCTTATGAATAAGATCATGGAATATGTAGGTCATTGCTCATTGGTATGTAGCACCAGCATTCTTAAGACCAAATGGCATGACAACATAATAATAAGTTCCCCAAGGAGTTATAAACGTAGTTTTAGCTTGATCCTCGGCAGATATTTTGATTTGATTATATCCCAAAAACCCATCCATGAGGGACAACAACTCAAATCCAGCCATTGCATCGATGATAACATCAATGGATGGTAGTGGGAAATCATCCTTGGGACAAGCCTTGTTGATGTCCCGAAAGTCTATGCAAATATGGATCTTTCCATTTTTTTTAGAACGGGGACAATGTTAGATACCCATTGTGAATAATCAACTAGCTTGATAAATCCTACTTGGAGAAGCTTCATTACTTCTTATTTTACCATAAGGGCTACCTTTGGCTTCATAGGTCTTGATTTCTACTTAATTGGTTTGGCGTCTAGACTTAGTAACAAGATTGTGAACTGTGATGTGTGGTGTAATTCCCGTCATTTCCTTATAACTAAATGTGAAGGATTTCCGATGTTCCTTAAGGACTTGGGTATGAATTTCTACTTCCTCTAGAGTTAAAGAGGACCCTAGTTTTAAGATTTTTGGTTCCTCCTCCATTCCGATGTTTATATCAATCGTTCCCTCAATTAAGGAGGCATTACCCTCCTCAAACTCAGGTGGGGCTAATGGCAACTCTAAGTCCCCTTCCTCTTCTACCTCATAAATTTCAAGATCTCTTCTCGGAGATGACTCAATCATTGGATTCCCAAAATAAGAGGAGGAACGTGGAATTAAGGAAAAGTCTACCTCTTGACAAGTAAGATGTAATTCCGCCAAAGTGTTTAAATAAGATAAAGTTGACTCATCCCCATCGACAGGGTCTGAAGAGTCAAACTGGCCCTCAGACTTCCACGTATGTCAACATTGATGCCACTGGCGCTTTGCGAATCAAGGATTCAGTGCGGAGTGAAACCGTGAAGTTGGTGTCCTCTAAATCATTACTTGGGGTGAAGTGTGAGGCAGAAGTCACTATAGAGTCTTCCAGAAGGTTCTATTCATGTGGAACTACCTCGATTGATATGAAATCAAACCCCTTAGTTAGGTCCAACATGATAGTTTTATAGAGCTGTAAGTGTTCAACCCTAGTCTTGTATACCTCAGATACCTGATTTGCGACTAGCTGTGAATCACCCAACACCCTAATATTGAGGATGCCCATTCTCTTGCTATAATGAGACCTAATAGAATATCTTCATACTCAGCCCCATTATTTGTATTGCATTTAAAATTCAATTTGAAAGAAAAAGGTAAAACCCTTCCTTTGGGTGAGGTAAGGATTGCACCTACCCCGACACTGAAGTGACACTTAGCCCCATCAAAGTGGAGAGTCTAGCAATTACTCGGAAATATAGATGTTGAGTCATCCTTTGTAAGTTCTTCTTTTATTTTGGTTACATATACCATGCAAACCTCATTTGCTGGAAGGGAACCAGGTCCCAAAGCATGTCCCATACCCATGGAATCGAAGGGAAGAAGGATAGGCAAATCCTTTTCTAATAGTTCAACAATCTTTGTTGTAGTTCCTAGAGAAATTGTCTCTACAACAATGCTTTCATCCTTGACATGCTGGAATACCCTCGATCAAACCTGTAACCTTTAATTTTGTCATGGGAACTAGCTTTTCTTCTAGTAACATGCTTACCAGTTTGTTTAACTGGTTGGTGGGAAGCTCGAAATTCAAAGTGGACCCCTGGCCTTTTCTTCAAGTTGGCCAGATGTATGTCAAAGGGCTTTGGATCACCCTGAGTGACAAAGAATTTCCCTAAATGCAAGAATCTGACTTCTTGGAATAGGGTGGATGGGATTGCTTTCATGCGGTGTATCCAAGGGTGACCAAGAATCATATTATAGTTGGTTTCCTGATCTATAATATAAAACTCAGTAAGCACCATCTTGGGTCCAAGAGTGACTGGTAATACTATGGTCCCGATCGAGGTCACCTTGAGACTATCATAGCCTCTTAATGTGTTTCATGTCTTAAGGAGAAATTAGTCTCCCCATATCCTAACTTCTGAAGAAAAGAGAAGGGGATGATGTTAACTGCTGCCCCATCATCGATCATCGCATGCTTCACATAGTTGTTATAGATCCAAACTTGCAAAAACAGGGTTGGATCACCTCTACGAGCTATTTCAGCATCCGTAGGCATCTTGCTTATGTCAAATACAAACCCAATATCCCTTTCAGGTTGTCTTAGGAGGGAAAAAATCAAAGTCTATATGGTTTATCGTGCACTCTCCAGTGGTGGTAGTAACATTAGCCAAATGGCCAAGACCGAGTGCTTCCAAGAGAGTGGCTCGATGAGAGAATTCTTTAGTAGATCTAAGAAGGAAATGTGTGAAAAGGTCTTGGTTAGATCACTGATCAAGTCATAAGCCCCTATTGGCTTGCTTAGCGTGTCATGAGCATTATTTGAGACAACTGGGTAAATCAGGATCGGCTGTGATGAATAGTCTCTTGCTCTTGTTGTAGCGTTAATCTAGAGTTTAGCATCCAACTCAACCAAACCTATGATCTTCATTTGCTGGCAACCATCCAAAGGAGGTGCCACCTATGGGTTTGATGAAGTTGAGGCTTCATGATCATGAGTCCCTATTATAATGCCTTTATTCAAACCATTAGGATCCAGTATTTCATCCTTCAGATGCGTGGGGAGAGGATCATTGAAGATTCCCAACGGTGTGTTTTGTGGAGACACTGGTCCCATATAGGTTTTTTGATTAGGTGTAGTTGGGTTGGCCAGAAACATGTCAACAAACAACTATCTTTGGTCTTCTGGAAAATGTTGCAAAAACTTATTACAATCACGGCAAGTTCTTGCATCATGCCCATGGACCCTATGGAAACCACAGTACAAGTCAGGATCATAATCTCGAGGCCTTTGGTTGGTTCCTTGTTGTGGTCCAAAACCACGGTTATTGTTTGGTTGTTGACTGTTATAGTTAACACTTTGGAACCCTTGCCCCTAGTTCTAGAATTGGTTGGGGTATTGACTAGGGCTTGGGGTCAACATTTGTCTTTGTGGCTGAGGTTGTTGCTATTGTTAGGGATGATTAAAATCCACAACATTTACTGAGGGTGAGAAATTTTTTCTCCTCTGATTGTTTCCATTATTATTCCCATTGTTGTTGTTATTCATTGTACCTATACCGGTGGGATTAACAACATTAGGATTTTTAGGCTAGTCAGTTACACCATCGGTCGTGACTCCACAATTCTTGTTAAGGATATTTGGTCCTTGATTGTTATTTGTATTGTTGGAGTAGTCTGGGAGTGTTTTGAGAAGGGGTAACTAACTTCCCATTTTCTCCATAGGTCTTACGACCACTGTCGATGGCCACTTGGTTGATCCAAAGAGAACCCTCTAACACCTCTTCATAGCTCCTTAGTGGGAACTTTTGAACCTCTTCCTTCATCTCTCTGTTGAGGGAGTGGAGGAACAAATCACAAAGTTCCATTTGGTCCATGTTTGGAGCACTTGCAGAAGAGTAGAGAACATGTCGCCACCTCTGAATGAAGTGAGCTACAGACTCGTTATGTTCTTGTTTGATATGAAGAAATTCTCTTATTCCTGTTCACAAAAGCTTGTTCATATCAAAGGATTTGATAAACTCTGACACTAGTTACTTGAACGAGTGTATCGAAGCCTCCGGTATCCTATAATACTAGTTGAGAGCAATACCTTCAAGTGTCTTAGGGAAAATATTTGCAATGACTGCATCCCATGGGAGCAGCTCTCGAATGGCCATTGCATAAGCTTTGATGTGGGAATTTGGATCACCCTCCCCCTTGAACTTCAGGAGATTAGGAAAGGGTCTCGGGAGCATGACTGCCTGAATGGAGAAATCTAGGGGTTCTTTGAGATATTCGGAATAATTCCCCATTGCATATGTTTCCACCATTAAAGACCCTTGTTAGGGAGGTGGGGGCTACATTGGCTACTGAAATGGGACAACATAAATATTTGGTGGGGTGTATGACATCCCTTGCATTTGTCCATATGGACCTGGGTAGGTGTACATGTCCCCCTATGGAGATTTGGAATACATGTGTATATATGGGGGTTGAATTCCTTGATATGGAGCTGAAGGCGCGAAGCCAAGGAACGTCACATTTCCAGGCTGGTATAGCATTTGAGAATGCACTTCCGGCTGGTGCCTATTGTAGATGACCATATGTGGCTTGAGGAGGCATACCCAAGGTACCTGTCCCAGTTAACAAGTCTACATGGTTCGGAATATTCATGTAGACTGGAAGGGTTCTGGGAAGTTAGTATTTTCCCATGGTTCTGTGGGTAGGAAGGAGCCCACGCTTGCCCTGCGTATGAATTCTATGTATTCTGGGAAAGCTCTAACTCCTTAACCTTATCAACCAAAGCTGAAATGACATCACCTATTGACGAGGGGTGGTGCCTTGCTTAGATTCCTTTGGTTGAACCCTTGAAGTTTGTTGAGGAATATGGTGTCCTGCTATGAATTTTTCACGATGTTGCCACCCCTCATTGGTTGTATTATCAGTTGGTGGTGGGGTGGCATTATTGTTTTGAAGTGGGACACTACCTTGCCCTTGCAACCTATCAAAATATTGGTTCATTTGTTGGAATTTCTGCTCACTCCTAGCATATCATGCTAGATACTCCTCATCAAGATGGGGGAGTGGATTGGATTGCACGGTGATGGGCTATCGAAACAATACCCAAGGAGATGAACTAGCTTTCTCAAGTAAATGTCATGTTATTTGAACTTGATTGTTCAAGGGGGTAAGTCTGAGTGATCTTGATCCAGTTCTTTGATGTGCACAGAAGAACCAACATTGGTTCCCTGAAGCAGAGGGTTTTGAGTGGATGAGTGGTTGTCTGCCCATGTTGAAAGTGAAGGTGACTGTTGTGGTATGTTTGAGTGGTGTTGGTACAAGTCAGAAACCTGGGATGGGTCGACCATACTCATCATATCCTGACATATTTGAGGGGTTATAAGAATACCCATAGAATAAAGGATGGATGAAAGTGGAAATGTTTAGAGACTAGCTCTTCACGTCGGGTTCACCAATTTGTATGACAAAAATCAACACATGACCTTCTGCACACCCATACCTCCTGAGGTTGTGCCAAGACAGCTGGTGTGGAATTTGAAATGGGAGTGAAAGTGATGGTGATGACCAAGATAATTGGGCAACCTTATGTCTTCGACACGTAATAATGGAATCTACAAATCTAAGGCAAAGAATGCTCTCCTAACCTGAAGGGGTGTGATGGTAGGGTCTGATATAATAGCTACTCAGAGACTCCAATCGATGTCTAGCTCAGTTGAGATTCTATTGGTGGGTTGTGGAATATGTGGAAAGTAACCTGCAGGTGCCTCGTATGGGTTTCCAGAAAAGGTCATGGAAATTGAGACAAGAGATGTAGCAGAGCTGCAGGAACTAAGGGCGATTCTCTAGTCTTATCTAGAAAGTCTTAGCTTGATTGGTTGTTATGTTTAATAATGAAAGCTGTGTGATAATATCAGGTGGAAGTGGTGAGGATATGAATACCTGCGTGTGTAGGCTATTGTCAATATCTAACTAACTAGTAGGTCCATTGGGTTACGGGACTTGTGGGTCATAACCAAAGACTCGTTGAGGCTGAGGCCCTGGAATGGTCATACATGCAATCAAATCCTATTCCCAGGAGCAGTCCAAAATTCATAGGCCTTATTAGTAGCTATGTTTAAAGTCTCTAACTGTCTTATTTTCTCTGTGTATGTGGTAGGTGTGTGTAATATTGTTAAGCACAGACTTGTGTCAATGTCAGTTACTAACTCTAGCCCATTGGGTTGTGGGACCAGAGGATCACAACCATAGGTCTTTTCCTGCTTGGACTGTTGATGGTCATACAAAATGAATTTGATTCATTTTCGGTGAATAAACTATCTATCAAATGAAATCTAAACTATATTTTTGGTGTTTTCTCAATATATAAGAACAAAACAATAAAACAAGCTAATCTATGGAAATAAATATTTTTGTGCTTTTCTAACTTTTCAGACAATGCATCTAATCTAACAAACAATTTAAAGAAAACAAATAGCTGGCTAGATGTAGCTAGCTATCTATGCAGATGTGTGAATCTAAATCTAAGATCTACTCTAATTCAAATAAAATCTCTCCAACTCTACCTCAAAAGTGAAGAATAAATCATGACTCTAACAGAGCTATCATTTACCCACTATTTCCCTGGCAATATTGAAGAGAAAACTTCCTATTGACTTGATCTACTTGTAACTATCTGATTAATTGAAATGAATTGTTTCTCTACTCTATTTGATATGTAATTTGACAAAACAAAGTAAACAAATACACAACTCTAACCTGGAAGAGCAAGAGCTTTGGCAAATCTGGAAGTATGAGTATCTGTCCCCTCAGTTCTTTCCTTTCTTTCTCCGAGTGTTCATGTGAGTCCAAGGATGGGAATGCAAAGAACAAAAACAAGAGGATGGTGCTTGAGTGATGGAAGCTTGGAAGCAATCTGGGCATAATGCAGGTAGAAGAAAGATAGCACAAGAGATCTGAACTTGGCTATGCAATTCCTAGCAAGATTATTGCAGCACAACAATGCAAGATACACAAAATTCTTCAGGCCTTTTGCTTGAATACAAGCATGGAATATATAGGAATGGAGGCTAGAAGGTTACTTCATGCACAAGGAATTGAAGAGGAAGTTCCACTCATTAAATGTTTTTTAAAATAGAAGGAACTAGGAGAACCAAGAAAACGAAGCTATTTTTAGCAAATTCGACTCACGGACATGTTCAAAAGATAAACTTAAGTGAATCGTTGCATGTAATTTTTCACGTGAATATTTTGGAAAAATTCGATCAGGACCACCGCCTTACGTAGGGCAGGGAATTTCAGGACCACCCGCCCCAGTTGGTGGTGGTTTACAAACCACCACCCAGGAAGGGCAGCAGTCCTGAC
Organism: Taxus chinensis; assembly: GCA_019776745.2. Lineage (NCBI taxonomy): Eukaryota > Viridiplantae > Streptophyta > Pinopsida > Cupressales > Taxaceae > Taxus > Taxus chinensis. Next base: position 881,919,819 of record CM034149.1, on the reverse strand, counting down.
ACTGAAGGCCAAAGCAAGCACATAATGAAAGGGGAAAAGGGAAAAATGTAAGGAAAAGATAAGTAAGGCTATCTAGGCCACAAATATATACTGCAAATGGGTTTTTGGAGCTCGAACACCTTCTCGAAAGGATTTTTAATCATCACTGGGGAACTTTATAACCATTTTCCTGCCAATGTAGCACATGCAATTTTGGGTGCGTACATGAACCTCATGGAGAAACCTAATCCATATTGACACCCCTTTCCATCAATGACAACAAAAATACACAATGTTTAACAATTTCATCAAACATATCAAACAATGACAATGAATCATAAGAGGCTTTTGTAGAAGAGACTTAAGATGATCCTAAACAAGAGGCACACAAAAAAGAAGAAGAAAGCAGACTTGAGAGAACTCATAATGCAACACCAACTCTAGAAGAGTGGAATGAATTAAGGGAGGAGAACATGAGAAATAAAACATGAATGCATCTATCATTGATGGTTGAGGTGTATGCTGAGGCATCAACATATGAATTACGCTCTAAATTCCTCCCTAAAAGGCCCATCATTAAATATGGAGGGACCATACCTAATTGAAATAGAACCAAATATTTAGATTGAGTATTGAACACATTTTATGTTGATACCATTTGTGTCATAAGTAGCAAAAATAAACATTTTAAACACTACAAATTAATTTTTCATGCAAAACTAATTGAATGTGCTAGAAAGGAAGTTCAAAGTAACAATAAAGAACTCATAATATTAAAATACAATATCATAATAATATTAAATAAAGTGAATTAAAATAAAGTTGGGATAGCTTTTGAAACCCACATAAAAATGTAGTTCCCTTTGACAAATTGGTGTTGTAAGTCAACAAAATGTTAATAAGGAAATTGTAAAAGAGATATCTTTCCCCATGGAAAAGGAAAAGGAGTAAGAACATGAACATGAAATTGAGTAAAAATAGGTTGACATGATGGAATTTGTAAACATATTGGGACATGTGGTGATAAATTACCAAGGATAAGGTGGTATTCACATATTTAAAATCTTTACAGGAATTTGGCACTCTACAAAGTTTACTAACACATGGATCTCTAATGATGAAATTAAAGTATCCAAACTGGATGAAAATTAATTGACCATGAGAGAAAAAACTAAGAGATAACAAAATCTTGTGGAAGCTAAGGAAGCTATGAAAAATTGAATGTACAACACTCAGAACTAGTAGAAGGATTTCAATTTTTCTATATCGAAATCACCATTTTGCACAAGGCCCACTCTATAGATAAATTACTATCTTACAACACAAGGTTATTTCATTTTTTGTGACTTTCAAATAGTCATAAATATTCTAGGCGAGATACCATCAAATATTGCATGGGTAGATACAAGATAGTGGGGGGCAATAGGGAGGATTAGTGGTCACTTTATTTTCTAAAAAATAACAATATGTGAACTTGGAAATAATTTGAAATAAACTTATTATAATAATTTTTTAACACCACAAGAAGATATATTATGAAATTTTGAATCTAGTTTCTAAATACGTATTTTTTTTTTGCAATACCCACATGACATAATTATGTTAAATTTACACAATTCTTAATGTGGCATGGTAAGTTTTTGTGAAAACTGATATAACAAAAATTGAAATTTATGCTAAACCATAATTACATAGTAACATATAGTAAATAATAAGAAATAAAGAACATATTTGACACAAGAAATAAGAAAATAGAAATTGAAACCATGAGTACAATAGATGGGATAAAATACTTAGGTGATTTTGAAATAATTTTGAAGTGTGTTTGGATGAAAAATTGATGAAATAGGAAGACATATTGTTGCAAATGAAACCAAAAAATTGTAGAACTACTGGAACAAGTTGGACTAATGCACCTGGATGGGGACAGGGGCACCTAGGCGTCAGAGAACTTCTGTAGGCTCCTACGACTGCAAAAAACCTCAGAAACTAATTTTTCTTGTGTCATATAAGTATCTCTAGCCTTTTTTGTTATTCACCTATATGTCGCACTATGTCCATAGAATTTTCATATAACCTACAAAAAAAATGACCTCCTGCAAAACCCCAAAATAGATCGAATACTAAAAATAAAATATGCAAATGGGGAGTCAGAATGACCCCAGCGGTCACCTGAAAGAGTTAACTTATGATCAAGCATTGCACTACATCTCAGGCTCCATGTAGTTCTTTTTTGTGTTTATAAATCGTTCCCTAGGAAGATCTTGTGCAAGATGCAATTGATAGCGAGCAATATCTAGATGTAGGAGTGTAGATAGATGTGTGGATGTCAAAATGAACTTCCCCTCCTATGAAGTGTATATATAAAATGCAGTCCCTTTTCCCTTGAATGATAGTTAGATGGATGCTTTAATGCTCTTAGAATGCCTTTGGATGTAACCTTAGGAGGTGATAGTAGATGCTTAGAGATTGGTCATTTATTATGGTCACATATATTTGTATTTATATGATTCCCTTGTTTTTATTTCGTAATTGACAACTAAAATACCAAACCATAAGAAAACCAAATGCCTAAAAGATAAGAGAGGCCCAAAAGGGGTGAGCAAGATACAAATAGGTCAAGGGCACCCACAAGGGATGAGGGCACCTAGATGCTGATGTTGTGGATGGGTGTTGGTGTCTAAAGTCAATAAATATAAATAAATGAAGATCATACTGGGTAGTGAGGTGTGCAAGACTACAGAGAAATCCAAAAAGAAAGTAAAGAGGAAAAAGATAGATGTCAATTACTAGTTTTCTTGCTTAGGAATTATATGAATAGTAGTATGTGATTAGGACCTAGAAATGTACCCAAGTGTGTGATTTAGTGTCTACATTTTCCCCCAATTTATGTTGTTGAGTGAGCACTCAATAACATAAAGTAGATAAGATATGCATACTTGATAACCATGTAGATTGATGGCGAAAGTGTTATGAGAGATAAGAAAAAAGATGGAGTGATAGAAACAAAGCATGGAAGCTAAAGAAGAGGAAGCGACCCTAGGGGTGAAATGTGTGAGTTGTGTCATGTCATACCTATTGTTGTTGTCACTTGATGTGGGGTTGCTTCTTGTTGTGTATTAAGGATGGACATGTAAAAGAAGAGTGAAAGAGTAGTAACAGTCGTGTATATGTGAAAAAGTCAATCCAAGCATGTAAAAGAATGTAAAAATGTGAAAAAGTAGTAAAAGCAACATGTGCACCTGATCCATGATGAATAGAAAGGATAGAAAGTGTCCTAAAAATTCTATAGAAGATTGAGTTTTTTGGGTGATCTCATGCCAAGAATGAGTTTTTTTTGGCAATCTCATGCCAAGTGCAAGTTTTTTTTGTGATCCCACGCCACTAAAAATAATTTTTAGGGAGAAAGGTCTAGTGTTATTATCAATCCCTGACTACTTCCCGAAATTTATACCCCACTGCAGATGGTGTGATCCTACTTTGTTCTAGTTTGATCAAGTTCAATCTAGTTCATTCCAAGTAGAATAGAAGAAAACATAGATAGAATGCATTCTGATTGCTGAAGGATTGTGCCTGTATTGTGAAAATTCTCTATGAGATGATGAAAATTGTGCTAATATGAGAAAGTAATTATAACTACTCCTAGTCATAAGCACCTAGGAAAGGTTAGGAGCTCCCAGGTGCTAGTGTTTATAGTTGGACATCGGTGTCTATGCTGAACTGATAAACCAAGTTATATTCTGGCCCATTGATGTAATTAAATAATGCTTCGTTCGTATATTCTATAGGTCTTAACTATGAATGTGTACTATTTAATGGGGTGATTGATTCACCCAATGTATGTCCCCCTCATTTAGGGTACATGGGATGTCACTAGGAGGATGCGACCCAAAGGAGAGGATCAGGAACTGGTATGAAAATGATGCTTTATAAGGGGAGGTAATTTTCATGGTAGAAACCAAGATACATGCAAGAAAAGTGGTTGGAAACATGTGTTATTGCAAATAAGAAAAATACGCATATAATAGACAATGTATAATCTAGCAAGCAAGAAGACAAAGTAGACCGTGAAAATAGGGTCATAAACATGGGACATCAGTCATAATGTTGCAAGATAGTTAGGGTTGAAGTGGAAAAAATCATAGAATAAATGAACAAGAAAGACATAGGGAAAATCCCGTAAATATTGGCATATAATGAAAAACAATAGTAAACAATAGAAAGGAAATTATTAGACAACCATCGTGGAAAATAGTTCATGTAATAAAATGGTCACACATGAAGCCCCTGTTAGCATGTTAGAAAGATAAAAAATATGGCAAGACATGTATATATCGATAGAGAGTAGTGTGCTAGTAAGAATAGGAAGTAGTATAAAATGAAACAATAACACATGTGGTGTGTATGAAAGTAGATGCCCCCATGAGCCTCTATGGAATGGGTAAGAGGCGCAGTGCCAAGCATCCATGCTATGTGTAAAAATATATAGGAATCCTACATTAACAACTCAAGAACAAGTGAACGCACATGTGTATAGAAAAGATAATGACATACATAATATCTTACTAACATAGTAAGCAAAGTGTACATGTGAGCATGACTAAGCAAGAGTAAGTTCCACCAAGATATGTAATATACCCTGAATGCATGAGATGGAATGGTATGTAATGTGAATGTGATAGGAGTAGTGTGCCCCTGAGAAGATGTGTATGTATGAGTGAGATGAGGTTCATTTATAAAAGACCCATCGACAGTCAAGAATGAACCATAGAACAAGAGTGTGTCATCAAGAAATGGTTTGAACATGTGCAATAGAAAGATAGATCATGAAGCATAGAGCATGGATAGTGAATAGGGTGAGATTCATTTCATATTTATAACCTCACCAATAGATTATGAACCATGGAACTAGAGTGTGTCATAGGGAATTGTGTTGTGTGAAAATGTGATGCTAAAAAGATGTGTAATGAATGCGCTAAGTGTAGAAATGTGTAGTGTGTGAGATTCATGGATGTAGTATTCCATCAACAGTCAAGTATGAACTGTAGCATGAGAGTGCATCATTAGCTAATGATGATACAAGTTCATCAAGATGTGTAAGATGCGTGTGAAGGACTAGATGTGAGACATAAAGTAGAAAAAAAATTGTGATACACCTGATAATGCTAGAAGGGGGGAATATTAAGCATGATGCCCCCAAGTGTATGATGTGAAAAAGAATCAAGTAACATCATCTAAGAGATTATAATTTTCATGATCAAATCCAAATGGAGATGATTCAGATACCTAGTAAGTGATAGTATGAGGTTGATTGCGTAAAGAGCTATTCCGGCGTAGATCATACATGCCCATTGCTTTCTCGTCATCAGTGAAAGGTGGAAATGGACAACCATGTGCATACTAGCGAGTAAGATTTTGTGAATAAAATGACCAAGTTAGTTAATCCCTTCGTAACTCTATAACTAAAAGATAAATGATAGAACTCCTATTTATTTATTGATTTGCATAAAACATTACATCTAGGAACAAAAGAGATTACTATGATTCTTTTTTCATGTAAATGTGTAACAAGGAAATTGACAATTTCCAAGCATGACAATTATACCCATTTGTTAATTTTTTCAAGTTTTACCCCTACAAGACACCCCGGGTCTTCCCAATCAGTCTAAGTGACCTCCCAATTGGTGTTAATTCATTCCCCTATGTGATTTAGGAAAATCAAATCAACCCCTAGGTGATTTTAGGATTTCATTAAAAAATGCAAACTTCAGACAGTTGTGGGAAGGGCTATCATTGGCCTTCATAGGAATGGAGTGACCCCATGGAGTGTAATAGACAAGATGACATGGACACAGAGGTGAATCAAAGGCCTAAGAACATCATGGATTTGATTTAGGAAGATTCAAGAAGGATCCAAAGAAGTTTGTACAGTTTCACTAAAATCAGGGGTCACAAGCCTAGGCAGTGTACAAGCCAAAAAAATTATTGAAATTATGAAGGTGGTTATGAGATCTCTAGATGGTGTTAGGAGAAAAAAAAACATATTCAGAAAGTTAATTCCAAGACCTACAAGATGGTGAAATTAATTTTTTTCACAAAACTTTGGCACAATGGGTCTACAAGCAATTTTTCTCATGCACAAGTGGAGTACTAGATCAAAAGTAAAAAATTTTAGGGATCAAATGGAGGAATCAAGACATTAGACCCCTTCACTAAATTCATAATTCCATTTCCAGTCAAGATCATATAAAATTTCATCAAAAAATTCCATCGGGAGCTCAAATTATTGTCGGTTCAAGTTTCCATCTTAGAGCGAGTTTAGGAGTTAGTCAAATTTTGATGAGGAAACATGTCAACTATAGGATATTGGCATAATTTTTTTCCCTTATGTCCCTCAATGTCAGGGAAATCAAGGTAAATAAAATCTTCCTATCCCGTATAATCCCTCTAGACCCTCATGCAACCTACAGGATCACCAGTTCAGCCCCATGTGCTTACAGGAGCTCAAAACCTTCACTGTTGGATCACTGCCACATGTCATCACCTGACGCGCCATGTAAATTGATGTCCCTCATGTCCCTTTGAGGTGAGGGACATCAAGGATGAAAAAATGTTCCCAGACCTCATGATTCTTCAAGGTTCCTCATGCGATCGCTTCTCAGGCCTTCCAATGCTTTAAAGCTATTTTTTTTAGCTTTAATCCCCTACCGTTGGATCTCCGCCACATGTCAAGATGAGGAAAAATATGAAAATTGATGTCCCTCATGTCCCTTTGAGGTGAGGGATGTTAGGGACATGAAAATTCACACAACTAAAACTCAAAAAATTTAAAAATTTTCTGACTGTTTTTCGGTTGTTGCTCCTTACTGCCAGAAGAAAAGTTACAGAGAACAACTCAGTCCACAATTTTTGCTCTAAACTAGCTCCACCATGGCAAATAAACATTCCAATCCATTAATATGCATAGTTTTAAAATAATATATTGATCGAAATATCCATAGGAACAAAGAATGAAAGATAAAAGTGAAGGAATTCTTCAGAAACCTCCATTGTCGTGAGATGAAGATTCGAACATATCTTCCAAGCCAGTGCACGAAACGAAGAAACATATATTTTTAAGTTCTTCACTCTCAAAGGACATTAAAAAATCACCTTAAAACCTCCCATTCAAAATATGGAATTCTCACAATGAATAAATTTCACTTCTGGCTTCACAAAGAACAAATCTCAATTTCCTGTTAAACCTACAACCGGATCGAAAAGAAATTTTACCAGTGAGACAAGAAGCAAAAACCTATTGCAATGGAGTTCATTTCATCAAAAATGGAAACAAAAAATAGACCTTAAAATTTCAAGCTCCATTAATGGCCACCATGACATATTAGTGGAAAAAATCAGCAAGCTACCTCTCCACTTCTCAGGGTTCCAATGGGCAAAATCGCATGAAAATTGGAGGGAATGATCGTTAAAAAATTTAGTTTCACATGAAATAGTTTTTACACCATGAAGTCCATATTAATTTAGGGATATGGAGGAATTATTTTTCATCATATTTCTTCCCTATCACATGAAGAACATCTGTGAAAAATGCAGCGAGCTACCTCTTCACTTCTTAGGGTTCCAGTGGATGAAATCGCACGAAAAGTGGAGGGAATGATCATTGAAAAATCTAGTTTCACGTGAACTAGTTTTTGCACCATGAATTCCCTATATTTTAGGGATATGGAGGACTGATTTTCCATCATAGTTTTTCCCTATCACATGAAGAATATTTGTGAAAAATGAAGCAAGCTACCTCTTCACTTCTCAAGGTTCCAATGGGTGAAATCACGTGAAAATTAGAGGGAATGATCGTTGAAGAATCTAATTTCACATAAACTAGTATTCGTGTCATGAAGTCCCTATTTTTTAGGGATATGGAGGGCTGTGTTTTTTTCAATATTCTTCCCCCTCCAATGAAAATATCATTTTATCACTTGTTTAGAAGAAGGAATTACTCAAAATGCGGAGCGTGGAACCCTAGAATAAAACCCAGAGTTTCAAGACCTATTTTTTTGTAATTTGACATCCGCAGTGCACTTAATAAAAATAACATGCCTTCCAACATAGGGGCCTCTTACTTTGTGTAAGCCACCATTTGGAGAGGCTATGAAGAAGGAGGTGAACACAAAGGGAGTATCATAGGAAAAGTCATCAAAAAGGTCATCTCGGCTCACAATTGACACTTACTAAAAATAGTAAGTGGTTCCACAAGCCCCTGCTATAAATAGCCAATTGGTCCAAAAGATGTGAGAAACAAAGTAAGAAGAAATAATTCAAGATACCATAGCCTGTTGAGGTTGTTGGGAAAAGCTAACTATAACACTTACTAACAATAGTAAGTTTCCCCATCTGTACTTACTAAAAATAACAGGTTATTCTCAAAGGGAAAGTTTGGTATAAAGAGACATTGAGGGATAATCATTTAGGTTGATATCACCATTTGGGGTCCAGAAAGGAAAAATTTGACACTTACTAAATATAGTAAGTAAGTATCAAGGAAACATTAATTTCAAATGCAAAGGTTGGTCTAGTTTCTTGGGTCTAATCAATCATGAAGAGATGGTGGTTTTTCGTTGTTTGGAACAATTATCTCATATTACAAAGCAGGGCATCACAAGGCACAACATGTGAATTCATATTCATCACTTAAGGAGCTGGGTGATTCAAAGAGAGTTGATATGAATGATTTCAATGATTCAATGATTTCATCAACCAAGCTTCAAGGAGGGTCATTGTGGGCATTGTATGTGTTCATCTCAAGCTTGCAATGGTAAACCTCAAATAAGTATTTCTGAACACTCATTCTATGGTCTAGGATTTTGCGGTCATCACTAGATTGGGAAAATGATTCAAATTTATTCAAGGGAGAAATCTTCATTAGTGTAGAGGATCACTGGTGGCAGAAATCTTTTCTCAAAGTTCATGACTGCATCAAGGCATTCAAAGCATTTCGTCATGAGGAGTGTTTTCCCTTCATTAATTCCTTCTTCCTCTCTTTCCCTCTCTTCTTTATTTCTCCATTCTAATTCTTTGTTATACATCATTATTTTATTTCATCCTATTCACTTAAATGACCTATTTTAAATTTGTAAAAAGTATTTTCTCAAAATTATAAGGGAAATACTTAATTCATGGAAAATGAAAGGTTGCGAGTGGAATATAGAAACAAAGAGTCATGTGAGGGAGGTGAAAGGAAAATTTAGATTTTTATAAACTGGGATGGTCTCTCCATTCCAAGGGATTTTGAATTTTGGAGAACTATTACTATGTAGCATTGTGAATTGTGATAGCTTAGTTGAAGCTTTATATTCATCACTACACATGGAATAAAAGCTTCACATCTTCTATTTCTCTCTTTTATGCACTTTGCAAGCATATTTGATCCTGTATGGAATTGGAGAGGAACTTAGTTCCCTTGATAAATGAATTTAAAAACTCAGTGTTTTAATTCATTGGTCCCGCTAGGTTCACTATGCTTTCCTCTATATTGAAGGTTGAACTACTCTGGTTACTGGGTCTGAGCTTTACAACCCACTCATGGTAGTAATCTTCCTTGCATAATTTCCCCCCCTTTTACTCTTTATCGCTGTAATTTCTTCACTTGTACTCCTCATAAAAGCACTTTGCCACGGGTTCAATGGAGTGTCCCTGTGTGATCCCCGACCAATTTGTCCACCCACAAGATTTAGATAGGATTAGGAATAGTTTACTTTCAATAATTAGAGATGTACTATTCAATGCAAAGGGTCATAGCCTCATGAAGGTTGGTGGAGACAACTTGTTTTTCTACCTGATAAATTTTCTCACCAATATTTTTTAGTGACTTTACTGGGGAGATATTTCCTTAAGTGTGCCCAAAAAATATCTCTGCCCAAAATATCAAAAAATACAAAAAAATTATATATTAAAAAAGAAAATCAGATTTCAAAGTAAAATCATTATGGAAGGTGACTCCGTTAAGGAACAAAACCTGGTCACGTTCATTCCCTAAACCATGAAGAAATTTTCAGATTGCAATGAAGTACCAATGAGTGACAGTGAAGGAGAAGAAGAATATGCATGCCCAGAAAAGAATATTGTTGATTAACCATGGTTCAAGACTAGTGTTGAGCAAGGAAAGAACAAAGAACCTATCATCTGATGAAGAGGAATGGATTCAAAGGAGACATAAGATAAGGTGTGAAGCTTGAGAATATGCCAAATTCTTGTAAGAGATGATGTATGCGTAACCTGAAGTGGCCCATAACGAGGAAGAACAAGAGGAGAGTTTTCCTATAGAGGAAGATCCTGAAGATCATTCATTCCACATGGTTTTCATCCCCGAAAGGTTCTTGAATACTGCTATAGAAAATCATATACTTAATCCTTCAAGTGAAGATAAAATCAGCATTCAAGAAGATGATAAAAGACAAGATGGTGCAAGATCCGGTGAAAAATATTTTTACAATCTCACACAACTCACTACAAAATTAAGAACATTGTCCTTCTTCTATGCTTATCTAGATGAATTCATCACATACGATGGTGAAGAAATGAATATTTTGAAAAGAGAATATGTGGTGAAGATTTTGAAGAAATGTATAATAAAATGAAATTCTAACCCCAAAGTCTTCGATGAAATTTGGAGGTATGCTTTCACTCTATAGATAAGATATGAACATCTTGAAGCACTACATCAAATGGAGGAAGACCCTAATGGCTGCCCATACTATGAGGTTTTCATTCCTAGAAGATTCTTGGATGCTCTTGAATAATATATTATCATGGAACCTTTTGATGAAATCCAAAAAAACATCATGGAAGAATAAGTAGAAAACATGAAGATAGAATCACCATTCAACAATTCCATTTGGTTTGAGGTAGAACACATAGGGGTAATAATATATTCAATAAAGGAATATCCTTTCTACATAATGGACGATCCAATGCTCTTTAAAGAGTCCACCAATGATGAAGAAGATGATCAATTCAAATTAAGCATGAATGATCTCCTTTCAAGTTTTTATCTTTCAATTAATGATGAAATGGAGAGATGTGAATAAGTGCATGAAATTCACCTAACGTCATGGTCTGAAGATGATGAATTCAAGATGGTTAAGGATAATATTCCCTCCTATTTTGATTCTTCAAGTGATGTAGAAATGTTTCATGAAGAATGGAGGAAGCTAAAGAATCAAACTCTCTTCCCAATGTAATCATGAATGATTGAATGGAAGAATCCCAATCTCTTTTCAAAGCTGAGGAGAATGAACAATTTAAACATAACCTCTACTCACTCGGGGAGTAGAATCATCATCACGGTGAAAACAAATCCTTTAATCTTTCACCTGAGAAAGAAGATTGAATAAAAAATGGTCAATATGTAGCCAAAAATTATTCTCATACTGCTTCCCTAACATAGTTCTCCAGCTTCATACCAAGAAGAAGATCATTTGGATTTTGAGCTTAAAGGAGTGCCCTTCCCACGAAGCTTTTACCTCTTCTCGTTATCAGCAAGTGTCATGAATCAAGTATGACCATGTTTGGAAGAAAGTTAATATTTGGAAACAAAAAGCATGGAAGAGGTGAATGAGGATGTTTCAGATGAATCATGGGCCCGTATGGATCAGATTTTTAACCATCTCTTGGAGGCACAACAAGAATATTTTTCCAATGAGGATAAAAATGAGCCTATGGAAATTTTAGAAAAACTATTTGTACAAGATATCTTGAAGGTTGTAGAAGAAACTGAAGATCCTCAACTCAGCCTTGAACTCTTGACCTGGACTATGAAGATACAAAATAGTTATGAGTCTATTTGGACTTCTCATTTTGACATGCCAATGTTTGATGTTGAAATGGAGGAGTTGGATGAGTTTAATGAATTCCCCAATGCCTTAGAGAATGAGAGCGAATATAAAAGCACATATTTCTCTTTCACATAATGCAAAGAGGTTTGTGAGTGAAAAAGGATGAAGGTTCTTGAATATATTTCAAATATCTGCAATCTTTGAAATGACATCTCTATTGTGGGAGATGATAACATGGAAAATATTGACTTGATTCACATTGAAGAGAGTTGTTCAAAAAAAAAAAGATGTGAGAACATCAGGAGTGTGATCAAAACCAAATTGTTCCCATCATTTCAGAATGTTCCATTAATGAAAAGAAAGAGTTCATATGGAAAAATTCAATGAAGGGCTGAAGAATGCTAATATGGCCAAACCAAAAGCTGCAATTTTGAAAATGATATCAAGATGAACTTTGAACGAATGCATATTGACAACCATTTATCTAGAAAAAAAAGTGAGAGTATGCATGATTCTTGCCAAATGATCCAAAATTAGATTGCACTCACCATCCTCCAAGCTCCAATTCATCTTGAACATGTTCCCATGCTACAACAATATCTCAAGGATAATGAAGATCTCCATCTTAATGATTTAACCTCCATGTCTGAAAACACTTGTTTAGAGAAACAAAGTGGGATGTTTGGGGAAGTTCTTGAATGGAAAGAAAACCAGTTTTTTCTCACTCCTTATAAGTGTTTTTCTAATATAAAAGACAATTTGAACTTGCAATTTAAAGAAGATGAATGTTTTCATAATAGGAACAATTTGCCCACTCTAGAAGACATGGAAGAATGGTTTCACATGATCCCAGGACGTCAAGTGGAAGCATTAAGGTACAAGAGTTTTGAGAAAGTGATGAAGTGTTCATTGGATACAAGAACATTCTCTGTGTAGTATAAATATGAAGATGGAATTATGGTCAACCTTCTTATTCTCAAGCCATGCAGGGCCATCACAAAAGCATGGTATGATCAAATAATATTATTTGTGCTTCAAAGGTCAGACTTCAATCCATTATTTCATGATGGCATGTACTTTTCTCAACCCAGTGTCAGGTATGTGTATATTATTTCCCTGCATTTGTAAATATCCCTCCCCTGTATATAATTTTCCATTCCTGTTGTGGGCTATTTTCCCTTCTCATATGTTTCTTTTTTGTTTTTGTGTGTGTGTGTTCAATAAAGAAAGTTGTGTAGCCTATTTTGTAGTGACTATGTAGGGCCTAATGGATAAGACACTAGTCAATGGATTATATGGTCCAAAGTTGAGATTACGGATTCTCCATATCATATCTTCTTTGTGCTTAGTCCGTGTCATTTCCCCAATCTAGAGCCAGTTGTTTTCATGAAAATCTACAACAAGGAAATTTACAATTTCCAAGCATGACAACTATACCCATGTGTTGATGTTTTCAAGTTTTACCCCTCCAAGACACCCTAGATTTTCCCAATTAGTCCAATTGACCTCCCAATTCATGTTACTTCATTCCCCTAGGTGATTTTAGGAGTTCATTGAAAAATGAAAACTTCATATAGCTGTGGGAAGGAATACCACTTGCCTTCCTAGGACTGGAGTGACCCCCTAGAGTAGAATAGAAAATATGAACTAGACATAGAGGTGAATAAAAGGCATAGGAAAATCATGGATTTGTTTTAGGAAGATTTATGAAGGATCTAGAGAAGTTGGGACAGTTTCATTAAAATCAAGGTTCACAGGCCTAGGCAGTGCACATGCCAAAATAGTTGCGGAGATTCCAAAGGTGATTCCGGGAGCTCTGAATGGAGTTAGGATTAAAAATACATCGTCAAAAATGGAATTCCAAACCATACAATATGGTGAAATTATGTTTTGCACAACACTTTGGTGCAATAGGTATGAAAGTAGGTTTTTTCATGCAAAAGTGGAGTACCATATAAAAAATACACTTTTTAGGGATCAAATGGAGGAATAGAGACCTTATACCCCCACCATTTGATTCATAATGCAATTTACAATCAATATCATATAAACTTTAATCAAACAATTCCATCGAGAGCTCAAGTTATTGTTGCTTCAAGTTGCCCTCTTGGAGAAAATTTGGGAATTAGTCAAATTTTGATGAGGACACATGTCAACTCCAGGAGCCTGGTGTAATTTTTTTTCCCTTAAATCCCTCAAGGTTAGGGACATCAAGGTCAAGAAAATGTGTCTTGCCCCAATAAGCCCTCTAGACCCTCATGAAACCTCTAGGATTGTCAGTTCAGCCCCCAGGTGCTTGGGGGAGCTCAAAGCCTTCACCATTGGATTGCTACCCACATGTCATCGCCAGGTGTGCCATGAAAATTTATGTCCCTTTTAGGTGAGGGAAATCAAGGATGAAATTTTTTTCCCATCCTTCATGATGCCTCAATGTTTCTCATGAGACCGCTTCTCAGCCCTTCTAGTGCTTCAAAGCTATTTTTTTAGTCTTAATCCCCTACTGTTAGATCTCTGCCACATGTCAAGATGATGAATGTTATGAAAATTGATTCCCCTCACATCCCTTTGAGGTGAGAGATGTTAGGGACATGAAAATATTCCCAACACAAACTCAAAAATTTGAAAATCTTTCTAACTGTTTGCCGCTTCTTGTTGCTTCTCACTGCCAGAAGAAAAGTTACAGAGAACAACTCAGTCCACCATTATTACTTCAAACCAGATTTGCCATGGAAAAAAAACCTTCCAATCCATGAATATTCATAGGTTTAAAATAATATATTGATCAAAATATCAAAAGGAATGAAGAACGAAAGAGAAGAGTGGAGGAATTCTTCAGAAACCTCCATTTTCGTGAGATAAGATTTGAAAAATATCTTGCAAGCCAGTTCATGAAACAAAGAACTTGCTATTACTGAGTTCTTCACTCTCAAAGGCCATCAAAAAATAACCTTCAAACCTCCCATTAAAAAAATAGAATGCTCACAATGAATAAATTTCACTTCCGGTTCCACAAAGAACAACTCTCAATTTCCTGTCAAACCTACAATCTGATCGAAAAGAATTTTCACTAGTGAGACAAGAAGCAAAAACATATCGGAATGGAGTCGATTTCATTGCAAACAGAGAAAAAAATGTGTCCTATAAATTTAAAGCTCCATTAATGGATGCCATGACATAGTAGTAGAAAAAATCAGCGAGCTACCTCTCCACCTCTCAGGGTTCCAGTGAGTGAAATCGTGCAAAAAATTGGAGGGAATGATTATTGAAAAATTT
This sequence comes from Taxus chinensis, assembly GCA_019776745.2. Classification (NCBI taxonomy): domain Eukaryota; kingdom Viridiplantae; phylum Streptophyta; class Pinopsida; order Cupressales; family Taxaceae; genus Taxus; species Taxus chinensis. The sequence continues at coordinate 881,904,736 of CM034149.1, read as the reverse complement.
AGTTTCACGTGAACTAGTTTTTATGCCACAAAGTCCCTATTTTTTAGGGATATGGAGAACTTATTTTTCATCAAAGTTCTTCCTTGTCACATGAGTAACATCTTGGAAAAATGCAGCGAGCTACCTCTACACTTCTCAGGGTTCCAGTGGGTGAAATCACATGAAAATTAGAGGGGACGATCGTTGAAAAATATAGTTTCGTGTGAACTAGTTTTTATGCCATGAAGTCCTTATTTTTTAGGGATATGGAGGAATGATTTTTCATCACAATTCTACCTAGTCACATGAAAACCATTTGTGAAAAATTTAATGAGATACCTCTTCACTTCTCAGGATTCCAGTGGGTGAAATCATACGAAAACTAGAGGGAATGATCATTGAAAAATCTAGTTTCATGTAAACTAGTTTTTTGTGTCATGAAGTCCCTATATTTTATGGATATGGAGGGCTGTGTTTTTTGTCATAATTCTTCCCCTGCCAATGAAAATATCATTTTCCCACTTGTTCAGATGAAGGAATTACTCAAAATGTGGAGCGTGGAACCCATGAATAAAACCCAGAGTTTCAAGACCTATTTTTTAGCAATTTGACATACACGGTGCACTTACTAAAAATAGCATGCCTTCCTATATATGGGTTTTCTACTTTGGGTAAGCCACCATTTGAAGAGGGTATGAAGAAGGTGGTAAACACAGAGGGAGTATCACAGGAAAAATCATCAAAAACGTCATCTGAGCTCGCAATTGACACTTACTAAAAATACTAAGTGGTTCCACAAGCCCCTGTTATAAATAGCCAGTTGGTCTAAAAGGCAAGAGGAACATAGTAAGAAGAAATAATTCAAGCTACCATAGGTAGTTGAGGTTGGGAAAAGCTAACTATGACACTTACTAACAATAGTAAGTTGCCCCATTTGTACTTACTAAAATTAGCAGGTTGTTATCAAAGGGAAAGTTTGGTATAATGGGACATTGAGGGATAATCATTCAGGTCAATATCACCATTTGGATTCCAGAAAGGAAGAATTTGACAATTACTAAATATAATAAGTAAGTTTCAAGGAAACATGAATTTCAAATGCACGGGTTGGTCTAGTTTCTTAGGTCTAATCAATCATGAAGAGATGGTGGTTTTCAGGTTTGGAAAGATCATCTCATATTACAAAGCAGGGCATCACAAGGCACGTCATGTGAATTCATATTCATCACTTAAGGAGCTAGGTGATTCAAAGAGAGTTGATATGAATGATTTTAATGATTCAATGAGTTTAGCAATCAAGCTTCAATGAGGGTCATCGTGGGCATTGTATGTGTTCCTCTCAAGCTTACAGCAGTAAACCTCAGATAAGTGTTTCTGAACACTCATTGTATGGTCTAGGAGTTTGCGGTCATCACTAGACTGGGAAAATGATTCAAATTTATTAAAGGGAGAAATACTCATCAGTTTAGAGGATCACTAGTGGTAGAAATATTTGCTCAAAGTTAACAACTGCATCAAGGCATTCAAAGCATTTTCTCATGAGGAGTGTTTTCCCATCATTTCTTCCTTCTTCCTCTCTTTCCCTCTCTTATTTCTCTCTCCATTCTAATTCTTCATTATGCATCATTATTGTATTTTTTCATAATCACTTAAGTGGCCTATTTTAAATTTGTACAAACTTTTTTCTCAAAATTATAAGGGAAATACTTTATTCATGGAAAACGAAAGGTCGCGAGTGGAATACGGAAACGAAGACTCATGTGAGGGAGATGAAAGGAATTCCATATTTCTATACATTGGGATGGACTCTCCATTCCAATGGATTTTGAATTTTGGAGAACTATTACTATGTAGCATTTTGAATTGTGATAGCTTGGTTGAAGCTTTGTATTTATCACTACACATGGAATAAAAGTTACACGTATTCTATTTCCCTTTTTTTTTTCCCTATATTTCTCTCTTTCATGCACTTTGCAAACATAGTTGATCCTATATGGAATTGGAGAGGAACTCGGTGTCCTGGATAGATGAATTTAAAAATTTGGTGTTTTAATTCATGGATCCCGCTATCTTCATTGTGCTTTCCTCTATATTAAAGGTAGAAGTACTTCAATTATTGGGTGTGAGCTTTGTAACCTACTCATGGAAATAATCTTACTTGCATAATTTCCTCCTTTTTCCCTTTATCATTGTAATTTCCTCCCTTGTACCCCCATATAAACACTTTTCCATAGGTTCAGTGGAGTGTCCCTGTTTGATCCCTGACCATTTTGGCCACCCACAGCCTTTAGATAGGATTAGGATTAGTTTATTTTCAATAATGGGAGATGTACCATTCAATGCAGAGGGGCGTAGCCCCGTGAATGTTGGTGGAGACACCTGATTTTTCTACCTAACAAATTTTAACACTAATAGATTATCTTCTAACATTGCTCACTCTTTTCTCTGATTCCAAATTTGAATTTCTAACTCTCCCTCTTACAAGGCACTAGCCCTTTCCTTTATGTTCTATAATTTACAACACATGAGAAGAAGAAGAATACAATAAGTATTCTTCAATAGAACAAGTGATAGATTCAATATGTGTTTAAAACACACAAGTATTCAACTAACAATCAATTCGTCACTAGTTCCTAATCATTGACCAAATCAACGATTGATTTGTTTGTCAATTTTCAATGTTTATGTTGTAACTAATTCTCTAATGGCACGTAAGGAATTATGTGCCATCACTTCATGTTTCAAAATATCTTCATAAATGTAGGTTTTTTGTTGTGAATAATTTCCTTATGTTGTGGATGATTTGTTGTAGACAAGTTCTTTGGTTGCGGATGAGTTCTTGTGGACACGTTCCTTTACTGCATATGAAAAATTTCTTACAACCAAGAGTGGCATTAACACATATAATCATCCAAACAATTTATTGGAATAATAAGAATAAATTCACATATAATATGAAAAAATAAAGACAATTAGATATAACTATATCAATTAGTATATATGCCAAACGTTCATGGTTGTAATAGTGATGTTCAACAATGTACTTAGGAAATAAATAGACATGACTACAATGGTCTTATAAAAATAAAAAAGATGATTTGTTATGAAATCAATTAATATAGATCATCACACCCCCAGGATTATACACTTGAATGTCCTCATTCAAGAGCTTTATATCTTTGTTGCTAGAAATTTCATTCTCTCCTAAAATCTATGGGTGTTCCTATTCCTTCCTCTTTTGATAACAAATATCCACAACTCCTCAGTAATCATAAGTAAAGTATTGAATGAAAAAATTGGAAACTTGTGCCCATAAAGGTTGGAGAGATGTTCTAAAAGTACCTTGGTGGTTTGAGATGAACTCCTCATCATTTTCTGTAAATTCTCTTCTAGCTGCTTTTGGGCAAGCTTTATCTAGAAATGGCTATCCCTGAGCTGGTAAACCAGTGACCTCTTCTAAAATATAATCACTTACCCTGATTATTAACTATTTTACCTTTTCCTTTCCATTGTTAAGGGTATTTGCAAACTCTACCACAATTTCCTCATCAAAGCCTTGAAAATTTTTAATGTATTGCATCCAGCCATGATTCTCAAAGTAATGCACAACCTTAGGATGATTCAGAGTTGCAAATGCACAGAAGGTTCATTTCTAACCAGGCCAATTCCCATGGTGGATACACACCTTCTCCCAAGTGCAATACACAACCAATTTTTTTTCTTCAAATTAATTTGTAAAAATAAATTTTGGTGATGGATTTTCATTTCTTTGAAATTTATTACCAAGGGGATAAGCAATATGTTTAGGGGTGATTAATCATTAAGTGGATGTGACAACATGAAGCAAAATGATGTGACATGTTGGCTTATGTGGAAGGCTTAAGTGGACACGTCATAACTGAAAGTTGGCAGTCTTTTAGTGTGTCACATGCTTTATGACTTGGAATAACTCATAATTAAATACAATTAAGCTAACCATGTTTTATTAAATTAATAAATGTATGCATTTATCTCATTGTGGCTTGCAATGATTGATGTGTATGCTTTATTGAGCTAGAGTCTTGGCTGCATGTAAGTGCCCTGAGATGTTGCGGATGTGGATTTAAATTGTGTTAACTGCTCTTTACTATAAATAGATGTTTCCTGGAGAGGTAACTCCAATTGGTTGGGTTACCAATCATTCTTTGTATATCATCCACTTGTGCATGATTCCTTGATGTGCATTATGTAACCATGAGTTCTACCAGATGCTTCAAATAAACATGATCTTATTTCTTGTGCTTACAAGTTGAAATTTTAGTCATTGTACTCTATCTTTGTGATGGAGATCATGCTCTCCTACAATCACTTGTCAATAAAACCTACAAAACAAAAACTTATATACAAAAAATGGTTTAACAGAATGTTGATGATTACCCAAAAGGGTATATCTCAACACTTTTATTTATCCTTGAAGTATTCAACAAGATGAATGCTCTAAGGCTACTAAAATATTATCAATTCTCTACAATCCCATAAGGTGAGCCAATAGGCCCAACCTCTGAGGTTAATTATGATGTTTCTTTATCCATTCTTCTTTGATCTCCTCTAAATAATTCCATAAATGATCCTTTATCAACTGGTTTCTTGTACAGTCTTAACATGTGGCCATTCACATACAACTTGAATCCCACATGATTAATAGTAGTAAGCGTCGCAAATCCATTAGGGAATATCTTCTCAATTTCATAGGGGCCTAGCCACCCTGTTTTGAGATTCCCTATGTGATCTTTGTATTTTGAATCAAGTAAAAGTGCCCAGTCACTGTCCTGGAACTATCTTGTTTTAATATAATGGTCATGTCATTTGATTCTTTATTTTTGCACTACCTCTATGTTATGAACTACTTTCTTTCTTAATTAATCCAACTCATTGAGTTGGATAAATCTCTATCTCTGAGCTTCTTTGAGCTTCTGATAAGTCTATCCCTAGCTTAAGTGCAGTTCTCAAAATTTTATGCTAAAATTATATTAGTAAAAGAACATTATTTCCATATAATAGTTAAAATGGTGTGCATCCAGTTGTGGTATTCCATGTTGTATTGAATGTTAAGACTACTTTTGGAAGTGTGTCTTCCTAGTATTTTGTGTGGAGTGTTATAGTAATTGTGAATATGGTCTCTGTCTCTCTTTTTGTAACCTCCACTTGGCCATTAGACTGGGGATGGCATGGTGTATATTTTCTATTCCTGATTTCATGTTTAGTGACCAAATCAGTAATCACATCAACAGTAAAATGTGTACCTTAGTCTATCACAATCTCCCTTGGGACTCCATATCTAGTCAATATGTTCTCATACAGGAATTTAGCCACCTTCTCACCAGTCTAGTTTGGAAATGATTTTACCTCTATCCACTTGGCTAGGTAATATATACATATCGGGATATACTCTTTCTACTGATATGGAGGGTCTATAGGGCCAAAAAAATCTAATCCCTAATTATCAAAAGGTTGCATAACCAATTGAGCTTAAAATGACATCTCATTAGACTTAGTGAGATTTCCCATTCTCTAGCATTTTTCATATATCTTGTTGTATAGTGTTGCATCCATATGTAAATTTCACCAATAGTAGTCAGTAGTCAACATCTTCTATTCTATTCTCTTTGCAACAAAATGTCCTCCATAAGGTTCATTGTGGCATGCTCTTAGAACATCAAATATCTCCTCATCATCTATACACCTTCTCATTACTTGATCTTGACCTGTATAAAAGAGAAGTCCAGCTATCCAAAAAAAGGGTAAACTCTTTTCAACTAAACACCTTTTCTCAAAGGATGAAATTTTTTGAGGTGTTTTACCTAAGATCAAGTAGTTACCCATGTCTACATACCAAGGTGTTCTTATATAAATAACAAATAGGTGCTCATCTATAATTAAATCGTCAACTACTTTTTCTTGACTTTTGGTCTCCATCCTTGAGATAAAATCTACCACCATGTTATATTTTCCATGATTTTCCACTATGATGACATCACATTCTTGTAAGAGGAACAACCACCTTATGATTCTATTGCTTACTATTTGTTTGTTTAGAAAATACTTGATTACAACGTGATTAGTGTGAATAAACATTGGGTATCCTATGATATAATGTCTAAATTTGTTTATGGAATATACTACTCTCAGGAAATATTTTTATATTACTGTGTATATTAATTTTGCATGTTACCCCGATTCTTGCTAACATAGTATATTGCATAATTCAGAATACTATCTTTTTGACCTAGGACAACTCCAATAGAAAGATCTTATGCATCTGTGTAGATGTAAAAAAGGATGGTTCTATTCAGGTCCTCTCAACATAGGAGTGATAGTTAACATATTTTTTCAAGTTTGAAAAGAAATTTGACAACATATTTTTTCAAGTTTGAAAAGAAATTTCACAACATTCAGTCCATACAAAAGCAGCATCCTTTCCCAATAATGAAAAAAGTGGCATTGCAATTTTGCTAAAGTCTTCTATAAACCTTCTCTAATATCCAACATGGCCTAAAAATATTCTAACATATTTTTATTTTCTTAGTGTGGTGTTGGGCCCCTAAAATATTGGCTAAGTACAAGAAGGTGTGTGGGCACACAAGGCCTAGTTGAAGAAGGGTGCGCAAGGAGAAAGCACATAGGACAGGGTTTTAGGAGGGCTTTAGTAGAACCAGTGGCATGCATGTGCAAGGTAGAGAAAAGATCTTGGGACTTAGCCATATTGTGCATTTCAGGCTGAACATGAGGAAAGCATGACCCGAATTGTGCATGTGAAGTGGATAAGGTGTCAACCTGGTAACTTGGTGCCCACGAAAGGAATATACCTTGTGATAGAAGATTCCAGAAGGTCACCATGGAAAAGGATAGAGAGCTCGCATTTGAAGAAGCATGCTCCCATGGAGGACAACTTGGACACATGGCAAGCAATCTAAAACTTTAGAAAGGCATGGTGGTGCTTGACAAGGCTATATATATGAGTTCCCGGTAGAAGAAAAAGAGACAGATGGAGAGACCAAGAATAGAAGGAGAAAGAGGCGAAGCCATGCAGGAATATTGTGAGAGCTTTATAGGTTGGGTTTAGAGGATATGTAGGATTATATTATATTAAGGGGATGGATCTGAACATTTTTCTTTATACTATGAAGGGCCTAAATCTAGTTCCAATGCATGACATTGGTCTACATTATCATATGAATATGTGATTTCCTGAGTTAATATAATGTGGTTATCAACATGTTTAACATGAATATATGTGTGGTTTCAGTTCTACTTACATCTGTATGGATCAGTTATATATATATATTTCATATGAGTAGGTGTAAAACCCATGTGCATTTCATTTTTGTTATGATTCAGATCTATGTTCTATAATACTTTTCTTATATGAATGAACACATTGGTCTAGAAGCCATTTTGAGCTCTAAGATGAATATATGGTTCCTTTCCAATCTCTTCACTTAAGTTTCTATCGTAAATAATGCATTCTCACACAACTCACATAAAGGAGGGACTCAGTGCCCATGCATGCCTCGAGTGAGTGCCCAACACCCACTAGGTGATAGGTCGGCACGCATGGGATTTCCTTATTCTTTAAGAGGGCATAAAAATGACTACATCTTGGTTCTATTGCTAGGACCTCTTTTCAAATTTATTATGAGAAATCACATGCATCTTTATCTTTGTGATGTGTAATGATAGTTCTTGACTCTAGAAAGTGTTAAAACGAGGTTCAAGAGCACGGAGGATGAGTTTTCTAAAAAATTCAGCATTGGACCTGAGTTCAATGCGCGTGGATGGGTAGAAGAGAACCTATACCATGAGCTGTATGAGACATTATTTTGTTACTTCCTAGTAGAGCTATATGAATGGCTCTCAACATACGCATCTAGATCAAGATGGTTCTATAGATCGCACGTGTGGACCCAAGATGACTATCAAAGGCTGCAAGATGTAGATCTAACTTAGACGCGTGATGTTGATCACTAGTGGAAGGGAGTGTTGGCCAGTTACATTTTAGAATATGCCATTTCAACTTATTCTTTCCCAGAAGTTACTGAGTTTTTAGTTTATGAGGGAGCCTAGAGTGTCATTTTTGAGTGTTATTCCTCTGGCTATGAAGATCTTGGTCATTAATTTGAGTTTAGAAGCATTCCCCATGGATGGATAAGCTACACTGAGCATTGGACAAGGAAGCTAGGGTGGAGAAAGATGGTAGACATTACAACTAAAAAGGAATGGGAGGAGAGACGGCTCAAGTATAGATGAAGCTCGTGAAAGGGAGATGACTAGACAATGTGAGGTTACAAGTGTGATGGATCTATGGAGGTAGACATTGCAGGAGGGTGTTGAAGTTCACGCAGAGGATGTGGATCCTACACATTTTGTGCTACCCCATCTTGGAAAGTGTGAGAGAGAGGCCCCTTCATCTTCTGATGAGATTTTCCTTCGCACACTTGCATGGAGAAAGGAGAGTAATCAGCGTGCATCTGAACCCACATAGTGACCAACCCCTGGTGCTTAGTTTTCCAAACCAAAGAAGTATTGATAACCCAGTTGGTATTCAGTGGGACTGACCAATTAACACCCAGGAGGTATATTTTTTTGTTCGATACATCTCATGGCTACACATACCATTCTATTTTTTGGAGGAATTTTTTGGGTAGAGTACAAGTACGCAAGGTTTAGCCAATGCATCTAGGAGTGGTGTGGGATACACTTCTGGCAGTGGAGAAATATCATAGACTATTGGAACGTAGTTTAGTGGAGATGTTAGGGACACTAGGCGCAACCACAATTCAGGCCCATTACCAGTTATAGGAGGATATGGAGGTGGAACTGGTGGATCTGGAGGCACAAGACCTGGTGGATCTAGTGGATCTGGTGGAGGGAACACTAGAGGGAACCAAGGATCTGGATCAGGAGGACAAGGGCCTCAGCCACCTCCTAAGGTGTTATTTGAAATGTCTTTACATTTTCCAAATTACCAGGGTATAGAGGATGTTGCGGAACATGTGCACAAGTGTGAATTTCTATGGCACATAGGAAGGGGATCACTACCCCGGAGTGGAAGGCAAGTCAGTTTACAACAACGTTGCAAGGATGCACATGCATAGCTGGTATAGGAAGTATGACCCCTATCATAAGGTGGTAGACTACACCACATTGAAAAATTCCTTCCTAGTAGAGTTCCATATATTGGAGTTCAAATAGAAGAGCATCAACACTTTGAAGGAGATCCAACAGGGAATGACAGAGAGTGTGCAGGAGTATGATGCATGGTTTAAGACTCTCCTGTCAAAATTATCATATGACATTAACCCTTCACAACATGCTCAATGGTTTTTTGGAGGGTTGATCACTCCATTTAGGAGGGCATTGTCCCATAAAACATTTACTGACCCACATGAGGCTCTAGAGGCTACCTTATGCATGTTGAAGTAGTTGGGAGCATGTTGATACTGGTGTAAGCCCTTTTCTAGAGGCTCAAATCACTGCCATGGCCAAACAGTTAGAGAATTTGTATGCAAGCTCTACACATGAGACTCGTAGTGGTATTTGGTGTGTGGATTGTGAAGTAGAGGGGCATGCCAAGGATAGCTTCCCCCAGAAGTCAGTACGCGCCATAGTGGTAGATTGTGAAATTTTTCACGAGGACCATGATGTGAGTAGATGCCCCTTGTTACAGCGTGCACAATTTGGAAGAATGTGTCTTTCTACTGTAAGATCTACACCTCTATGACCCATGATACTAAGGATTGTAGGCTTATTGACCAGATCCATGAGGCCATTGATCATGGTGTGTGCCAGACCAGCCTTGCCAGTGGTTCCAAAGAAGATGATCATCATTATGAAGGATGCATGGATGGAGGGGCGCGTGGGAGAGGTTCTCATGGAGGATTTCTGTGGTCACAGTAACTATAGAGGAGGAAGAAGTGAGTTCCCATAAGGAACCTGCTATAACTGTGGATCTACAGAACATTACAGGTGCGAGTGCCCAGATTTATTATAGTGCTCGTGGTGCGGGAAAAAGCATAAGTATGAGGAGTGCCCTAATGTTGTTTGAGCACATGAGCCAGCAACACCCAGAAGGACAAGGGTGATGGGATGGTGAGTATAAATAAGGGTTGACCCACAGTGGATGCTTAGAGTGGTGCGTGAGTCAGGGTTAGAACCTATTCTAGTGACAACACGAGTAGAGGTTTTGCATGCCAAAGAAGTACCAAGGAAAAAGACTCTAGTCTCAAGGGAAGAAGTGGTGCATGGGAAGTATCTAGACCCTTCCCACCAGAAGGAAGTGTATCAAGAGACAATGGATGTCATTCAGAGTTTACAGGGAGAAATCTAGTGTCTAAAGGAGCAGTCCAGGAAGCAGGAGCAAAGAAGGAATGTATGAGGCTCTGCAGAAGGACCTAGATGAGGTCAAGGAAGTGTGCAAAATGTTAAGGAAAGAGAATATTATTCCCTTGCTAGGAGAATGGCTGCGGGAGAAGATATGCCATGCACTGGAGCTGGAGCATGAAAGGTAGGTGTTGCATACAAACCTCCCTCCCCATAGCCTTGACTATGAAAAGGAAATCACACTAAACACAATTGTGGATGGTTGGCTTCTAAGAAACATATTGATTGACACAGGAGAAGAAGTCAATGTTCTTACATTGGATGCCTAGATCAAATGGGAAGGCCCACATTACAGCCATCTTTGAATGTGTTGTATATGGAAAACAAAACTAAGGCAATGCCCATTGGAGTATTAAAGGATGCATAGTGATTACCATTCAAGGGGTGCCAAGTTTACTGGAGACTTCGAAGTCTTGGCACTCACCGAGGAAGACAATTTTCCAGTATTACTTGGGTGCCCATGGTGCTATAAGAACACATGCTGACCTGAGGTTCAACAAAGGATATATCAGTTTTTGAGAACAAGGAAGAATGGGTCATCATCCCTCTGATGGATGGGAATTTGGCCTTACACTGAACCTTTGGGAGAAGAGGTCCTTGATAGAATTTATGTGTGCTCCATCAGAGACCTAGAGATAATTCACCCTACAGAAGGAGTTATCCAATTTGAGGATGCCCAGTCTGTGAGTGATACCACAAGCATGGCATGTGACAATTGGGTGCATGGGACCTATGAGTTAATTGGGTGGAAATTGAGGGGGTCTGTAACAAAAGTGACCAAGGCATGCTCACTCAAGCACCTAGGAGGAAAGAAGTTACCAAGTTACTCTGAGGGGCATACCTAAAATTTTCTTATGAAGACATGGAAGCTCAGTGGAAAAATGAGGATGAGAAGAAGAGGGATGCTCAATTATAGCCTACTTAAACTATAGTGCGCTGGTGGGCTACACATCAGGAGAGCCTCCTGGAGTGGCACGAGGTAAGAATCACGTTCTCTATAAGGTTTTCTAGGAGCAATGTGCCCATAGTCATTCAAGACTACCATGGTAAAGAGACCACTTCATTTCATATCCAAGCATGTGAGAAGGCCTGGATAGGAGGTGCAGAATATTTTCCACCATCATTATGGGTACATAAGTTGTATTCCACATTACAAGGTTGTGTGCGTGCATGGTATATCCATTCAGAAACATGTCGCCAGACAAAAATTGGTAGGAGATAAAAATGGATCTCATCCAAGATTTTGAATATCGGATGATCCAAAACTAAGGGGTTTCAGACTTAAGGAATAGATTAACAATTGTGCCAGATGAATTGAAAAACAACTATCTCAGTGAACAAGAGATGTAAATTATTGCATATACTTCAAAAAGCATCAGTTATTCTACCAGGAGATGTCTATCCCTTTTCGATGTTACATAAGATTTATAATAATTTTAGAAATATGAAAGGGCACCTAGAGAAAATTGGAAGGTCACATTCTCGAGGGAGATGAGGTGTTTCATCTTCCAAGATCTTATTTGTGCACTAATTTTGTGAAACATTATTTGGAATTTACTATTTTTAGACAACACTACAAAATTCAAAATTTTAGCCCCTTAAACATGGATTTCAAGTGATGAAAAGTTTCCAAATAGAGTTCCTCACCTTTTCATACATTCTACAGGATTCCAATGATAGTGCCATAACATTCAATCGGAGCTAAGTGCAAAAGTTATGGTCTACAAGTTGCGCCACTATAATTGCTGCCTGGATTATTAGAGCACAAAGCCATCAATGGATAACCATGCATTGCAAGTGATAAAGTACCTTACGAGGGGGGATAGTTTGTAGAAATACATGGTGGAAGACATGCTACTATATTTTCTAGGTGAACCCATTTTAGAGGCATGTTTTGATGAGGACAAGTCAGAGGAGATGCAGTTTGAGCAAGCCTGCATAGAAAAGGAAAAAGGAAAGATGGTTTATGTCATAGATGGAGAGGAAATGGAGAGTCTATATATTAACCACTCTGTAGGTACACGTGATGTTATAGATAGTTCTCATGAAAGGATGCGTGCTTACCATGATCCCTTAAAAAAATTAACATTGGGTCAAAGGTAGAACCCAAGGAAGCAATCATTAGGAGACTATTGGTCAGAAAAGGAGGTCTCAAAGATCATTGATCTGTTACACGAATTCCAGGATCTATTCCCTCATGGGTATCATGAACTCAAAGGCATGTCCACCATTCCTTAGGGGAGATGAAGATAAAACTAAAGGAAGGTGCGTGCCCAATCTAAAAAGGCCATACCAAATGAATCCAAATTTGGGCGTACAGGTCAAGGAGGAGATTGACAAAATGATAGCTGTCAGGTATCATTGAAGTTGTGGAAGAGTCAAAATGGATAATCCCAATGGTCATCAACATCAAAAAGGATGGGAGGATAAGGATCTGTGTTGACTACATGGGACCTGAATGTAGTATGTGTCATTGATCCCTTCCCTACCCCGTTTACTAAAGAAATTTTAGAGGGAGTGGTCAGGCGTGAAATCTACTCCTTCACAGATGGGTTCTCAGGGTACCACCAGGTACGGATTACAAAGGAAGACCAGAGAAAGACAAATTTTTTCCACTGAATGGGGAATTTTTTCCTATACGGTCATGCATTTTGGATTGAAGAATGCACCTGATTGTGTTCTTGCGCATTGTAGTGCAAGCCTTTCAGGACTTCATCCATAAATTTCTTCAGGTCTATTTGGATGATTGGACTGTGTATGGTCTAGTCAAGGACCATTGTGATAACTTAAGACTAATGTTTGAAAGGTGTCGACAGTTGAGGATATCCCTCAACATCAAGAAGTGTGTCTTTGCTACCCCATTTGGAACCTTATTGGGACATATCATATGCAAGGAGGGCTTACTAGTAGATCCTACCAAGGTTGCAAGCCATCGTGGGTTTAGGGGAGCCTACTAGCCAAAGCATCGTGCACAGATTCCTTGGGCATATAGGTTACTATAGGAAGTTCATCAAGGGATATGCCAAGATCACCGTGCCCTTGGAGGAATTACTTAGACACAAGAGTGCCTTTCATTGGGGAGAGGCACAACAGAGGGAATTCGAAACTCTAAAGGATAGACTTGTCACAACACCCATTCTTCATTTCCCCATTTGGGATAAACCTTTCCATGTTCATGTGGATGCCTCTAGGTACAGCCGTTTGAGCAGTACTGACACAACCTGGTGAAGGGATTGTTGACCATATTTTTTACTTTGCAAGCAGAAAGTTAACATCAATAGAACATAATTACACCACTACTAAGTGTGAATCACTATCCATGATCTACACATTGCTACACAAGTTAAGGAAATATCTACTGGCAACACCATTTGTATTTTACACTGACCACATGGCATTAAAATACTTGGTAAACAAGCCTATTCTACAAGGGAACATATGTAGATGGGTCTTGCTATTCCAAGAATTTGAGTTCACAGTGGTTTTCAAGCAAAGAAAGAGTAATTCTGGGCCAGATCACTTGTCTAGAATTGACTAAGGAGAGGACATGCAAAGCATTGAGGAAACCATGCCAGACGCAACTTATTTAGGTTGCGGCACACCCTCAGACTTAGAGGATATTACAGTGTTTCTCAAAATAGGTATGGCACCAGAAGGGATGAAAGCATTAGAGAGGAAAAGTTATCCATACGCGTTGCACCCTACATGTTGGTTAGTGGTGATTTGTACAAACTAGGACGTGATAAAGTCTTACGCTGGAGCATGCTAGAACATGAGCGCCTGGCTATTATGGAGGAGGTGCATGGAGGAAGCGCAGGTGGACACTATGTAGGGGATGCCACTGCGTGCAAGATATTACAAGTTGGGTTATGGTGGGAAACACTATATCAAGATTGCAAAGAGTATTACAAGGCATGTGATCATTGTCAGCGCCTTGTTAAACCAGGGCAGAGGGATGAAATGCCTTTGGGCCCTATTCCAAGTATAGAGCCATTTGAAAAGTGGGCCATAGATTTTTTAGGCCCCATTTTTTTAGCCACACGTAGGACATGATCACACTATGTAATCACTTGCACATATTATTTGACAAGATGGGAAGAAGCGGTTCCTACCAAGGATTGTACAATAGATATAACAATGAGGTTTCTATGGGAAAATATTATTACATGGTATGGATGCCCATTGAGCTTAACTAGTGATAGAGGTATGCATTTCCTAAATGAGACCATCTAGATTCTGCTAGCAGAGTTCATGGTGGCTCATCATAAGACTACCCCTTACCATCCACAAGAAAATGGAACTGCCGAAGCATTTAATAAAATACTGAGTCATACCATGACCAAAATTTGTGACGTTGGTAGACGAGATTGGGATGAAAAAGTATCAGTAGTTCTATGGGCGTATAAGACAACCTACAAGATGTTGAATAAAGCCACACCATTCCAATTGGTGTTTGGAGTAGAGGATGTCTTACCCATTGAATTTATGATACCTTCTATACGTATAGCGCGTGCAGGAGGATTGGCCAATGAACAAGCGCTAGAGGAAAGTATTGAAAAATTGATGAAATTGGACGAGAGACGATCATTGGCCAGGTGGAGTCAAAAGGCTAAAAAAACAAAAAGCATGGCATGATAACATCAAAACAAACAATTTGAGATTGAGCAGATGGTATTTTTATATGATTCTAAGTTTTTGCGCCATCTCGAAAAGCTGGAAGTCCATTGGTTGGGTCCCTATATCATCTCAGACATCCTTAATTTAGGTGTGTGCTAGTTGAAAGTGTTGGATGGAACAAGATTACCAGGCCATTTCAATGGGAGTAGGTTGAATCCCTACTATAAATAAGTCTTCTTAGTGTTTGTAATAAGGTAGTTTTTCCATTTAGTATAAGTTTCCCTTTATGCAATTTTCCTTTCTTGTGGTTCCCTTTCTCGTCATTTGTTCTGTTGTTTTTTTTTCACCTTAGGCGTCGATAACCAAATTACGTTTTTGAAGGTTGTGCATGCTTAGAGGACCACACATCTGTTTTAGTGTGGGGTAGAGTAATGTGAAGTATAGGCCCAAAATACAAGTTGAACTGACAGTAGAAGTTGTAGTGAATTACCCGGTTGATGGATACAAAGCGCGTAAAGGATGAAGGAAGCACATGGAAGAAGATGTGGATGAAAAGGGTTGGTGTTAGGATAAGAATTTAAAAAAACCACATACAGAGGAAGAAGCACATAAACAACATGAGGTAGGCGAGAGAAAAAATCAGGTGAAAGGTAAGAGAAGTGCCTTTGGTACTGTCAACACGTGCGTAAGAGACTTTTGTCAGGATGGATTTTTTATGCACCATAAGGTTGTAGAAGTTTTGCGTGCAAGATGGGGCATGTGAGTGAAGGAGCGTAATGTCAGCTTGGTGGAAAAAGTCACATTTAGTAATAAGTACTGTGGTAGGTAAAATAGCATTTAATGTTGAAAAGAAGGAAAAGCTATAAATAAAAAGTTGGGCACTTCATTATTTACCTTGCATTTACAAAGACAAAAGATCTCTCGCAAACTAGGGCATATAAAGGTGATATGTGCAAAGAAAAATTTAAGATATCTAAGAGGAAGTGACTAGGGTAGAGCTGTAAACCAGTAGGAAAGGAGTACATGGGCATGAGAGAATTTTTTGAGAAGGAATTTGTTGAAGTGTTGTCTTGTGGAAGAATTATTCTAGTTAGGGTTTGGCAGCTAGGGCACGGTGTAGGAGGATTTATTCGCAAGGTTGTGCATTAGGGTTTGATAAAGTGGTAGAGCAGAGAAAGGAAAAGATGCTTGAAGTGATAACCTAACCAGAAGAATGGCACCAAAGAAAGCAACCATCTCACCTAAGAAGCAGAAGGGAAAGGGGAAGGGGAAGAAAATGGCTGTCATCACAAGCACAAATGAAGAATGGTACATGGAGATGTAATACCCAGATGGGTTATTGCTAGGAAAATAATGGGAATCTCATTTTTGAAGAAGATGTTTGTAAGTTACTATAATCACCACACCAGCACAACAGAAAAATAAATGGCTTTGGAGTTGGTTCACCCAATAAACAAGAGGACACCAAAAGGCATGCCCATATACAGTGACGAAGTAAAGGTTAAATTGGAGAAGGTAGGGTTACTAAAAATTTACAAATTACCTTACTTCAGAAAACCTGAGCGCCTCTACCAGTGGCTAATGGCACGTGTTCATCAAGACCATTTTTATTTCATGGGGCGCAAGATGCGCATAACTCCCTAGTTAATTTCCAAATTCCCAAGCCTTATTTGTGAAGGGGATAACACTGATGATGACATAAGAAATAAGGAGACCATCAAGGAAATAGTTCCTGCATATGACTATAAGAAAGGATCATGATACTTTGACATCACAGAGGTCCTAGACCTAGTGATGAGGATGGCCGCACGATTGGTAACCAAGCTCAATGACCAAGAGAGATGGACTCAAGTGAAAAAGGCATGGTTGAATGTGTATCGGAAAATATCTGAGGGGACCATCTACAACTTATCTATTTTCATCACAGATGAAATCATTAGTAGCACGTAAGAAGGCAAGAAGATACTATTTAGAAATTTCCTCCTCACAATTGTCATCTCAAAGATCAAAGTGACCAATGGGCCGGAAAGGTTTGTTTAAGAGTACCCAGAAGAGGACCCCTCGCCCGCGAAACAGTTCACAAAATATACTTGTGAGACCATGACAGCCACTCACAAGGTGCATTTAGAGAAATGGTACAAGTGCATGAGGGATGTATTTGGGGTGGAATGGAGGATTCCAAAGTAGTTACCAGTGCTTGTGTAAGGAGAAGTAAAATTCACGGTATATCAACACTTTTCCATTATCAGATTTAGGTTTAAAGATGAAACAATGAACCCATGGAGCAAGCTTCCCTTCTCCTTCACCGCACAATACTTCCAAGTGGGGGTGAATAGATTCAAAGAGGCCAAGAGACTAAGGTTCAACCTTAGTGAGGTGGATCAAGACCATAGGGAGCTGTGCAAAAATTTAGTTTACCCAAAGAAGCATGCATACATGGAGAGATATGTCTCCCACGAGATATAGATGATGAATCTAGTGACATTACCAATTGTTGGAAGCGATGTAGCAAGGATATACCTTCACATCAGGCCAAAATTTAAAAAGGGTGCATACTTGGAAAACAATGTATCCATCCCTGAGGACCCTACAGGAAGAAAGAATCCTGCGCCAAAGAAGAGGGAAAGAGAAGAGGTGAAAAAAACACCAAGTGTTCTGGCTACACAAGTGGTAAGTGTGTTGGAGACAAGCGCTAAGTCCAGTACTTACGTGTGGAGAAAGAAGTCCCCAGTGAAAGAAAAGACTCTAAAGGAAGAAGCATCAGAGCATGAAGAACCCATCACCTAAGAGAAGTCACCAGAGGAGGGGGAGAAGGAAGCAAAATATCCTACCAGGAAGAAGTAGAAGGTGACATAACAAAATGATTTGGAGGATATAGAGAGCTTGGAGGCCTATAGAGGCAAGAGAGATGATGATGATGAAGATTAACCAGGAGGAAAGTACCATCCTATATATGATGTTCATGACTCGAAGGAGGAAGGAGAGGAAGAAGAGAATGAGTACATACTTGTCAAGAGAAAGAATGACAAGGAAGAAGAGGATACTCAGGAGAAGGGGGTAAGCGAGGAAGTTAAAAAATAACAGAGGACCCCAAGCCTCACTAAGGAACAGAGAGATGATGTTGCATAGAAAGAAGTAGCCAAGATAATTGAAGACCTAGTAGAGCAAGAGATGGAATGCATTGTCAACCTAGTGATGAAGGAAGCATAGGAGGAAAGTGTAGAAAAGGAATATGGAAGACTGGGAGGAGATCCCAATTTGTCTGTGAGTTTTCCTAAGGCCACGCACATAGGGAGAAAAAGCATAGAGGCATCACAGGTTCATAGGATGGGCTATATTGATGATCTAAACAAAGTGTTGCACACACGCTTTCAAAGCACCATACCAATAGAGCAACTCTTGGATATAACATCATTTGATGAGGAAGGTACATCCCTCAGACATGTAAAATGTTTTCTCAGGAATTTAAGTCCCACATCGATGAACCAGAATTTGAAGTAAGCCAAGGGGAAATAATGAAGGTACTAGAGTCAAAAGGTGACAACCCCTTGGTAAACGCTCAACAACTATCAGATGAGAAAATATGCAACACATTGAACAAGGTTTCAGTGGAAGTAGAGGCCAAAATATTTGGGAGGAATGACAGGATGAAGTTCCTAGAGGCATAACTAGAGAAGAAGGAAGAAGAGTTGGATAAAACAACCAAGGAATTAAAGCGAGAGGAGCTAATCAGTGTGCAGCTAAGGCATGAGTTGAAAGAAGATAAGGAAAGGGTGTGCAAGGTCTCTAAGAAAGCAGAGATGATCACATATGCCATATTCTTGAAGCATCCAGATCTAACGCCACCACCGTAGAAGTATGGATCCACCCTGGAGTGTCTAGAGGACCTGACCCACATCCTCACAATGGAAAGATGGTCATTGGCCTTGGATTCTGCAAAGGAGGCATCAACGCATAAATAAAAGGAGTACAAGATGAAGGTTGTGTTAATTGTTTCCCAGTACAAGAAATTCCTCGCAGATGTGAAGGAAGCCACCTAAGTTGATGAGGTTGGTTATGACAACTGCACTAATAGAGATAGAGTGGTGAGCATTCTGTTTACCACCCATGAAGTAGAGCTCAAGGAGTTCCATGAGAAGAACAAAGGGAATAGGGTGGAACGTGACAAAATCCTACCCAAGGTTGAGAAGAAATCAGAGGCTATTGAGACCTTATGGGGCTCAATCAAAAATAGACTGAAAGAGTTATATCCCTAGATCACTTGAAGGATGAACGCACTCGAGGATTTGGAAAAATAGTTAGAGGGGATCGTGGAAACAATGAATACCCAAGGAGAAGGGATAATATTTGAAGAGGTGAGCACCTTAGTCGGTGACCTCTATCAACAGGCAAAAAGTGAGTCAATACCTGGAATAAGTTGGAGGTAGACTTGACAAAGGATTTCCCTCACCTCTTGCAGAAATAATCATAGTTTCCCCATTATTCCATTCTTCCCCATAATTCTTCATTCATTTAATCTTTCTCTAAACTATTCAAGGATAGTAATTCTTTATTCTTTGAAAAGGTGTTCCTGAGGGTAGAGAACAAGCGTAGTGTGGGGTGATGTTGGGCCCCTAAAATATTGGCTAAGTACAAGAAGGTGTGTGGGCATGCAAGGAGAAAGTGCACAGGACAAGGTTTTAGGAGGGTTTTGGTAGAACCAGTGGTCGTGCAAGGTAGAGAAATGATCTTGGGACTTAGCCATATTTGGCATTTCAAGATGAACATGAGGAAAGCATGACCCGATTGTGCATGCGAAGTGTATAAGGTGCCAGCCTGACAACTTGTTGCCCATGGAAGGAATATACCTTGTGATAGAAGATTTCAAAAGGTCATCATGGTAAAGGATGGAGAGCTCACATCTAAAGAAGCATGCTTGCATGGAGGACCACTTGGGCACATGGCAAGCATTCTACAACTTCAAAAAGGCATGGTGGTGCTTGACAAGGCTACATATATGAGTGCCCGATAGAAGAAAAAGAGACAGATGGAGAGACCGATAATAGGAGAAAGAGGTGAAGCAATGCAAGAATATTGTGAGAGCTCCATAGGTTGGGTTTATAGGATTTGTAGGAGTATGTGGTATTAAGGGGATGCGTCTGAACATTTTTCTTTGTACTATGAAGGGCCTAAATCTAGTTCCAATGCATGACATTGGTCTACATTATCATATGAATATGTGATTTCCTGAGTTAATGTAATGTGGTTATCAACATGCTTAACATGAATATATGTGTGGTTCTAGTTATACTTACATCTGTATGGATTGGTTATATATATATATTATATATATTTCATATGAGTAGGCATAAACCCTTGTGCATTTGTTTTCTATTATGATTCAGATCTATCTTCTATAATGCTTTTCTTATATGAATGAACATATTATTCTAGAAGCCATTCTGAGCTCTAAGATGAATGTATGGTGCCTTTCTAATCTGCTCACTTAATTTTTTCTCGTAAATAATGCATTCTCACACAACTCACATAAAGGAGGGACTCGGCACCTGCATGTGCCTTGCATGAGCACCCACCACCCACTAGGTGATAGGTCGATGCACATGGGATTTCCTTGTTCTTTGAGAGGGCATAATAAGTGGCACTACAATTTTGATGAATTCTTGTATAAACCTTCTCTAATATCCAACATGGCCTAAAAATCTTCTAACGTCTTTTTATTTTCTTGGTGTGGGCAAGTTGACTATGATAGATACTTTTTCTAGATCTACTTGAATTCCTCTTGAGGAAAGGTAGTTCCCCTATACTATACCCTCTGACATCATCATATAACACTTCTCATTGCTTAGAGACAAATTTTATCCTTTCATCTTATTAATACCTTATCCATATTTTGCATAGCCTCCTCGAAAGTACTTCCATGAAAATTGAAGACATACACATAGAATTCCATGTAGGCATTTGTCAAATCAGATAAGATACTTAGGATTTCCCTCTAGAATGTGGCAGGTGCATTACACAAGACAAATGGGAGAATTCAATAGGAAAATTTACCCATGGATATGTGAATGTAGTATTATCTAGGTCATCTAGTGCAATCTGGATCTGATTGTAACCATTGTATCTATCAAGAAATGAGTATTACATTTTACCAGCTAAGATATCAAACACTTGATCAATGAAGGGAAATGTGAAGTGGTCATTCTTTATGGCTGAATTCAATTCTCTGTAATCTACATAGATTCTCCATTTCCCATTCTTATTCGGTACAATTACCAGAGGTGATACCCACTAGTTGTTTGATATGGGGTATATGAATCCAACATTTAAAAAAAAAATAGTTCACCCTTTACAATTTATCTTACTATTGGGTTCATGCACCTCTATGGCTATCTAATTAGTTTACATTCTTATTTAAGATAAATTCTATGGGTACAAAGCATAGGATGAATCCCACATATATCACTATAATCCCTAGAAAATTGTGTATTATGTTCTTGAAGAAGACCAATAAAAAATTGCTCATGTTGTTTATTTATCATCTTGCTTACATTTAGTGGCCTCCCTACTGTTATTTCTACTTGCTTGGAGAGGTCCAGCATTGAACACATGTTGTTATTAAAAAAAATTAGTATGTAGTCATGAGCAATAAGTTGGTGAAAAATATAATTTTTACCTAGAATACTCATGGTGCTCTATTGTGGTAAACTTGGTTCAAAGGACAGCTCAAACACCTCAATCTGTTATCAATTTATTTATTTCTTCCATTTTTTTTTTACATAATATTAGAGAGAACAACATATTCCTCCTCATCTTCAATAGTGAAATAATTTTCCAACATCATCAATTGTTGCATAGAGTATTGATCAATTTATGGTTCTTTAACCCAAATTGTTTGATCCTCATTATTCAATTGTTGGGTATGAGGATAGAGTATAAGTTTCTTGGTACCATTTCTATTTGAGATGATCATGTTCCTAGACTTGAACTCTATAAATGCATCAGTAGTGGCCCGCCATGGCCTTCTTAGAATAATAGGGTAACCTCCTATAATTTCCTTTGGTTTTAGGACAATGAAATCAGTAGGGTATTCCTAAGAGTCTACCACCACAACAATGTCCTTAAGGAATCTTTCAGGCCTTACTGTTGATCTATCCGCTAGCTGTAATATTGTAGTTGTTTTCCTCATTCCTACCAACTTCAAGTCATCCATGATTTTATTTATCACAACATTTATTGTTTCCCTTAAGTCAATACGAGTATTTTTTATCATAGCACAGAGTTTCTTATATCTATTAAGGATCATGACATTCACCAAAGGAATTCCTATATCTATGTATTTAGGTAGCACAGAGTTTCCAAGCATGATGTTAGGCAACTTTCTAATGAATTTTATAGTGGATGGATCTTTTATTTTTCTACATGTCTTCTTTATACATAGATCCTTGATCAGATTGTTGTAAATAGGCACATCTTTGATGGTTTAAATGAGTGGATTTTTTTACATAAATGCCCTTCAACTGATTGATAAAATAACAATATGAATCTGATTTAGAGTCATATTTCTCTCTTGTAATATTTCTATAAATTGGGGTCTATTGAATTGCATATTACTTTTGCTAAAATTTTGTTCATGTTGTTATGGATCAGCTTGCAGCATCTTTTGGCTTTGTTGTGGATCAACTTGTAGCAAATATGGTTCATTTGGTATCTCTGTGATTTTGTTTTTACTTGGCGTCACAGGTGCTCTTCCAAAACAGAGATGGATATTATTAACATCAACTAAATAGGTAGAGTATTGGGGTTATTCAGTGTTATAGGTTAGTTGAGAAGCTTTATTACTGGGGTTAGTTGTTGGTTGAGCTGGAAATTGAGTAGTTCTTGGTTGAGAGCTAGATTGGGGGTTTGGCATCAAAGCTTGTTGTTATGTATAGGGAGGTTTATGATAGGGTTTTTGGTAGTTAGGAGGTTGATTTCTTCATTTCTTCCCTCCTCTCCTAGGTTACTGCTATGAATAAGGGGGTTACTACCAATGTTGGCTCGAGAGATGAGGTTTTCATGACTATTGGTATTGGCTAGAGTAAGGAGACCATCCTTGATGAGTATTAGCCCAAGGTGGAAGTGTCATATTTTTATATGAACTACTAGCCCAATTTTGAAAATATAGTATGGGATCTTGAAAGATACCTCCTTGTCTTGGTGGCCATGGCTTCCTTTGGGCAACATAGAAAACTTGCCCATCCTCAATTTCTATCATTTGGAACTCTGGTACAACCTTCTCTCCTTCTTTAATGTTGGCCAATCCCTTGCATGTGTAATCAACTTTCTTTCTTCTACAAGAATGGTAAAACTCTGCAAGTGTTGCCTCTACATCCTTTATCTTCTTCTTTACATGTAGAGCATCAAGCTGGGTGGCTATGTCATTAACTATTTCATGCTTCATGTTCTTAAACATGTTTGCAATTTATTATTTAGCTATTTACCTAATTACTTTGGTAGTTTCTCCACCCTTTGATCTAGTACTCCTTATTCTCTTCATGGTTTTTCTAGAATAGTTTCTGCAGGATTTAAAAATTTCCTCAAAAGTGTCTTTGGATATGTTTCCATTTCCTATTAAATCCAAAGCATCCATATATTCCTCACTGATTCCTTTTAATAAAATTAACTTGAGAGACTCATGAGGCAACATTGTATTCCTTTACTTTTGAAAAAAAAATAGGAATCTCTCCAAGTAATCTTCTAGTGGCTCATCTTCCTTTTGTTCCATCTTGAAGAGTTCATCTCCTCCTCTGCTACTTCGTTTGTAGTAGTCTTGGTACTTGGTCAAAAAATTGTCTTTCATCCCCTGTCAGGTAGTAACAACATTTCTTCTAAGGCCCATAAACCATCTCAAGGATGAATCCTTGAGTGATAAAGAAATTTCACAATGCTCCGTATTATGGACATTCTAGAGTCATAACTTCTGCATAAGACATCAAAATCATACAAGAAAGTGTCTGGGTCTTCAGTCTTAGATCCATGAAATTAGGAAGAGCTGATGGAGAGATGTTTCTCATTTAAGTAGGCTAATTGTTATTTGAGATAGGAATCTCAAATGTGCTTGGTTCCCTTGCCTCTTTTTCCATATTTTTATTCACCTCCTCTACCATGTTAGATTGTTTAGGAACAACCTCAAAAATATCTCTTAGGAGGGAGTGTTCTATCAGGAAACCCTGTAAACAAGAGGATGTTTCTTCTTAAGAATTATAAGTAATTTATGCTATTTGAGGATTGGGTAGGAATATACCATATGCATTTCTATGATAGTGCATACATCAACTAACTCAACTCAATTAACATTCATTATTGGGGGGTTTTGAAGGTGGAATTTATACAACCTAATCTATTCTAAGAACTTCATAAATGTGAAACTTCACAAAATCCTTTAACTTGCTCAACTCAATCAACATTCGTTAGTAGGTGGTTTTGAATGTGGAATTTATACAACCTAATCTATTCTAAGAAATTTAGAAACAAAAAACATCAAAAATTCCTATAACTTTGGCAATATTCCTGAAAACGGTGCCAAAAATGGTAATGTAAATCAACTTGTAGTAATTAATATGTTGTACATTGGGTTACATTCATTTATTTTTGAGACTAGGGAGGGTATAATTGAAATAACTACCACATAACAATGTTGAAATTAAAATAAAACTCAAACTTGAAAATGGACTATAGCTAAATGTTATTGTTGATATAAAGTTACAGATTCAAAGAGAAGATTGTTCCTAAGAAAATATTCATCAAATGAAACAATGGATGGGATTTATCACACCTTAAGTGGGTCCTAACTTGGGTGTTAATCCCTTCCTAAATCTGTAACTAAAAACTAAATGACAGAACCAATATTTCTTTATTGATTTTCATAAAACATTTCATTTAGGAACAAAAGAGATTACTCGGATTCTCTTCTAGCTCTTTTCACTCTTTTCTCTTATTCCAAATATGACTTTTTAACTCTCCTTCTTACAAGGGAAAAATATTTTCCTTTATATCATATAATTTACAACATGTGAGAAGAAGAAGAATACAATAATGAGTCTTCAACAAAACAAGTGAGAGATTCAACACGTGTTTAAAACACACAACAAGCATTCAACTAACAATCAGTTCTTCACTAGTTCTCAATTAATGACCAAATCAAATATTGATTTGTTTCTCAAATTTCCATGTTTATTTTGTAACTACTTCTCTAATGGCATGTAAGGACTTAAGTGCCATCAATTAATGTTTTAAAAGATCTTGATAAATGTGGGTTCTTTACTGTGAAGGATTTCCTTATGCTGTGGATGAGTTGTTGGGGACAATTTCCTTTATTGCATATGACAAATTTCTTACAACCAAGAGTTGCATCAACACATATAATAATCCAAAAAAATTATTGGAATAACAATATTAAATGAACACATAATATCAAAAAATAAATATAATTAGATATAAATATATCAATTAGTCATTATGCCAAAAGTTCATGGTTATAATAGTGATGTTCAGTAATGTACTTAGGAAATGCATAGAAATGGCTATAATAGTCTTATCAAAATAAAAAATATGAGTTGTTATGAAAGAAATTAATATATCTCATCAACTCTTATTCATGAATAAAGTGCGTGTGAAAGGAGGAAGTGCCTTTTTGGGTTGTTGATGAGAGGGTGAGGAAATTGAAACAATGCCCAATGTATGGAAAGACCCCTAATAAAGTACTATATCATTAGTATAAGGAGGAGGTGAGTATGAAGTGGATGAGATGGTGTATAATGCAGAAACAGTTCCTTCAAGTGGAGACAAGTTATCTAGATAGTCTATGGGTCACGGATCAGAAATAAGATGTATGGTAGTAGAAGTGAGAATAGGTAATGTAGCATGTGGATATAGGTGAAAATATTAGAATGGGTTATGTTCGCCACAAACTATGTATTCAAATCCCTTGTGTAAGAATTTAACGCATCAGTAAACTGTAGAAGGCACTACTTTTATTTTGTGAATCCATGGCCTACCAAGTAAGCAATTATATTGAACTGAGATATCAGTAACAAAGAATACTATAAGAACGGTTTTATCCCAACAGTGATGAGAAAATTAATAGTTCCCATGCATGGACGCATAAAAGAATCATATGTCCGGAGAAAAATAGATGTTGGGTTAAGATTAACTAAGGAAAGGCCTATATTCTAAATGAATGATAAAGTAAAAAGATTGAGCTCAGATCTATTATTAACAAAATTTCATTCGATACCCATGTTATTGATGCATATCTATATATATAGAGGAGGATCATTGTCATAAACAACAATATCAGAAGCTATATCAAATGGAAATGTAATTTGTTGAGAAAACACATCTGCGAATTCCTGATATACTATGTCCAGATGAGTAGTAAGAGTGTGAGTATTAGCCAAGAGAAAAATGATTTTATCTCTACACTCAAGATTATATAGCAAGAAATCATGAATGGAAATATCCATGATGAGAGGATCCTAAGGAAATGAGAAAAATAATAATATGGGGATTTAAGAGTGTACGAACAATATGGGTTCACCAAATGATTTAACAAAAATTGAAGTTTATGTTAAACCCTAATTACAGAGTAACATATAGTAAACAATAAGTAATAAAGCACATATTTTACACAAGAAATAAGAAAAATTAAATTAAAACCCTAAGTGCAAGAGATGGGAAAGAATACTTAGCTAATTTTATGATAATTCTAAAGTGTGCTGGGCTGAAAAACTAATGAAACAAGAAGACATGTTGTCACAAATAAATCCAAAAAATTATAGAACTGCCGAAAAACGTTAGACCAGGGCGCCTAGATGGGGGCAAAGATGCCTAGGTGCTAGAGACCTTTTGTAGGAACCTATGATTGTGAAGAATATCATAAACTAATTTTTCTTGTGTCATGTAAGTTTTGTTATCCTTCACTGTTAGTTGCTTGTATGTCGCACTATGTCCAAAAAATTCACCTGTAACCTGTAAACAAAATGACCTCCTATGAAATCCAAAAACACATCAAATCCTAAAAATA
This sequence comes from Taxus chinensis, assembly GCA_019776745.2. Taxonomy (NCBI): domain Eukaryota; kingdom Viridiplantae; phylum Streptophyta; class Pinopsida; order Cupressales; family Taxaceae; genus Taxus; species Taxus chinensis. The sequence goes on along the minus strand of CM034149.1, from coordinate 881,877,657 downwards.
AAATATGCAAATGGGGAGTTAGACTGAACCTGGAGCTCACCTAACAGAGTGAACTTATGACCAAGTGTTGGACTACATCTCAGACTCCATGTAGATATATGTGAGGATGTCAAAATGAACTTTCCCTCCTATGAAGTGTATGTAAAAAATGCAGTTTGTTGTCCCTTGAATGATAACTTTATGGATGATTTGATGCTCTTAGAATGCCTTTAGATGTAACCTTAGGTGGTTATAGTAGATGTTTAGAGCTTGGTCCTTTATTATGGTCACATTTCTTTGGATTTATATGATTCCCTTATTTTAATTTCGTAATTGACAACTAAAACGCTGACCCATAACAAAACAAGATTCTCAAAAGATAAGAGAGGCCCAAAATGTGAGAACAATATACAAAGATGTCAGGGGCTCCTAGAGGGAATGAGGGCTCCTTGGCACTTATGTCCTAGATGGGCGCTAGTGTCTAGAGTCAATAAAGATAAAGCAATGAAGATCAAACTAGGTAGTGAGGTATGCAAGACCACAAAGAAAGCTAGAAAGAAAGAAAAGAGGCCATAGATAGATGTCAATTACTATTTTTCTCTCTTAGGAGTAATATGAATAGTTTTATGTGATTAAGACCTAGAAATGTAGCCAAGTGCGTGATTTAGTGTCTACAAAAACATTAAAAAAAAGTGCATGTGTATGGACACACATTTTGGGAGAAAATGAATGAATTTTTAAATGAAATGTATAGAAGGATTCAAAAAATGATGGTTATTATTTAGAATATGTTTTTAATTAGTATATATTTTTTAAATTACAAGTCAAAAAAATAGGAAAAATGAAAATTCAAGTGTATGAATACACATTTTTGAGCTTAACTTCATATTTTTTAAAATGGTAGCAAATGATGTGTACATTGTTGAGATATAAGTTTTGTAATACGTTAGTTAGCCATGAAAAATAACTATTAAACTATTAGTAATACTACACATGTAAGAATAATAATAATTCATTATGTAGAAATTAAGTAACAATTAAAAATAATTATGTAATCTTTAAAAAATTAGATTTAAAAAAACAATATTCTCCCATCTACAAAAGAATAAAATATTAAAAAAAATCATAAAACAAGTGTTTTTGAATCCATATGAAGGTGAATAAATTTTCAAAATTCTCCTAAAACTATCTTGGTTGTCTAATGCGTGTACAAAGCTCAAGTTTGAATCCACTAGCCAAAACCCAAGTCTATTTAGGAGGTAAGAAAACTTTACAAAAAATAAAAAAATATGGTGTATACCCTTCGAAAAGGGTGCATGCCCTCTACAAAGAGTGTACACCATTTAAAAAGGGTATATGCCCTATTCACTTCTATTTTGATTTTTTTAAAAAATACGTATATCTAAAATATGTCAAGAGATATAAATGTAAAAGTTCCTATCTTGGATTTCTCACATACTAAATTTTAAGAACTCCACTACCTTGTAAAATAGATTCTATCTAAAGGCACCAATGTGTTGGGCATGAAAAAAAATTCAAAAAGAAAACAATGGACTCCAAAATCCAATGTATGGCTAAGATATTGCAATTTTTTTAGGGCTTCTCCAAAAATAAAAAATAACTCCTAAATGAAATTCATGTATGGATGTAAATTTTAAGGTTAAAATTTCCTTTTGAAATATGCCAATAAATATCTATTTCAAGGCTCTTCTCTTATATTCTTCACCTATCATGTATTGATTATTAACATTATTACATTTTCTTCCAATTTCCTATCCATGGAAAATGGCATCAATTTAGTTTCACCATTGTCTTAATCTCAAAAGAAATCTATTGCGAGAAAGAAATCCCAAGCAATACCATATTCCAAAGATATTATTGTTTCCTCATTGGCCTTTCTAACAAATTATGTGACATCCCTCCCTTTTGATTCCCAAAATTGATGACTGTATAGACAACTAATAAACCATCAACGAGTTTAAACAGAGTTAATAAACATGATATAATATTGTTTGATAATCCTAAACTCTACAGTAAAATTCAAAACTTGGAAAACATTCAAAAAGAAATAATTATACTTGTATTACTCTCTTGTTTGAACTCTATACGTAGGTTCACTTGCTAGACTACTTAGCCTTGCTTGTGGCATATTATGATTTATAACATGTTTATACTAAACACAGATTTAATAGAAAACATAATAACTAAGTAAGGGTATGCATATAAATAAGTTTCAGTTATAAATGTGATACTTGGCATATCATATATATTGAAGTGTTTGATTTGAGCCTTCACTGTGTATTGCGTGGGTTGCATGTAATAATATTTTGTTTAAATTTCATGGCATATATATACAATGTTGTTATATTTTGTGTGGTAAGTATTAATCCTTACTCAACTAGCTCAAAAACTTTGGATGTGCTTGGTCATTGGAACCATATACAATGACTTTGTTATTGTGGATTGTTAGAATGGTGTACTAGTTTACTTGGATTTCATGGCATATATATTAATTTTGAATAAATTTTGTGAAACATTTTAAAACGAGGCATTAGTGACATGGACAAAAGATTGGATGTTACTCAAATCATGTTGTTTTAATGTAAAATGAGGTTTGTGATGAATACGTGGCACGTAAAAGTTGTAAGGAGAGTTTTTGGGTTTATTAGCATTCAATGCATATGCTGACTCTTCAGGAATGGTTATCTTCCCCAAGTATCCAACCCCAAATACAGTTTCATTCCATACCCCTGTTCTCTTTTACATTGTTGTGTTTTGTCAAGCTATTTTTAGGGGATTATGGAGATAGTGGAATTTATTCCCCAATGTTCTTATTTTGTTGCCATGAATGTTATTTTGGAAATGGATATAGAGAAATTTTGTTTTAATGAGGAATGTGTGAATGAATGCATGGCTATTTTGATTTTTTGAGAAATTTGTAGGAGAAAGGAAATAGGGTTTAGCATTGACGTAAGCATTACATGCATGAGCTTCTTCCTCATATTCTAAAGATTAATAATTATATTATGTTAATAGATTTTTGGGTGTTTTGTGAATGTGGGTTTCATGGAAGAATGGTTATAATATGTTGTTTAATATGTTATGTGATGGGTTTTATAGTAAACTATTATGTATTGACTAAGAACCATTTATTTCAAAAGCATGTTAATTTTGATACAAATTTGTGTGTATGAATGTTATAAAACTACTTGTATATGCATATTTTTGTGAGAAGAATAAGTTTATGAGCTTGGATTGTGTTTTAGTATCTAGGTATGCATTATTGTGTTAAGGGAATGATTTTGAGAGTTTTAGGAAATTATGGATTGTGTTTATTCTAGGTTGGTATAACTCTATTTGCATATTCTTTTATATGAAGAATAAATATTAATTTCCTAATTCGGGACTACGTCTTAATGAGTGACTTATTTTTTTATGGTAATAGCCTAAAAACACCCATATCAGATCTAGGTAAGTACACCAATCTGGGGGGCCAAAAATCAGACACAAAGGTGAAAATGAGAAAAACACTTATGTGTTTTGTAATAACGCAATCGTGTTATGTTTTCTTAGGCCCGGTAATTCATGAAGCTAAAATGCATATGCGTTATAACATGTATGTGTTTCCGGTGGCATGAAAAACATACATGTTTCAAGCTATATGAATTTTAGAAGGGCCTAAAGGAACCATATTTACTAAAATAAATGTTAAGTATAAGAAATAATAAAAGTATAAAGAAATAATAAAACTTTAAAGAAATAATAAAAATTTATTTTATTATTTCTTTATACTTTTATTATTTCGTATACTTTAAATTTATTTTAGTAAATATAAGAAGTTAGGGTCACTCTGCACCTGATGGAAGTGGCCCTGTAGCTCTGACAGTTATAATCTAGAAGATAGTTTTTCAAAATCTAATCTAGTCAGTACTTACTCATTTTCAGAATTTCAGCAATGATCTAAAATTTTCTGGCCATATATATTGTAGTCGGTCTTTTTTTGGGAAAACATATACTTGTTTTGTAGGTTTTTTGACCTTCTGGATTGGATTTTGGCCCTACCACTATTTGAATTAGTACCAATTTTGAAATTTGGCCCATAATTCACTTTAGTGACCATGAATCAGCTCTATGATGCTTGTCTACTTCTTACTAAAATGAGATCCTCACTTTGTATATAGAGGATTATTACCTGAATGGAATTCTTGTCCTATGGAAAAAATGAGTTGATTGTAATGTTCCTCCTCCTTAAGGTTTTATCACACTACTAGGTGTTGAATGATTTTTTACAAATAGTACCAAGTGAATTACATCAAGGGAACTCAGTTGATTGCTCATTCTTAGAAAAATGGTGCTCCACATAAAGATTATCCCTTCACCACCCATAATTACGCCCAAGCAATTTAAATACTTAAATTGCGCTAATTATCTATCTTCTGGAAAATTGATGACATATTGTCAATAACACTCATTTTCCCTCATATCATCATTAATTAATTACACTAAGCTAATTAATTAAGTCACCTATCCAACAAATACCCTAATTAATGACCTTCCATTAATAAATCACCCCTTCTACCTAGACTAATTAATTATTATTAATTAATTAGCTTTCCCTTCCATTTAACCAATAAATCAATATTTAATTGATTTAATCCCCTTCTAATAGCCTAAATCGTACTAATATTCCTCTAATTAGCTTCTATAAGCTTACATCTACCTATTAGTTAATCACCTTTGATTAATTAAAACACCCCCCAACTCCCATGACTTGCTAAGCATAAATTAAACCCTTCTAAAGTAAGGTTACCTTTTATAAAGCAACCTTATCCATTCCTAATCATGTTTTACCTTTATCCCACATGCAAAGGGATGAAGTGTTTCCTTTATCCATTGGGCTATATAAGGAGCCCTCCTTCTACCTTTATACCTACACCTAAACTTCTTGAGAAGACAAATGCAAAGCATATAGCAAAATAGACTAAAATATTTCCTTTGTTTTCTTGAGAGTTCATCATCTTGAAGAGTTTAAGCCTCTTTCCTAAGTGCTTAGGTCATATGGGAGGTGTCAAAAGGGTCTTGTAGCCCAACTTTGACAAGCCCTCATTCCTAGGTTCTTGGAATACCAAAGACAACCATTTTTGATAGCCATGGAGCCTACTTAGGTCCATTTCATTTATTTGTTGTTAGAGAATAGAGGATTTAGATGCTTAACATTGTTAGTTTCAAAGTTTTTGTATATGATGAATGTTAGCATCTAACCTTGTTTAATTCTTATCATGATGGTGCTTAGTAGTTTGTTTAATTTTTGCTAATTAAGGCTATTTAGGTGTTAGTATTTACTTATATTAGCATTAGTTTAAAAACAACTCATGCACACATTTGGCATGCCCGGTGGGACTTACTCCATTGTCCTTTGCACTTAATTTCAAGTTTTTGTAGTTAAGTTTCATTTTTGGTTACTAACCCTCTTTTACACATGTTGATCTAACTTGTTTTTCTTAACTTGTTTTGTTGAGTTTGCATGTGTTGAGTCTTCCTTGTAGGTATAGAGGAGGTGAAGTGCTGTCAAAATTGGAATTGATGGGAAAATTTCAAGATTTCTCCATGTTTTCATTTTTAGAGTTTACTTTTTCAACATTCTACATGCTAGTTTTGTCAATTTCTTGAAAATTTTAAATTCTTGAGCATGTAGGTTAGTGTTTGATAGTGCTGAGTCTTCTATTTACATATTAATGTGGTGGGTTGCTGTCAAAATTAAATCTTGGTGAGAAAATTTCAAGATTTCATCATGTTTTCATTTTTAGAGCTTACTTTTTCATCATTCTACATGCTAGTTTTGCCAATTTCTTGAAAATCTTAAATTCTTGAGCATGTATGTTAATGTTTGATAGCGTTGAGTCTTCTATTCATATATTAATGTGATGGGTTGTTGTCAAAATTGAATCTTGGTTGGAAAAATTTTCCCATTTTGCAGATTAAGGGACGTTTTTTTTTGACATTTTTTGAGTGCATGTCAAGTGCATACCCATGAGCATAAGAGCATATGCGTAACCCATCTTCCAAAGGCCATAAATTTTTCTCCCGAACTTGAAATGACTCCATTTTTTTGCGTTGGAAAGGTATTGAAGTTAAATATGCAATGGAAACATAAATTTGGGATTTATACTTACAGAAATTATAGGTTTTTCTGTTAGTTTAAAACTGGTCATTTTCTAATATGTCTAATGTTTTGATGAATGTTGTATTTCCATGCTTACTTGATTTAGACCAAAGCATGTGTATGCTCTTCTCTTGCACCTTTTGGTGATCTTGAGAATCAAAAACAACTTTGATCTCTATCTTTTTAACATTGGGATTAAACTTGGAAATTTGATTATTCATTTTGCTTAAGGGAATGAACCTTTTACAAAGCATTTTTCAATGGTCCTTTGATTTGAAGTTTTCCATTTCTATATAGTTGGGATAAAGTTTGTGTATGCTCTTCTCTTGCACCTTAGGGTGATCTTGAGAATCAAAAGCAACTTTAGTCTTCATTTTATAACATTTGGTAAATTGGAAACTTCATCTTTTACTTTTGGTTTAAGGGAAAGAACATTTATCAAGATTTTTGTATGGTTCATTGATTGCAAAGCTTTTCTTTACTTTTTAGTTGGATTATTTGTTGTGTATGCTCTTCTCTTGCATCCTTGGATGATCTTGAGAATCAAAAGAAACTCTTAATCCTCTTTTAAATAATGTGATTTTCTTGGAGAACTACTAACACTTGAGTGTAGGACCTAAAAACGCTTGTCAAAGAAAGGAGGAATCAAAATGAAGTCAAAAACTACTAATACAGTTGTTATACAGGTTGCCAAAAGGTGTTCAAGAAAACCACACCTAATTAAACAAGATAAAAAGAACAACATATTCAAAACACTGTATTGCAGGTTTCAGAAAAGGGTACGTCCCTCTCCGCTCAACTGGAACATAACCCCTTTGGCATAACGCCTTAAGCTACAACAATGGGGGTGGTTCCAGGAACCCCAAAGTAGTCCACGCAAGAGGGAACCTTGTGGATGAAATGGGAAGTGCTCCACACTACCTATCTGACTAGTGATTCCTTTGTGAGATAGAGTTACAAGTTGTCCCTACGCGACCCTTTTAAGTACACGATGGATGCATTTACTGCCCACTGTGCTTGAAGGGGGAAAAGTCGAGATACTCCCAAGATAGTCGGGACTATTTGGGTAAATCATCCCACTCGTGGATAATCTTTGTAACACCTAGGATGAGAGAACCACCTAGGAAAATATACTTTGGCCAGGAGCCCACTTTGACCATTCTAAAACAGTGTTGAGTTGTGAACCATCTTTTTATTGTGAAACGTGTGACGCGTTACTTTCGCTTAGTTTTTACTTGCCTTAGGGCGAGGTGAAACTCTGCCAAAGTGAAGCCAAAATTTTTCATCCCATTTTTTATTTTCTTCCTTCACATTCTTTTGACACTTTGTTGATCAGAAGGAGGGTGACTACCTTTGTGTTACCAATTGATTGTTTCTGCCACTTTTTTGTCCATTTACGCCCATCCATGTTTGCGGCTGGGTAAGTTAAACATCTAAAGTGCATGCGAGATGTATTCATATCATTGGTGACCATTGTGATCTTGATACCCATGTCAAGATCATCATTGTAGTTAGGCGTGGTTCATCATCTTGAACTTCCTTAGAAGGGTTAGCTTGTTTGTATCGTATCACTACAATTTTGATATTTACGTCTTGTTTCTTGTAAACTCGGCCTAAATATCTATATTGTAAGGTTACGCTGCACACATTTTAACTATTCCTAGCTATACTTTAAGCTTTTTAGTTTGATTCTATTATTACCTCAATTTTGAAGAGTGCTAGGTGTTACCACTCGTGCATGTTATATCAATAGTACCTTGATATCAATACCTTACTTTCTCGCAAAGTTTGGTTAACATATCTTGGTGATATTGTTGTGTCACTCACAAATTGTAATTGGCACTTTTTGAGATATAGGTCTTAATCAAGTTTGGACTCACTTTTAGTATATCTTGTTAGGAGGTCACATTAAATTTTTGTATTTACTTACATCTTGTTCATTCTCTTGAACTTGGCATAAGTGAGAACATCTTGTTAATTATCTTGCGACACTAAACTACTTTTTGAGACATAGTCTAGGAGGTACTTCATTTGATGGGTTAGATACCAAACATTTGTGTCACTGGTGATTTATCACTCTATCACATTGGTATTCTCACATTGTTATTCATTCATATTCTTGACAATTTATCTTGCATTTCACTTAGGTGTGGTCACAAAGTTTTGAACACATTTACAACTTACCCTAGTGAAACTATTACAAATCATGGCTCCCAAAACATGATTAGGACTCAAGAAACAAACATACGAGGAACAACAAGTGCAAGCTTGGGAAGCCTCGAACAGACAAGGGTCAAACCCTTTCATTGGACATGATCTAGGGCCTCTGTTTTCTGTGGAAAAAGAGATAGAAGATATGGTCGATCATAGTGGTAATGAATTGGAATCTCCACACGTAGAATTTGAATTTGACCCCACTCTATTAGATGAGTTTCTCTTCAGAAATAAGGATAGAGTGCTAGCACGGGTCATAGAATTAGGGGCTAAAATGCCCACTGAAAGTGAAACAATCCCACCTGCGAATAACGCTAATGAGGAAGAATGACCCCTTATCAACATGGAGGACATTTTGATGCATGGACATGCTTCTACCTCCAACACAGGAAATAATAAGATAGTGGGACATAGAATACCCTTTATCAAAGTGCCACGTAAAAACATGACGGGACATGAGAATGGTGAAGAACCTCCACAAGACGAGGAAGAAGAGGAACCCTTAGAACAAGAAACCACCATTCAACAATAGATTAGTAACCTAAGCTGAACAATTAGCTTTGCTAACCTCTCATGTACAGAAGGAAGCAAGAAAAAATGTTCAAAAGTCAAGGCCTAAGGTTAAGATCAATGAATTCCATAGAGAAAATCAAGAAGAAGATGATACGGGATATCACCGAGTATATATCCCCGCTTCTCCCACTAGAGAACAATTGCTCACACAAGAGGTACAGTCTATGAAAGTAACACTCACAAGCCTTCAAGAGAGTAATATAGGGAGCATTAGAAAGTATCAATATGAAGAATTATGTCCCTATCCTTTTGACAAGATGATGACCCTTCAACCCTTTCCTAAGAAATTCGACATGCCAAAATTTGACAAATATAAAGGGAAAGGAGATCCATGGGATCATGTCAAAGATTTCTATATGGCATGTCAAGAGGTGTCCTACAGTGACAATTATCTCATAAGACTTTTTCCTAAGAGTCTAGGAGGTCAAGCCTTGGAGTGGTTTACACATTTACCTCAGGGATCAATTTTCACTTGGCCAGAATTGGCAGAAAGGTTTGTGCATCACTTCTCGTACAACATAGAGAGTGATGTCACCATGGAAGATTTATGTGGTGCCAAACAATGCCCTAATGAGACTTTCCAGCTTCCTCCAAAGGTGGAGAGGGATAGCTAGCCACTTCCCTTGCACTTTCCCTGAAAAATAGCTGGTTAGTATTTTTGTACCCAACCTCAATCCGGATATAGCTTTCCACCTCCAAATGCATTGTGTTCACACTTTTGAGGAGGTCATCGAAAAGGGGGTTCAAATAGAGAAAGATCTCATTGCAAAAGGAACTCTCAAGTCCCAATCTAGAGATAATCAAAATGTTAAACCCACGGAGAAGCCAAAGGTTTTTAACAAAAACAAAAATGTGGTGGGAGACAGGATCACTGATTCCAAACGTGTTCAAATGGTCCAAACCGGTCAACCTTTTAAACTGACCAAAGGACCAATTCAACCACCACCAAAATGAAGAACGTTCACCTCTCTTAATGAACCTTTGTCAGTTATACTAAAACAATTGGATGCAGCTCACATGATGACATATCCTACGACACAACCATTTGATGACAATGCTCCAAAACCTTCATGGTACAAGGAGCATGAATATTGTGAAATGCATCATGTCAAAGGACATAAGACAGAAAAATGTCTGTGACTTCGTCATTATATCCAAGACCTCATCGACAATGGGGAGATAGAGGTGGACAACCCAGGAAAAACTCAGACACCCAACGAAAATATGGGGATATATAAAGAGCCATTCCCCAATCATGATAAATCAGAAAAGTCAAAGCCAGATCGGGGAGAGTCATCCCAAGGTTATAAAGCAGTGAATTACTTGTACACCAAAAAATACAACAATCATTATGATTCACTTATTGGATGTATTCACTCTCCTACTGACCATGTCAACACCATCTGAATCAAGGGAAAGGACTTGCGCCATGGTAACAAGGCATGCCCACCTCGTGATTCTGGAACCTTCTCCATCAACCCCACAAACTGGTAAATATAACCTCTTAGAGAAACTTGAGAAGACATCTGCTAAGATTTCAATCTTAGATCTTCTTAAGATATCCAATGTACACAAAGACATTCTGTACCAAACTCTTTAGGGGTCGGGAGTGCCATTAGAGGTCGATCCTACACATCTTCAAGCTGCAGTGGCAAACATCGTACCAAATGAACATATTTCCTTCAATCATAGGGAGATCCCTACTGAGAATCCAACACATAATCTTCCTTTATATATTGAGGTAGTTGTTACCCACAGGAAGATCAAACGGGTGCTTGTGGATAATGGATCAGGGTTGAATATCTACACACTCAAGTTGGTTAAATAGTTAGGACATACTGAGGCAGATCTTGAGTCCAATATCATCACTATCACCGCATACGACAACGTGGAAAGGGAGTCAGTGGGCACAATCACGCTGCCCATGGAGGTGGGTCCCACTTTCCATCAGACAAAGTTTCATGTCCTGGACTTGGAACTTCCATATAATATGCTTCTAGGCCGACCATGGATTCATGCCATGCAAGCCATGCCATCGACATTCCATCAGTGCATTAAATTGAAGCATGAGGGACACACCATTACAATACAAGGAGATTCAGAGCCCTTCGCTCACTGTAGAGCTCTCAATAGCTTTGCACGAAGGGGCACATATGCATGTCCCTCCACCGATATAGTTGTTCCTCTCCAATCTGAGGCCATGGAATCCTGGATAGATTCAGGATTCTCTCAGTTCTTGTGCCCATGGTGCGTCTACTTCAACATCTCCTTTTGATTCCTGGGAGATGAAAATCCTTGAATATGGCTATGGAGAATATAATGTGTAGCAAGCCCTCTTGGTTTCAGACCTCTCATTGTCACCCAAGACTAGAGGTCGACCCAACTATCGCTTCAGAAGACCTAGAAATGAACACACTATTGGGTCATTCTTACCTGGAGGCTTGTTAGCTGAGGAAAAATTGCTTGATCCACCTACAACTTGGGTCCCAGAGGATACTCATCCATCCTGTTATCAAACCCCTGAATACGAGAAATCTAGTAAAATGATGTACTCCATGGGCTACAAGGGCCTAGGATGTGGAAGAAACGAACAAGGACAGAGAGAACCGGTGCCTCTTCCACATTTCAAAATAGAAAGATACGGCATTGGGATTCACCCTTATGGAGCACACCCCAATGATCAAGATGCTACTTGTTCTGAATGTGAGGATAGCTCTGACTATCTAGACAGTGATACGGATTCCCATTGTAGCCAATATGAGGACCTTGCCTCCACAAACCTATTCATGAACAACGTTGTCCTAACCATAACCCCTACGGAACCAACCCTTGACCTTGTTTACCCTGCCCTTGTTGAATGGGACCAACAACATCACATGTCACTAGATTTATTCGAGAATGATGAAGCTATCACAGAGTTCATGGGCATAAGGGATACAATTCCCATTGGAGACCATAAGAAGGGTTTCTTTATTGACTTGGATACCTGTGCCTACTTCGGTGAGGAGGCTGAGCTTCGTGGTCACAAAACTTAAGAACACAAGGGAAAAAGTTCCAACGTAAAGCCTCAGAAAAAATCAAAGTCCAAGTCACACAGTGAAAACCTCTTTGAGGCACTGGCCAAAAACAAAAAAAAAAAATCAAAGGACAAACAAAGTGACCATGCCAAGGATGAAAATCTTGTGGAGACATCCTTGGATGAAGATCTCAACCTTCCTCCCGATCCTACACATATGGAGGACTTGTCCAAATTACTAGTCGAGGAAACCATTGATGTTAACATTGGTATAGAAGAGGACCCAAAGATAGTAAAATTGGGAGCATCACTCTCGGCTAGAGAACAAAAGACATTCACTATGCTGCTACGAGAGTTCATCGACGTGTTCACATGGTCTTACAAAGACATGTCAGGCTTAGATCCAACTTTGGTCATGCACAACCTAGTTGTGCACGCAGATGCTAAGCCTATCAAACAGAAGCTCAGAAAGATGCACCCAAGGGTAGCCTTACTAGTTAAAGAAGAATTGGAAAGATTACTGGCGGCAGGATTCATTCGGCCTATAGATTATTCTGAATGGATATCCAACATCGTCCCTATCCAGAAAAATCCTATCAGTATCAGAATTTGCATGGATTTTAGAGACATTAATAAGGCTTTCCCTAAGGATGATTTTCCACTGCCAAATATTGACATGATTGTGGATTCAACAGCAGGATACGAGATGCTATCTCTCATGGATGGATTTTTGGGATACAACCAAATCAAGATTGCTGATGAAGATCAGCACAAAATGGCTTTCACGACTCCTTGGGGTACCTTCTATTATCAGGTGATGCCATTTGGTCTCAAAAATGCAGGAGCTACTTATCAGTGGGAAATGACGGTGATTTTTCATGATATGATTCATGATATCATGGAGGACTATGTGGATGACATCCTTGGAAAGTCCAAGACAAGAGAAGATCACCCTGTCATTTTACGGCATATCTTTGAGCACCTACGAGAGTACAAGGTCAGGCTGAATCCAAAGAAGTGTGTATTCGGTGCTATCAGGAAAATTGTTGGGCTTCATTGTATCAAGAAGAGGAATTGAGGTAGACCCCGCTAAAGTGTCTGCTATTACTGAAATGCCTCCACCTAAGAATATTAAGCAACTGCGCAGCTTACAGGGGAAAATCCAGGCTATCCACCACTTCATCTCCCAGCTTGCAGATAAGTGCCACTCATTCACCCACTTGCTTAAAAAGGATGTCACCTTCATCTGGGGATCAGAGCAAGAGCAAGCCTTTTCTTTGCTTAAACAATACCTGGCTAATCCACCTGTCCTCATGCCTCCAACTCCTGGGGAGCCACTCTTGCTTTATATCTCTGCTACGTAATTTTCTATTGGTGCGCTGCTCACCCAATATGACCTGGGTCACAAAGAAAAAGTGGTGTATTATCTCAGTCACACTCTCATCGCTTATGAGCTCAACTATCCCCAAATTGAAAAAGCTTGCTTGGCTATTGTTTTTACTTTTCAAAAACTCCACCATTATCTATTGAATACCAAAACCAAGCTGATATCCAAAGTTGACCCACTCAAGTACTTGTTGTCTAAACCCACCCTCACGGGTAGAATGGCTAATTGGATCATTCTATTAAGTGAGTTTGACATAGAATTTGTACATCAGAAGTCAGTTAAAGGACAAGTACTCACTGACCAGCTAGCAGAAGCACCTTTGCAAGGCACTGAACCTTTAAATCTAGATCTGCCAGATGCCTCATTGCTATACATTGAAGAATCTATCATATGGCAGATACACTTTGATGGGTCCTTTACTTTTCATGGTTCAGGTGCAGGGGTAGTCCTCATTACTCCTTCTGGAGACCCTATACCATAGGATTTTCACCTAGGTTTTCCTTGCACAAACAATATTGCAGAGTATGAGGCACTTATCGCAGGGATGAAGCTTGCTATCAAGTGGAACATTCATCATGTCAAGGTTGTGGGTGATTCTCAGTTAATTATCAAGCAAGTTAATGATGAATACAAGGTTAAGGATGACAAGCTCATACCTTACAAAAAGCTGGTAGAAACTCTAAAGGAGTACTTTGTGCGCATTACATTTGAACAAATTCCACGAGCGCAGAACAGATCGGCAGATGCTATGGCGACGGTGGGTTCTATGCTTCGTATTCTGCCAGGGAATAATGACATGCATTCTTTGTAGAAAACTTACGCCAGCCTGCGTATGACATGCCAGAATCTTGTCTGGCTTGTGATGTTGTTGGTCCCAATTCCCCATGGTATGAGCCCATCTTTACCTATCTCAAGGACAACATGTTCCCTCCCGATATCTCCCATTCTGAGAAACAAAGCCTGATTCACCAAATAGCCCATTACACCCTTTTAGGAGGTACGCTTTATCATCGTGGCTATGATGGGAATCTGTTACGTTGTCTTGATATGACAGAGTCGATCCAAGTGATCAAAGAAGTACATGAAGGGGTGTGTGGAGCACATACAAATGGAATGGTTTTGGCCAAGAAATTGCTAAGAGTGGGCTACTATTGGCCTACAATGGAAACTGATTGTTGCAATTATGTCAGGAAGTGTGTACTTTTCCAGAAGTATGGAAACTTCATCCATGCTCCATCGCAACCATTGCAACCTATCACTACCCCATGGCCATTTTCTAAATGGGGACTTGACTTGATAGGGAAACTTACCCCCACCTCATCTGATGGTCATACCCACATCATCACGGCTACTGAATACTTTACAAAATGGGTGGAGGCCGTTCCCTTAACCTATGTAACAGGAGCTCAGATTTCCAAATTTATCATGAATCATATCATTTGTCGATATGGCATTCCTGCGGCCATTGTTACGGATAATGGGAAGTCATTCAAGAACAAAATGGTGAAAGGTCTTTGTCAGTGGTTCCAAATCAGGTTAAAATGGTCTACACCATATTACCCCCAAGGTAATGGACAGGCCGAAGCCACAAACAAGACTTTGGTGAGAATAATGGAGAAGATGGTCAGTAAAATAGGTCATAATTGGCACTTGCAAATCCACCCAGCTCTTTGGGCTTACAGAACCTCCATTCGCACTCCTATGGGGGTGACACCATATTCTCTAGTATTTGGGATGGAATCTATCATCCCATTAGAAATTGAACTTCCTTCCCTGAGAATCTCACTCAGGGACTATCTGGATAAAGATGAGGATTACTAGGTAGCAAGACTGGCTGAATTAGAGCTCCTAGATGAGAAGCACATTCACGCTCTTAATCACCTTAAAGTGTATCAGAATAGAGTCTCTAGAAACTACAACAAGAGAATCATACCTCGTCAGTTTGAGGTTGGTGATTTAGTCATGAAGGAGAATCAGTTCAACACAAGAGCGGAACATGAAAAGAAAGGAAAGTTTGAACCACATTGGTTGGGACCCTACATTATTGTGGCCAAGTATGGCACAGGGGCATACAAACTTGCTCACCCCAATGGTGATGAGCTCCGTGAGCCCATGAACGCCATGCATCTTAAGCAGTTCTATGCTTAAACATGGCGCAGAAAGTCAAAAAAGTAAAAAATGGTAAAATGATCAAAAATACAAAAAAATCAAAAAGAGAAAAAAGAAAAAGAGAAAACAGGTCATCCACAAGTGAAAACCACAATTGTGGCACTTTGGATAAGTCCTTGGGTGAAAACCGGTTTCTGGCACCTTGGGAGGATTCGTTGTTCACAAGCATCTTGCATCTGGAGGGTAGTTTTCCTTGGCCTGGCCCTAGTTCTGCCTTCGAGATTCCCTGTGAGCCCAGTCCTGTCAGGCCTTGATCCGGCTTTGTCTTCTTTTATTCATCTGTGAGGGGCATGGTCTTTCGCTATTCCCCATCTTATGCTGAGGGAAATTCAATGACTTCACCTTCTTGTTCATAAGTGTGTGGCTTCTGCCCTTGTATATTCCCCTTCTAATGCTGGGGGCATCCACGCTTTCTTGGTTACCTATGCATAACTCTGGAAAACCATTAGAAAACAACGTAAAAACAATAAACCAAAAAAAATTGTTTCACAAAAACCTAAACAATAGAAAATTGTTTCACAAACACAAAAACAATAGAAAATTGTTTCACAAAAACCTAAACAATAGAAAATTGTTTCACATAAACAATAGAAAATTGTTTCAAAACACCAAAAACAATAGAAAATTGTTGCATGAAAACAAATCTTACAAAAAACAATTTGTTGCATGAAAACTTTACATTTACTTGCATTGTCTTGTTTCTTGCTTTGCTTGTTGCTTGTATAGTTGTTTTATGTTTTTGCTTTTGGGTTGTTTGTTGCTTGGGCATACTTTGTTAGGATTCATCTTTTCTTGCTTAGATTAGATTTATTCTTGCTTGTGCATATTGAGGTGTGTTTTTGCATGCTAGTGAATCCTGGTGCGTTATTATGTTATTTCATTGTGTTCTTTGTTAGCATTTGATTGTGTTTATTACATGTGCATTGTTTTGTTATCACAACATCACATTACCATCATTATCATCACATCTAACATCATCTATACATCATATATCAAGGAAAGGCTAAGTATACATCATACATGAATGCTAAGCTAATCATCACATATCGTATCATCAAATGGGGGCAAGAGGGATCGCAAATATCAAAATCTATCCCCCCCGCACCCTTATCATCATATCATCCCATCCACTAAGTATGGCACATCTCATAAACAAAACACATTTGATATATTCTACAAGATCACATCATCTAGAAATCAAAACACATGTGATACATCAACAAGATCATGATACATATACATGTCAAATCAAATCCG
This sequence comes from Taxus chinensis, assembly GCA_019776745.2. Classification (NCBI taxonomy): domain Eukaryota; kingdom Viridiplantae; phylum Streptophyta; class Pinopsida; order Cupressales; family Taxaceae; genus Taxus; species Taxus chinensis. The sequence goes on along the minus strand of CM034149.1, from coordinate 881,860,899 downwards.
AATGCATCATAAACATAGTTATCTATCCATGAGAAACAATAAACAAATGTCCATCTCATATATATATATATATATATATATATATATATATATATATATATATATATATCACGTCAAAAAATCCAAAAACAGGGCAAATTTTTTTCACAAAATCCTAAAAAGTAAAAAACCTACAAAAATGGTAACTTGCTTATTACGGCTGAAACTTGTGTCTTGCGCATGGTATCCTCTCCATATCCTACTGGTTTGTTTCACATCTTCCCCGATTAATATGACTCGTGGATCACCGGATTCACAACCATTCACAAAGCTAGTTGCTTGCTTCGTCTGTACTCTGGGGCACATTTGTTGCCTGGTGTTGTTTCGTTGCGCACAACGCTTTTTACTTGGACCTAATGTCCATTATCATTTCCCCTTGCATGTATCCTTGCTCGGGGCATCATTTTTAACCCTTTTCATCAATCATGAACATGTGGATCTCTTCAGCTTGATAACAAAACATTTGTACAACTGTCTTGACCGTTGTTGGGTTGGATATGTGCGTTCGTACTTGTTTTCCCTGTTAAATGAGCTTGTTTCCTTCTCGTATTGCATTGCATTGTTGTATGTTGCATGGAGTTGGTATTTTCAGCAATGGACAATTTTTCGTAGTATGGCTTTTCATGTCATTCTACCTTTGTTCGTATGCTTATATTTTTCATAAGGACCGATGACGTAGCTCTTATGGCAATATGATGACATCAAAATTGTTCCAATACACAGTGGCTAGAGGCTACACTCTTCTCTCCCCTCCTCCATATTTCTTCTGCATCACTTTTCTCTCACCCCTAGTCTTCTGTCTTACTGGGGCATCCTGCCCCTTCCCATTCTTCTATCTATCTCTTACCTTTTTCGATCGTCGATCGTCTTCCTTCATCACCCTATCGACACTCGAGGGGGCATCTCTCCTTCCTACTAATTTTTCTTTTATCCCTTCAAAATTTCTTCCATCTACTATCTTTGAAGTGGCATCACTTACGCCACCCCAAAGAGGGGCAAATGTAGACACCCATAATTACGCCCAAGCAATTTAAATACTTAAATTGCGCTAATTATCTATCTTCTGGAAAATTGACGACATATTGTCAATAACGCTCATTTTCCCTCATATCATCATTAATTAATTACACTAAGCTAATTAATTAAGTCACCTATCCAACAAAATACCCTAATTAACGACCTTCCGTTAATAAATCACCCCTTCTACCTAGACTAATTAATTATTATTAATTAATTAGCTTTCCCTTCCATTTAACCAATAAATCAATATTTAATTGATTTAATCCCCTTCTAATAGCCTAAATCATACTAATATTCCTCTAATTAGCTTCTATAAGCTTACATCTACCTATTAGTTAATCACCTTTGATTAATTAAAACACCCCCCAACTCCCATGACTTGCTAAGCATAAATTAAACCCTTCTAAAGTAAGGTTACCTTTTATAAAGCAACCTTATCCATTCCTAATCATGTTTTACCTTTATCCCACATGCAAAGGGATGAAGTGTTTCCTTTATCCATTGGGCTATATAAGGAGCCCTCCTTCTACCTTTATACCTACACCTAAACTTCTTGAGAAGACAAATGCAAAGCATATAGCAAAATAGACTAAAAGCTTTCCTTTTGTTTTCTTGAGAGTTCATCATCTTGAAGAGTTTAAGCCTCTTTCCTAAGTGCTTAGGTCATATGAGAGGTGTCAAAAGGGTCTTGTAGCCCAACTTTGACAAGCCCTCATTCCTAGGTTCTTGGAATACCAAAGACAACCATTTTTTATAGCCATGGAGCCTACCTAGGTCCATTTCATTTATTTGTTGTTAGAGAATAGAGGATTTTAGATGCTTTAACATTGTTAGTTTCAAAGTTTTATATGATGAATGTTTAGCATCTAACCCTTGTTTAATTCTTATCATGATGGTGCTAAGTAGTTTGTTTAACTCTTGCTAATTAAGGCTATTTAGGTGTTAGTCTTTTACTCATATTAGCATTAGTTTAAAAATTCTTGACCTCAAAAATTCACTAAAACACTATAAATCACATTTTACAGTTAATGAAACTATTCTAAAAATCTAATTATGCCTACAACTCAAAATTTACATCCTATTTCATTTTGAACTTTGAGGGGCAGTTGAAGAGTTTTGTAGTACCTAAAGAAATATTTAAGCCTTGAGTCAATTTTTGATTATTCCACCTTATAGAGTATTATAATATCATTTCCAATTCTTATTTTTTTTATCCCAAGTCTTTCCAAAACTCCCGGAATCATCTAAAGAAGTCAACTTTTATTGTTTTATCTTTCATTCCCTACACTTGAAAACATGGTCTTAAACATATTGCTCCTAAATGATATTTTATTTTCTAAACTTTCCTAAATTTACTTAGACATCTTAAATTATCTCTAAAATGACCCTCATATACTTTATATTTTCTCTAAAAACTTTTTGAAGGGTGTTTAATTCGCTATAGAATGGTGAACATGGTATTTTAAAGCCTTCAGAGGAAGTATTCTCACAATAAAAGTATATGAGTTAATAAATCACCTTATAAATTATTCCCTACACATTGAAACACACTGAATAATATTATTATGACTGTCCTTTGGGTCAAGTTTTATGATTTAGGGTTTAGGTTTTAGGGTTTAGGACTCGGGGTTTAGGGTTTAGGGTTAAGTGTTTAGGGCTCATGGTTTAGGTATTAGTGTTTAGGGTTTAGGGATCAACATTTAGGGTTCATGGTTTTATGGTTTTACGTTTAGAGTTTAGGTTTTATGGCTCAGGGTTAACGGTTAAGGGTTTATGATTTAGGGTTAAGGTTTTAGGTTTCATAGTTTAGGGTTTAGGTTTTAGGGCTCAATATTTAAGGTTTAGGGTTTATAGTTTAGGGCTCAGGGTTTAAGGATTAGGGTTTAAGGGCTCAGGGTTAAGGATTTAGGGTTGAGGGTTTAGGGATAATGGTTTAGGGTTTAGGATTTAGTGTTTAGGGTTTAGGGTTTAGTTATTTAGGCTCAGGGTTTGGGGTTTAGGTTTCAGGGTTTAGGGCTCATGGTTTAGGGTTTAAGGTTTAGGGTTTAGGATTTTAGGGTTTAGGGTTTAAGGTTCAAGATTCAGGTTTAATGGTTTAGGATTTATGGTTTAGGTTTTGGGTTTAGGGTTTAGGGTTTAGGGTTAAGGGTTAAGGGTTTAAGGTTTAGGTTTTAGGGTTTATGGTAAGGTTCTAGGGATTAGGGTTTCAAGTTAAGGGTTTAGGGTTTAGGATTCAAAATTCAGGGCTTAAGGTTCAGGGTTTATGGACTAGGGATTAGGGTTTAGTGTTTAGGGATTATGGGTACATGGTTTAGGGTTCAGGGCTCAGGGATCGGGGTATATGGTTCATGGATTAGGGTTTAGGGCTTAGGGCTTAGGGTTTAAGGTTCATGGTTGAGGGGTTTATGGCCTAAGGTTCAGGTTTTAAAGTTATAGGTTTAAGGTTTAGGGGTTATAGCTTAGGGATATGTATTTAGGGTTTAGGGTTTAAGGTTTAGGGCTCAAGGATCAGGGTGTAGGGTTCAAATCTTAGGGTTTAGGGCTTATGGCTTAGGGTTTAAGGCTCATGGTTTAGGGTTTATGGCTCAGGGTTTGGGGTTCCAAGTTATGAGTTCAAGGTTTAGGGGTTAACTCTCAAGGCTATGGATTTATTGTTTATGATTTAGAGCTCAAAGATCAAGGTTCAAGGTTTAGGGTTTAGGGTTTAGGGTTTATTGTTTAGGATTTAGTGTTCAGGGTTTAGGCTTTATTATTTTTGTTTTAGGGTTTATATTTTAGGGTTTAGGTCTCATGGTTAAGGGTTTAGGTCGCAGAGTTCAGGGTTTAGGGTTTAGTGTTTAGGCCTCAGGGTTTAGGGTTTAAGGTTTAGGTTTTAGGGCTTAGGGTTTAGGGTTTAGGATTCATTGTTTAGGGTTTAGGTTTTAGGGTTTAGGATTTTTTAGGGTTTAGCATTTAGGGCTCATGGTTCATGGTTTATGGTTTAGGGCTTAAGTCTTAGGGTTTATGGTTTAGGGCTCATGGGTAAAGGGATGGATGTTTAAGGTTTAGGGTTTAGGGTTTAAGGATTAGGGTTTAGGGTTTAGGGTCTAGGTTTTAGGTTTTAAGGAGCATGGTTTAGGGTTTAGGTTTTAGGGTTTCAATTGTAGAATTTAAATGCTAAAATATTTAGGCTAAATGCTGAAATCTTGAAAATTACCTATGTACTGACTAGATTATACTATAAAAAACTATCTTCTAAATTATGACTCATGGAGATGTGAGACTAGTTCCATAAGATGCAGAGTGACCCTAATTTCTTATATTTATTAAAATATAAATAATAATAAAATGAAAAACTTATACTTAAACATCTATTTTTATAAATAGAAGCATGCCAAAAGCACATATAATGTTTATACTATGAAGATCATGTACATGTTATAACGTGTATGCATTTTGTGTTTTTAATTATTTCAAGGCATGCCCTAGGCTTGGATTTGGTTTGGATCCCCAATCCTGAGGCAACGGACCTGAAAAAACACAACAAACAACATGTTTTTGTAGAAAATCGCTACAATGCCACTTCCGCCATGACAAATAAAATTAAACTGATAGATTCATGTTTAATAAAAATATGACTACGACGTAAAGTAGACTTTCTTCTTTCTAAAAATATAATTTTTCAATTTTTTGACTAATATAAGGTTTCCATATTATTTATTTTCTAACTATGCCTTTTTCTATCTATTTTTTGAAGTTTAAGCACATCTATCTTTCATCGTGTATTTTTTTTGGATCATCGAAATTGAAAAAAACTATATTATCCCGAACTAGGCCTGATTCTATACATATTAAAAAAAAATCTAATTTTTGATATTTTTGAGGTACTTAGTGGGCGCGCACGGTCGGAGCTCCGTTATTTTTCAAAATTTAAAATTTATGTACTAGAAAAATCATTTAAAAAACATAATTGCTAAAAAATCTAAAAAAATGGAGCCCAAACAAGATGCTCCTAGCTATCTTTCTACCAAAGGGTTTTCAAAAATACTAAATGGTGCTCAAAAAATGGTGGGGTGCATGAAAGTCACTCTATTATGTTTTTTAACAAAAACAGGAGCACCTGTTGGTATTTTATTTATTTGACCCACTTAAACCTAATTGTTTTCAATAAAATTTAGTAGCTTATAAACGAGACTGAAAATGCTACGATTCATGTTCTTACAACATCTTCCAATTTTGAGTATAACAATTTCAAATAACTTGTACAAGTTGAAGATTTTTATTTTTTAGAAAAAAGCATCCACTTAAGACCCCCTTTTGGCCCCCCAACTTGGTGCACTTACCCATATGCATGTTGTGGTATTGGTGTAAAAATGGATGTGCATATTATAATATAGGGAAACTATTGTTTTGATTCTCTTTAGGCACGTTAGTGTCCATTATTGGGTATACGTAGCAAAAATGCACACAGGTGTTTTAATGTTTGTCCTTTCAGGGTCTTAAATATTTGGAAAGGAATTAAGACTATTATCTGTTCTTTTGGGTTTTAATATTTACAAGTTATTAAATTTTAATAATTATTTTCCCTTTTGGATATGAATACTTGTAAAAAAATGAGTGCTTTAGTTTAAATATCTTAAATCTTGATAAAAAGTGTAATCGACATTATGTTGGAAAATAATTTAGGTTTGGTTGAAAAATGATACTATAATAATGTTTAAAGTATTTTTGTTACGGGAAGGTGATTTGGGCATGTATCTATTAATGTGTATACGATTGAATCCTTAATAAAATGATTGTTGAAAATCATTAATAGTCTGTATAAGTCATTTAATAGATTGTTATGAATTTCAAACTAAAGATTATTATTATAAGATAATTAAATTTGATATAAAGTAAAATATAAATAAATTTGATGGTTATTGAGTTGATTCAATATGATATAATATGTAGATGTTTTATTATTATTAATAAATGGTTTTAAAGGGAACCATACCCTGAGGTACAAAAGAGGCCCAAAAGCTAGATGAGACAATGCAAGATCAATGGTTTTTTGACAAGTGGGGACCACACCCCAAAAAATCCAAAGAGAGATAGATATTACAATGAAGATCAAGTCAGGGAAAAACTACAAAAAAGGAACTAAGACAGAGATAAAAAATAGCCTGAAAATAACAAAATAATAGCTATAACACCAAAACAAAATAGCACTGAGACAAAACAAGGTCAATCATGACATTGACCTTGAGACAACTACTTAATAAATTTGGTGAAGACATTTTGGGCCTCCTCCATAGACCTGAAGAGATTGATAGTTGTCTATAGTGCAAGGTATTGACTGCTTGACGCCAAGGATTTCTTCTTTTCCTTTCCATCCTTCCAAACTTCTTTAGAGATGTCACTAATGTCACAAATTTGTTTAACTTGCAGCTGAGTGAAGTTTAACATGGCCTTGTGCATGGAGAAATGATCAATATTCTTATTGATAATTTGTTACATTTTGGCCTCTATGACATGTTTCTTTTATACTAGATCCTTAATTTTTTCCTCCAGCTTAGAGATGGTATCAGAATCAAAATATTCTTTTTAGCCTTCACTAAGAAGGAATTCAATGTCCTCACCAAGCCCCTTAATAGCATCATCCTGCAACTTGAGTTGAGCCCTCAAATCATTGATGGTTTGGGGTTCCTAGATTGCTTGGCTAATGTTAAGAAGTATTTCAACATTAGTAAAATATTTACCCTTTTCAGTATTGCAAAAAACCCACTTATCCAGTGGCAATGATGGAGTGGGGGAGTGAAAGCTCAGGTTCTTGGTCCTAACCCTATGTTTTTGAGGTGGAGGTGGGAATAAAGGATGAGAGTGGGGAATATAGACATTATCATGGAAATATTGATTCAAAAGGAAAATGACATTGTGGTGAAGATGGAGGCCTCTAAGGTGAGTTTAAACATCTACAATAGATTTTTCCATGGAATGCAAGATGTAATAGGAGAGGCTTTCCCTGGGGGTATGGTGGAAGTGATTCAAAAGGACCATATGGTCAAGAGGAAAATTGGATAATCATCCCTCTAAAGTTATGTACCTAACTACCATCTTAACAACTTCATCGAAGTGTGAGGGAATGGAAGAACAAACCATACCCGTTTTCCCAATTTTGAGTTTTTCCTCCCCTTCAACAAAATTCTTCTCTTTTTCTTCCTTATCAAATTTATTTCTATAAAACTTAATCCCATTCATGCCCAATCTAGTTACAACGGAAATAAGGTCTTTGGTGATAGAGAATTCTTTACCTTTGTAAGAAATAACCTTGTCTTTCCACTGCTAGGAAAAAGTGATGGAAATGTGTCTATCGTGACGTTTTATCCTCTCCATGAAGGGTATAAACCCATCGATGTGTAGATGTTATAACCAATTATTTGTTTAGTTTAAATTTGTAAATTGATTTGAGTTAGCATAAGGTTAAACTTTGACTATTATTATCATTATATAATGATTACGATATAGAAAATGAGTGAGTTGGCTCATGCCAGTTCTTTCAAACTGACCAATGTATATTTCTCTCTTCTAATTATTGTACAAGTAAATAGGAGAAGCTATGAAGTGTATACTTGGACTGATTTAATACTTTTTGTTGATTACTACCTTGTGGTCATATGTAAAAAGTTTTATTCAATATTTATTTTGTTTTTATTAAATGATTTCAAAAATAAAATCCTAATTGAAAGGATGGGCATATGACCCTAATGTATCATTCCTAATTATGGATTTTGTTAACTTTATAATGGGGAAAGTTGATTTTATAACTTCGTGTGATTTCGTGTTATTAAAGAAACGAATGACCTGTATAATCCATAATGATGTATAACGTCCCTATTATAATGGTTGTATTTTCATAAAAACTTATGCTAATAAATTAATTAAATAAATGGTCAAAAGACCTTCGAATGAATTATTAAGTTATTACTTAATCTAAATCCCTTACTTAACTAATCCTATCATTTAAACTATAACAAAAGAAATCAAGTTGTTGAACAAAATGTTTATTATGTAATTAACAATATGGATCATTAATGAGTTTATAAAGTAAATGTATATTGATCGTAAATAATAACGATATCATTTATACTTCATAATAAGAAGATATTATAATAAAGAATGTGGATAATATAACTCCTAATTGGGAATAATATGGGCATGGTTAATGAAAAATGATTATTCTTAATCATTATTTCTTTATAAAATATTAAGTTAAACTTTGTAACTAAATGATATTATCATCTTAATGATAATACAATAAGTAGTAAACTAAACCAACCTTTGACTTGGTAACTTATAATTTCAACAATATGACCTTACAAGAGGGAGATTAATAGTTTACTCCATAACATGAATAAGTTATAAAGTTTTGGGAAACTCAGTCGAATGACTTTAAGAAGAATTAAGTAAGACTTCAAGACTATGCCTTAAGTAAACAAGGAGTAACTTAAGTCTCATAGAAATGGCTCGTAACACGAGATATTCTTGTGAGTAGAAAACCTTAAATACAACATAGATTGGATTTAATCTTGCATCACCATCCAAATACATTGACATAGTGCTAATTAGGAGTAGTTACGGAAAAGGGAAAGAGGATGTAATGGAATTGATTTCCATCATGTGGTCTCTCCATATTCCATAAATACTCAGAGAAAAATGTGTAACTTTTCATTTACGAAGATGGTCCTATAAAGAACACACTTCCACTTTCTTAACATTTTCACCTTCTTAAACAAAAATATCTAGATAACTGTGTCGATATAATTTTTTGGTGATGGAAGATTATATCCCTAGTATTTTGTGTGGTCTTGAGATATGTTATTTATGCACAGCTAGAAACTTTGGCCAAAATAATGCAAGTAGCTGATTGCATTATCTGTTCACCATATCCTTATTACATATATGTTAGATACCAGAATACGAAGATAAGAAATCGACTTTCATAGTATACATTTAAGGATGGATAACATAACTTTCTCAACCTAGAAAAAGGTAAACCATAACATACTAAAGATTGTATGGTTTCTCTCGTAGAGTAGATTGAAAGGAGATAAGGACAAACAATTCTTAGTTGCACAAGGTTTATAAACAGAAGATTTATCAAATGGATCAACCTAACTAATAACTAGTTATTTAAATTTATTAACTAGTTTGTTTCAAGTTAACTCTATTGTATACTTGTGATTGAAATATGAAGATAATTTTTAAAAAAATCTTCAATTTTGGGAATTAATTTATGTGTTACATTTTTGGTATCATACTTGTAGGTTTCATGTCTTGGACTTAATGGGTTTGTTATCTTAATATTAAGTTATTCCTATTTAACATGATATAATAGTAAAGAAGGAGAATGAACAATGATGTTGTAACCAACTTAGAAAATCCCAAGGGTTTAACTAATGAAAAACTGGATGAGATCCTCTTATTTCTCTAATATACCCATAACCGGATTTTTTACTTAGAGAAGTAGGTCAGAGGTTAAAACAAGGAACATGAGGAAGAACACTCCAGGTAACATGATAATGAGAATCAGTGAGATAAGAAGAAATCTTGCATGACTATTGAATTGGCTAAAAATATAAAAATAGTCATTCCACCAAAGTTTGATGGGACTGCTTTAGGGGATGGTGTAGAAAAGTGGCTGAGTGAGATGGAAAAACATTTTGAGATTAGAAAACTCTAAAGAAACCAAGGTTGTGTGGGGTAATTTTCATATCTCTCATGAAGCTTCCACTTGGTGGGACAACCATAAAATGGAACTAGTAATTGATACATCATCCACAACTTAGGAACAATTTAAATGATACTTTTACCAATGTTGGCTGTCCTAGTTATATTTTGACCAGAAAATGACTAACTTTCAGAGTTTATTCCAAGAGAAATTATCATTAATTGAGTATTATGAATGTTGCACTAGAATTTTTAATTATGTTCCCCAATATCAAATAGATGAGAAGTTTTGGATTCATAAGTTTGTTTTTGTCTTGAATCCTAGCATAGTGGGTGAAGTGGATGTGCATGGACCATCCATTATAGTGGTAGTTTTTGAAAAATCTATAAAGCAAGAACAAAAATTGTGTGGGATCCTAGATTCGAGAGAAGAAAAACGTAGAAAAACAAGTGATACCTCCTCACCTCTGTTAGCAAAAAGGACATGGTGAAGGATATTTGATAAAAAGGGAAGACCTGAAAATTAAAATATTGCAGATAAATTTGTTATAAATAGAAAACAAAAAGGACAAAATAGTTCTAGTTTTCAGAATAGATTTAAAAGGAAGGGGCATGTATGGGTTTTTTTTAAATGTTGAGGTGATCATTATGCTAGTAACTATCCCCATAATAACCAAGGGAATAATCAACAGTGGAAAAACAACTATGGATCAAAAAAAGCATTTTAGAAAAGGATGCATGTTGCTATAGGAAATTATGAGGTATAGAAACATGTCACTCCTATAGAGGTGCAGAGTAAGTTGTTTGGCTTACATGTTACTATTTTATTTGATATTGGCGTATATGATTTTTTTTTAAATTCTAACTTAGCTTCTAAACTTTCAAGAAAGGAAGGATACATGGAAAATTTGTGGACTATTAAATATGGAAATAATGTTGTCCATAGAGTCACTCAATGCCTATTTGAAGAAACCTTAGAACTGCTTGAGTTTACTATAGAACTAAACATTTTTGTAGATCCCTTAGGTTCTTATGATATTGTCATAGGCATAAATTGGTTGTCTCAACACTAAGCATCTATATATTTCCTAACAAATCAAATAATATGCCTTGATGATCCATAGAAAACAACAATGATCCAAGGTATAAAAAGAGATTTTGTAGTGAGACAAATCTTTTTCGTGCAGTTAAAAAGGAAAAGAATAAAGGGTGTATGTTATATGCAGTAAAAAAATAGATCAATTCAAAAAAAATGAGCCAAAAATAGAGGATTTTCCTCTTTTAAATGAATTAAGATATGTTTTTCCTGAAAAATAACGTGGTTTACCACCTAGATACAAGTTTAAATTTGTCATAGATCTCATATCGGGAACTGAACCTCTATTAAAAAACCATAAATAATGACTACAACTAAGTTGGTAGAGTTGACCAGCTCAACTTCATGAATTGTTGTCTACAAGTTTAATATGCCCAAGTGTATCACCTTAGGGGGCATCTGGTAATCTATCGTAAAGAAGAAGGATGGATCCCTAAGACTGTGCATTGATTACCAAAGGTTAAACAAAGAAACAATTACAAACAAACAACCATTTCCTAGAATTGATGATATTTCTATCAAATGAGGGGTCACTTCATTTCATTTAAATATTGATTTGTGATCTAGTTACATTTGTTGAGAATTAGAGATGAAGACATCCATAAAACAATGTTTACAACGCGCTATAGGCATTATGAGTTTACTATTTTGCCTTTCCAACTCACTAATACGTACCAACAACCTTCATGGATCTAATGAACAACTGTGTTTTGGTAATACTTACCATCAATTTGTGGTAGTATTCCTTGACGATATTTTAGTATATTTAACAATATATAGAGGAACGTGATAAACATTTAAGAACAACTTTGCAGATTTTAATTGAAGTGTAAACTTTATGGTAAGTGGTCCAAATGTAAATGAGGGGTGACAAAGAAATACAATAATTGGGTCACATAATCAATAAAGAATGAATTGTCGTTGGCCCTTCTAAGATAAAAGCTATCATGGAATTTCCATCTCCTAGATGATGTACATCCAAATTAAAAGCTTCATGGGATTGGCTAGTTAGCGCAAGAAGTTCGTTATGAGTTTACTATTTTGCCTAAAGGGTAAGGTCTAATCACTCACCTTACAAAGGAAAAACCAAGAATTTTTTTTGGGATGATAGGTGTGAATGAATCAATCAACTGTATTAAATGGTAAATTTAACTTCATATCCAATTTGTAAAGATTCTAGATCCAAATGGAAATTGACATAGTATTTTATTGATGATTCCAAAGAAGGATTGGGAGGATTCCTTCGTTAAAATAAACATGTAGTGGATTTTGTGAGTAGAGAAATAAAATTACATTTGCAGATTTTAAGATCGTGATGAACTTAGAGCTTGGTGATATTGTCCATCCATTACAAGTTTGGATACATTATTTGTTGTGACAAACCTTTTGAACTATAAACAATACGACTTGGGTTTGACAATACATCTTTTCAAAGACATGAATTTTCGTTGGCCCTGCTAAGACAACGTAGGTGGTTATAATGGATATCACATTATTATCTCCTGATATAAGTTATATAAAAGGGAAAAAAATCATGTAGCAGATGCCTTAATGCTGCATGAAACATATTTTTGCTAGTTGTTACTTTAAGAACTCGGTTCAAAGATAAAGTAAGAGAAAACATTTAGTAATATCTAAACTATCAACAAGTTAAAACCGCACTAGAAAACTAATCCTAATGACAAGAGGTAAAATGGACTTAAATTTGAACATGATAGAATTTTGTGTTATTTCAGCAGAGTATAGGTACCTTTAGGAAATGAATTAAGAAATAAAGTACAGGTTATTCCATGATGTACCTTATTTAACTTAATACGGGGGTAACAAAACTAAAGATATATGAAATAAAAAAGACAATATTTATGAAAATGAATGAAAAAGGATAGTAATAAACTGATGTAGCTCACTCCTTAGAATGTCAAATGGATTGGGAGGAGAAACATTTACATCTCGTGGTACTATTATATCCCCATAATGTACCACTTTATAAAGTGGAAATTAATTGTTCAGTAGAGAATTCATCCAAGGACTTCCCTTGTCCATAAACAGAACATGATGTAATCTATGGTTGTGGTGGATAAGCTCACGAAGCTTGCACATTTTATACCTTGGAATTTGAAAGGTGATTCAATAGTACTAGAAAGAATATTTTTTAAATAACATATTTAGATTGAATGTAATACTAGAGTTGATCATATTAGTTAGAGATCCTAGAATGAATTCATAAATTTTGGCAGACACTTAATGCGGCCTTAGGAACAAAATTGATTTTCAATACATCTTATCACCCGAAACATTGATGGACAGTTTAGAAAGGGTAAATCACATTATTGGAGGATATGCTAAGGATGTATTGCATGGATCATCAATGCACAGTGGGAATAATATCTTTCACTAGTTTGATATAAGTTCATACAATAATACATATCACTCGTCTATGAAAAATGACTCCTGTTTGAATCCGTAGATGCCTAGAAGGTGCAGGAAACCTATCAGCTGGGATAATATTGAAGATAAAGAAACTTTATGGAACCTCGAAATGTTAACTGAAGATGAAGGGACAAATGAAAATTATTTGTGAGCATTTAAAGGAAGCACAAGAAAAATAAAAGACTTATGCTAAGTTTATTAAGAGTGGAAAGGAAATTTAATGTGGGTGATAAAATATTTTTTAGGGTAAAACCCAAAAAGAGTTCTATTACCTTTAGCAAGGCTATCAAGTTGTCTCCTAGGTTCTTTGAAATATTATAACATAATAGGTCTTGTAGCATACCAGCTGGCTTTACCTCCCATATTATCCAAAATGCATGATGTCTTCCATGTATCCTTGCTAGAAAAAGTAAGTTGTCGATGTAACTCATATATTGAATTAGGATTCGTACTGGAGGTGTAGGATCCCAAAATCATCATAGATGAACCTATAAGAATTTTGGAAACATGCACGGGGGTAACTTATAAATCATTATTATATCATAATAAAAGGTTCAATGATACCAATACTCTAAAGAAATTATGAACTTGGTAAAATACGGATGTACATGTTATCTAACTATGTAGCTCACTCTGTTAGAATGTCAAGTTTTAAAAGCTTGAATAATAATTTTTATTATTGTTACATGATCGTTGGTACTATTGCACTAAAGACCATCTACGTCATGATACCACTTTATTATATTCTAAATTACTATCTTTATCATGGAGTTGTTACAACTTGAAGAAATTTTGGAATTCCCTTTTTTTGGAAAAACAAATGAATTATAGTCATGATTTTCTAATCATACTGCTTGTGTTGTGGTGGATAAGTGCTTTATTATCTGAAACAAATAGCACATTGTAGATGATGACTCTAGGAATTTGAGGGGGGAAGTGTGTGACATTCAATTGATACTTATTCCCAGAATATTGATGACCGTATAAATGGCCAATAGACCATCATCTGGTTTAGAATAGAGTGTAACAACAAGGAGTTTTTTACTAGGTTATTGTAGTGATCATCATAGACATTCGAATACTCATTGTTTGATACTCCTAATCAATGCAGTAAAAATTCATACTTGGAAAACATTCAGAAGGCAATAATTATACCTGTATTACTCTCTTATTTGAACTTTATACGTAGGGTCACTTGCTAGATTACTTAGCCTTGGTTGTGGCATATTATGAGTTACAACATGTTTATACTAAATGAGGATTTAATAGAAAACACAATAACTAAGGGTATGCAGTATAAATAAGTGTAAATTATAAATGTGAGACTTGGAGGATATGCATATATATTGAAGTGTATTGCATTTGATCCTTCGTTGTGTATTTTGTGGGTGGCATGTAATAAGGTTTCACTAGTTTAAAGTTCGTGGCGCACACACACACACACACACACACACGTCTATGACACACACATGACACACAATTTTGTTAGCTTTTTGTGGTAGAAGGTGCAGGAATCCTTACTCAGCTAGCTTGAACAATTTGGATGTGATTGGTCATTGCAACCATATATCGTGAACTTTGTTATTATGGGTTGTTTGAATAGTTGACCAGTTTATTTGGACTTCATGGAATATATATTAAATTTGAATAATTTCCATGACACGTTTTAAATAATAGGCATTAATGACATGGAAAATATAGGATAAGTGTTACTTGAATCATGTTATTTTAATGTAAAATGAGGTTTGTGTGGAATACTTGGCAGGTAAAATCTATATGGAGAGTTCTTGGGTTTATTGGCATTCAATGGATGGCATAACTCCTTGGGAATGGTTAGGTTTCAAAGAAGCCAACCCCAAATATGGTCACATTCCATCTCCCTTTGCTCTTTTACATTTTTTTTGTTTTTTCAAGCTATTTTTATGGGGATTATGGAGATAGTGGAATTTCTTCCCCATCATGCATTTTTTGCAGCCATGAATGTGATTTTGGATATGAATATAGAGAAATTTTATTTCAAAGAGGAATATGTAGAATGACCATGCATGATTGTTTTGATTTTCAGATAAGTTATACAGGATAAAGGAAACAAATTTTAGGAATGACGTAAGCATTACATGCATGAGATTCTTCCTCATATTCTAAATCCTAATAGTTATCGATGTATACTCAATATATTGAATCTAGGTGTTTTTGTTGGATGTGTAGGTTTCATGACAGAATCAGTTATAGATTTGTTACCTATAATATTTTATGTTATGGGTTTTACAAAAAAACTATTTTGTATTGACTTAAAACAGTTTATTTGGAAATCATGCTAATTTTTCATACATATTTTTGTAAACAGGGATAGAAGCTTGAAGATTTTATTAATCAGAATCAACCATTTACACAGGAAGGAGCTGCATATACTTATAGGTATTGTACAGCTGAATGACAAAAAAGAAATCTAAGTTTCACAGGTGCAACCACATTCCAAATTACATCAAGCTTCCAATTACATCCGGGAAGCACAAATGAATAATTACAATTATATTGTTAAAATAATATAACCACACCTGTATGCATACATAAATACAATTAGATGGTTGATTGAAGGAATATAACCATATAACAACATTATTTAATTAATAACATTATATTAAATAATTTATTATATAGTACATAATTAATTATAGTTAGGTAAATAATTGAACCTAACATTCCCCCCCTTGGAATTGTCCATTGTCTCAAGGGATGTGGAGAGGAACTCTCTGAACAACTCAAACTTGTCACATGCAAGTAACTTCATAAAGATATCTGCCCGTTGTTCAGCTGTTGGAAAAAATTGAAGTTGGATGTTGTGCTCTGAAACACATGCTCGCATATGAAATGAGCATGTACCTCACTGTGCTTTGTTCTCTCATGAAGCACTAGATTGTGAACAAGTTTGAGAACACCTTCATTGTCAACATACATGGTGGTCGGTTTGTCCTGTGGTATTCCAAGTCCTTTTAGTATGACGACATATCCAAATCACTTCACAGACAACTTCTCCTACAAAATGATACTTGGCTTCTGTGGAAGAGAGTTAGACAACGAAGTGAGTGTTTCTTGCTTCCCCATAATATTGGTCTAGATCATCATAAAGAATACAAATCCAACAGTGGATTTTCTATCATCAATGTTACCTACATGTTTTTAATCTGAATATCCAGTCAAGAAGAAGTTATCGTTCTTCTTGTAAACATTCTAGAAGGCAAGATCCATTGATACCTTTGAGATATCTCAAAATCTCTCCTTGCTGAACTTTCCAATGAAAAACTTTGGGTTCCTACATGAACTTGGATAGATACTCACTGCAAATCTGATATCTGGTCTAGTGTAGGTCATGTAAACGAGACTCCCAATCAGCTGTCGATAGAGAGTGGCACTTACCTCAGGATGATGGATCTGAATGAGATAATTGTAATATGTTCTCCATAGGGTATAGCATATTGGTAAGTGTAATCCATCATCCTAAACTTCTTGAGCGTAGTCTTGGTATATTTCATCTGAGAAACAAAAATGTGATTCTCTTTCTACCATACTTCCAATCCAATACAGTTGATGCATTTTGCCGGAGATCAGTCATGTAATAACGATTTGATTAAGATTTTTCTTTGTTGCATTGATCATCAATTTCTAAGCATTTAATGGGTTGTTATGAATTGTACAATAAAGATTATTATTATATGGTAATTAAAAGTAATTTAATGTAAAATATAAAGAAATTTGATGGTTATTAAGTTGATTTAGTATGATGTAAGTTGTATATGTTATAACTGATGATTTGTTTAGTTTAAATATGTAAATTGATTTGAGTTAGCATATGGTCACAACTTTGACTGTTAGCTTATCATTGTGGTAAGTGATTACAATCCTTGAAAATGAGCTGAGCTTGACTCATGTCAATTCTCTCAAGCTGACCCATGTATATTTCTCTCCTAATTGTTGTACAAGTATATCGTGAGAATCTATGAAGTGAATACTTGGACTGATTTGAATACTTTTTGTTGATTACAACCTTTCGGTCATATGTAAAAAGGACTTCATTCAATATAGTATCTTGTTGTATGAAATGATTTCAAAAAGGAAATCCTAGTTTTAAATAATGGGCATTAATGACCCCAATGTATCATTCCTAATAATGTATTTTGTTAAATTTTTAATGATGAAAGTTGATTTTGCAATCTTCGTGTGATTTTAATGTTAATAAAGAAATGAATGGCCTATATAATCGACCCTAATGTATACATGAGTAGATATTATTTATGCCGCTATTATAATGGCTATGTTCTAATGCAAACTGATGTTTATATATTAATTAAATAAATGGTCAAAACTACCTTTAGATGAATTATTAAGTTAATATTTAATTTGAATCCCTTACTTAACTAATCCTATGATTTAAATGAGAACAACAAAAAGCAAGTTGTTTAAAAAACATGTTTACTATGGAATTAAAAATATGGATTATTAATGAGTTTATAAATTAAATGTATATTGATCGTGAATAATAATGATGTCATCTATACTTCATAATAATAAGATACGATAATAGTGAACGTGGATAATATAACTTCTATTTGGGAATAAAATGGTCGTGGTTAATGCAAAATGATTATTCTTATTCATTATTTCCTTGTGAAATATTAAGTTAACCTTTTTAAGTAAATGATATCATCATCTCTATAATAAGACAATGGTTATTAAACTAAACCAACCTTTGACTTGGTAACTTATAACTTCAAAAGGTAACCTTACAAGAGGGAAATTAATAATTTACTCCATAACATGAATAAGTTATAAAGTTGTGGGAAACACAGTAAAATGACTTTAAGAATAATTAAGTAAGACTTCATGATTATGCCTTAGGTAAACAATGAGTAAATTAAGTCTCATAGAAATGGGTCATAAGATTAGATATTCTTGCAAGTATAAAACCTTAAATACGACGTAGATTGGATCTATTCTCACTTCATCATGCAAATATCTTGACATAGTGATAACTAGGGGTAGTTACGGAAAAGGGAAAGAGAATGTAATGGAATTGATTTCCATTATGTGGTCTCTCCCTATTCCATAAATACCCAGAGAAAAATGTGTAACTTTTCATTTACGAAGATGGTCCTATAAAGAACATGCTTCCTCTTTCTTAACATGTTCACCTTGTTAAATAAAAATATCCAGATAACTGTGTCGAGATAATGGTTTGGTGATGGAAGTCTATATCCCTAGGAATTTTTTTAGTCTCATGATAATTTTTTTATGCATGGATAGAAACTTTAGAAAAAGTAATGCAAGTAGCTGGCTACATTTTCTATTCATCGTATCCTTATTACAGATATGTTAGATACCAAAATATGAAGTTAAGAAATTGACTTTCGTGATAGACATTTAAGAATGCAAAACATAACTTTCTCAACATATAAAAAGGTAAACCAGAACATACTAAATATTCTATGGTTTCTCTCATAGAGTGGATTGAAGGGAGATAAGGAAAAATCCTTCTCAGTCACATGAGGTTTATACACGGAAGATTTATTGGATCGATCAACCTAACTAATAACTAGTTATTTAAATTTGTTAACTATTTTTTTAGTTAACTCTATTGCATACTTGTGATTGAAATATAAAGATAAATTTTTAATAAAAATTTCTCTAGTTTTGGGAAATAATTGAGGTGTTACAAAAAAGATAAAATATTTAATTGATTCTTAAATGGACCTTAATTTTAACGATGAATTGCAACATGATATTCAAATGTACGTCAAATTTAATGTTGATAATAAAAGTGAACAACTCATGCCACTACACTCCATGGATATCATAGTATGAATGCGTCTTGACATAATAATCTATCCCAAAAATAGTGTGCACCCTATAGATTACAAAAGGTGTATGCCCTTTTGGATTTTAAATGTCGAACCTCTTCAAAATATGTTTGGGAAGTAATTTAAAAATGGTGTACACACTATTTATAAGGGTATACACCATTTATGTAGACTGAACAATGTGGAAAATAAATTGTCTCACATTATCTTACATCCACACAAAAACCACCATCCAAATTAAGACTCATTCATGATGGATATAAAGAAAATTGGGGTATAATTATTATTTGCAGAACAAGAGAGCATCTTGTCCAAAAATGGACAAGATAGTTAGCATGGGGAAATGTTGACCCCAAATTTCAGCTAAGGAATAATGCCTTTTAAGGTGGAGGAAGAACAAATTAGAGTGCAATGGGGAATAGGGATAGTTTAAATGGTATAATGAAGTATGAAAAGAAGGTTCATGCTCACAAGCACATTAGTAGATATTCTATTCATAGAATACTTACATAATGGATACAAATGTGCATAAAGGTTATAATTACGCATAGGAATAGATCATACATCTAATAAAAGGGTAAGTGCACAAAGATGGGGGACCAAAAAGTAGAAAAAATCCATTTTTTGGTCATTTTTCCATATCGTACTCGCGTTATGGCTTGGTCATGTTATAACATGAGTGAATTATGGTTCAAATTTACCAAACCATAATGTTCTCACATTATAATGTTCTCACATTATAACGTGAGTGTGTTTCGACTAAGATAAAACACAGTCGAAACATGAGAGCTCATTTTCATTAAAAATGCAAAAAAATAAGCTTAGAAGAGGAAAACGTGAGTGGGGAAAAGTATGAACGCTTTTTGTGGCATCCAAATCCTTCAACACCTTAAATCAACTATGGACTCAATCTCAGAAGGCCAGTTCTTGTTGATTTTAGGTTAATTTCTTTATTAATCTTTTTTTTCATTCTTGTTGATTTGTTTTTTTTTTTTCATTTTTAGAGGTTTCAATACCTTCAATTCAAATACCTCATTCACTTGTAGACCAAAATGAAGAAAAAAATATCCTAGACACCCCCTTCAATAGTAAGACATCCTCCAAACACCCAACAACACATTTTGGGGTGAGATTGAAAACAACAAAGTTCAAATTGAGGGTTTAATAGAAACCTTAAGAAACCCTAATGCCAAAAATCCACATTGCCCAAACCTTGCTATATCATTAGGATAAATTATTATATAATATCATAATGTGGTTGGAAAAAATAAACACATGGGAGAGTTTTTTAAACCTATTATTGTAATTTTTATGTAGACAAGTTGTGTTATGATGCAATAAAGAAGAAAAAAATAACAAAAGATGAATTGTGTGCATTGTTTACTGATCCTAAAACTAATGCACCATTACTATTGAGTTGTAAAATATTCCCCATCAATTGGTGTAATCATGAGGGGATAAAAAAATAAATTTTGGGGTAGGTGGTGGATGGTTTTTGACTAACCATCTTGTAACAATTTTTAGGTGCCACAATATTTCTTAAGGAAACTCTATTATGAGTTCATCCTCAATGAAATAGTAAACTATTTTGACATTCGATATTTTCAAGGAAGAGGAAAGGGATCTACATAGGATAGTAGGGACACAATGTTTACAGAACCAGACACCTAGACCCATTGCTCCCTCATGTATTCATCATGTTTCAGTCCCTTTTATTGTGAAGGAGACAGTGGAGGTTGAGAATCTTGATTATATCAGGTCATTGACACATTCATTACTTCATCATGGCACTCGTCTCTCCCAGGGTGATGAGGTTGGTCCCTCTAGGCATAAAACATCATATAACATAACTTTTCATGCTTGTGGGAGTATACAAACCTACATGGTTGATAAGGAACCTCCAAAACCTAACGAGACAACTCCAAAGACTCGCGAGGAAGATCCACAGGTTGAGCAGGGTGTTCGATTGGAGGAGGCACATCGTGATTCTATGTTGGACAATATCATCATCATAGATGTTCTAATGGATTAAAATTTTGATATTGACCAATAGGTAATTTTACATAAAGATAGTTCTAATTTAATATATATTCCAGAAAAAAAAAATAATTAACGATCTTAATCAATTATGAATGAAAATTAATTGTTCATCTATGTGTTTTTATAAAATTATAGGGTCAAACTATACATCCAGTATCACATTCCCCTTCTCCATAGTTTTTTGTAGGCATGTCAACCCCTCGTGTATAAATTAGTAAATTTATTGTGTTATTTTTTTTCCATATTGGGATATTATCCTAAATTTACAATTTGATGTTAAACAAGTGAATGTCGGTATGAGTTCGCATGTTGGTGAATTTACTAACGTGATTTTTATTTTTTTTATTCATCATATACATGAAGAGAATGAACTATAGTTACCGTATGAAGATAATTTCATTTAACTTGTATGTGTGTTACCTTTCTCCTTTTTTAGTTGATGGTTTCATTACAGTCTCCTGTCGAGATTCGAAGATCATTAGATATTGGAGTTATTATGGGCATAGCTTCTGTCACGCCTTTTACATAGGTATGTGATAGTAAAGTAATTTTCATAATGAATTGATTGTATTAAATAACACCAATGTAGTATAATTAAATGACATTCATGTGTATTCTAATTTTATTCATCATGGTTAACACATGAGGAGTTGACAACTCTAATTCGTGCACCTCCTACTGATGTTTTTGATGACCTTGAGGGGAAGAGGATGATTACGAGTAATCACCATGCTGCAACAAGTATTTATTTTTAAGTAGTGTCATTTTATATATGTTATTAATTGTATATTAATGGGTATGTTGTTTTTTTATTAAGATATGGAGCTACAAGCATCCTTTGAGCATAGGAGGTCTAATTGGCATAAGGGACATTCCAATGATGTTTCTGAGTCATCTTCCTGGTGGCAGAAGAGAACTAGATTATTTGATGATACCCCATAGGTTACATGTATACAAATTTTGTTGTCTACCTTCTTGGTATATTGGCGTAGATTTATGTTTTTTCAATGCATATCATTGTATATGCCTACATGGCTTTGTTAAGACATTGATTTTGATCAAGATTTATATGCTATCAATTTTTTTTGAATCAATATAATGTATGAGACAAAAAAATTGTTTTGAATCTTGTATAGTGGATGAAACATGATTTATACAAGTATCTAAGTGGATTGATACGATTTCATATGTATGTTATGCTAATATGTATTATTAGTGTTATTTTTTATGTTTTAAACATGGGAATTAAAATATACATGTAACTAATTTATAATTTTTCCACTACTATAATCATTCAATTCCATCAATTATAATAATATAATGTCAATGTCATCCACTTCCTGGAATCTCAATAATTCAAATGAAACATATGTAAGGAGACAACATGATATTACATTAATTATAATAATTAAAATGTAACTATATAGAGAAAGAGAGAGAGAGAGAGGTAACACAAGAAGGATAGACATAAAGAGAGAGAGAGAGAGAGAGAAATGGCATGAGAGAGAGGAAAAATACATACAAAGAGAGACAAATCAAGTTATATAGAAAGAGGTAGTGAGAGTGTTATAGGAAAAGAGAGTGAGAGAGAAAGAGAGAGAGCGTGAGAGGGAGAGATAAATAGAAAGCGAAAGAATACTTAGGAGAGAGTGAGAGTGAGAGAGAATGTGAGAGATTTAGAGAGAGAGAGAGAGAATGAGAGTGAGATTGAGAGTGAGAGGGAGATTCAAAGAGAGAGTGTGTTAGAAAAATAAAGAGTGAAAAAGAGAGCAAGAGATTGTGTGAGTGAAAAAATAGTGTGAGAGAGAAAGGAGAGATTCAAATAGAGTGAGAGAAAGTGTGTGAGAGAAGGAAAGAGTGAAAGAGAGAGAGTGTGTGTGAGAGAGAGAGAGTGAAAATGAGAAAGAGAGAAAGAGTGAGAGTGATATCCAGACAGAGCTTGAGTGAGAGATAGACAAAGAGAGTGAGAAATATTTGAGAGATAGAAAGATAGAAAAAGAGATAATGATAGAAAGTGAGAATGAGCGAGAGAGAATGAGATAAAGAGAGACAAAGAAAGTATGAGAGAGTGTGTGCAATATTTTGAAAATAGAGTCTCATGGCACCAAACTGACTATGCCCATGCATCAAGGTGGCCTAGTAAACATTTTGGGGAGGCTTCGTTTTGGTGCCTAACGATGCTAGGTGCTTTTGATACTACGTCGGTCGGGTGTAATCCCTTAAGAGCCCTGAGAGAAAAAAAAATTATTAGTTCGATCGGGTGATTTCTTAGTCTCCATGGAACCTTTAAATGTCTCTTCAGATCCTAAACCTTTACATTGGGACCCTATATGAAATCATTGTCTCAGTTTTCTCCATCTCAATTTCGGTCCTCTCATTGTCTTGTTGTTTGTACAACAGTGTCAAAGAATACTAGTTTGAGTCAGTGTAAGAATTGTCCGAGGCAACATTTTGCAAACGGAAGCTCCTGGCACTAAATGGACTGGTCTCATGTGTTGGGATGGCCTGGTAAATGCTTAGGGAAGCTTCATTTTGGTTCCCAATGGTGTCGGTGCTTTCGGGCTACATCGGTTGGGCGTAGTCCTTTAAGAGCCCTGAGATAAAAAAGGATTTCACCGAGTTATTTATCAGTCTCCGTGGCACCTTGAAAGGTCTCATCTGATCCTAAACCTCCACATTGGGACCCTTTACGAAATATTGTCTCAATTTTTCCCTGTTCAATTCGGTACTCTCATTGTCCTATTGTTTGCAACCATGTCAAATAGTTCAGTTTGAGTAAGTGTAAGGTTGTCCAATGCAATATTCTACAAATGGAAGCTCGTGGCATCGAAATGACTATGCCCATACATCATTTTTTTTTGGTAAATGATTGGGGATGCTTTGTTTTGGTGCCTAATGGTGCCGATGCTTCTGGGCTACGTCGCTTGGGTGTAGTGCCTTAAGAGAGTTTAAAGAAAAAAATGCTATAAGTTAGTTGGGTGATTTCTCATCCTCTGTGGTACTTTGAAATGTCTCGTCTAATCCTACACCTCCGCATTCTAACCCTCTATGAAATTTTGTCTCATTTTTTCCCATCTCAATTTGGTCCTCTCATTGTCCTATTGTTAGCAACTATGTCGAATAGTCCTGTTTGAGTCAATGTAAGGTTGTCCAATGCAATATTTTGCAAATAGAAGCTCATGGCATCAAACCAAATGTGGTCACCCACACATCGAGATGGCTAGATAAATTCTTGGTTCTTCCATGATACATCAACCAAGAGTAGACCCTTCAAAGCACTGAGAGAATATATATATATATATATATATATATATATATATATATATATATATATATATATATATATATATTAAAAGTTTGTTGGGTGATTTATCAGTCTCCATGGTACCTTGAAAGGTATCGTCTGATCTTACACCTCCGTGTTAGGACCCTTTACGAAATCCTATCTCTATTTTCCCCATCTTAATTCGTTCCTCTCTTTGTCCTATTTTTTGTAACCATGTCAAATACTACAATGTGATTCACTATAAGGTTGTCCAATGCAATATTTTATAAACGGAAGCTCGTGACACCAAATGGACTATGCTTATACATCAAGGTGTCCTTGTAAACAATAGGGGATGGTTTTTTTCAGTTCCCAATTGTGTCAATGATTCTGGGCTACGTCGGCTGGGTGATTTAAATAAAATAAGCTTTTTGTAAAACACTAGATAGGATATTTCAGAGTCACAATGCAATAATATCATAATAAAATACAGAATGTGACACAAGCAATAAGAAATATGAATTAAAAAATTAGGTGCAAGAAAGATTAGAAATGAATTAGCTGATCTGCAAATAATCTGAAGGTGTACAAAGACGGAAAACTACTAGAAATGGAACACATAGTGTCGCAGTCGAACCCATAAAATTACAGAAGTGCAGAAGAAGTCTGGACCAAGGCTCCTTGAGCATTACTGGGAGGCCTAGGTGCCTAATACCCTATATGGGTTCTAGGGTCTACGCAAAACCTTAGAAACTATTTTTCACATGGTTGCTAGATGTTCACTTTCCTTCATCGCTTGTCGCTAGTATTTCGTTGGATGCCTATAGATGTCACCTATAACCTATAATGAAAAATATGACCTGCAAAACCCCAAAATGCATCAAATCCCAAAAATTAAATAATGTAAATGGGGATTCATATTAACTCTGACAGTCACCCAATTGTGTGAACTTATGATCTGAGAGCAACACTACATTTCAAACTCCACGTAGTTTTGTGTGTGGGTGTAGAATCATTACCTAGGTGGATCTTGTGCAAGATACACTTGATAGAGATCAAGTAGCTAGATGTAGAAGAAGTAAATAGATATGTGCATGGAAAAATGAATTTCCCCTCCTATGCATGTATGTAGAATAATTAGTTCATTGTCCCTTGTGTGAAGCTAGATGGATTCTTTGATGCTCTTTAGATGCCTTTGGATGCAACCTTAGGTGATGGTAATAAATTCTTAGAGCTTGTTCCTTTAATTTGATCACATAGCATTGTATTTATATGATGAACTTGTTTTAATTTCATAATTAACCACTAAGTAATAAAGATTCCCAATAGCTAGAAAGGACCAAAAATAAGTGATTAACGTATAAAGATGTCAGGGGCACCTAGAGGGCACGGGGGTATCTGGGCGCTAGTGTCCTGGCTGGGCGTTGGTTTCTAGAGCCAGAAAAGGTGAAGTAATAAAAGACATACTAGGAAATGGGGTGTGTAAGGAAAATATGGAAACCAGAAAGCAAATAGAAAAGGCCAAAGATAGTGGTCAATTAGTACTTTTATCCCTTACGAATCATATGAATGAAATTATGTGATTAGGACCTAGAAATATACCCATAGTGTGTCATTTAGTGTCTACATTTTCCCCCACTTTATGTTGTTGAGATAAATATTGATAACATAAACTAGATAAGAGATGTGTACTTGATAACCATGTAGATCGATGGTGAAAGCATGTCGAGGAGACAAGAAAAAGTGTGGAGTAAATAAAATGAAGCGTGGAAGCTAGAGTAAGGGGGAATTAGAAATGACCCTAGGGGTGAGAGCGTATGTTTAGATGTCACGTTTTACCTGTTGTTTTTGTGTTTGATGTCGGTGTAAGGTTGCTTCTTGTTGCGTATTAATGATAAGACTACAAAAGAAGAGAAAATGATTATTCAAATATGTGTATAGAAAATTTTCGATCAAACTATATGGAAAGTATGTAAAAATGTGAAAAAGTAGAAAAAAGGAACATGTGCACCTAATCCATGAAGAGTGAAAAAGATAGAAAAGTGTACTGAAAAGATGATGAAGGGCGAGTTTTTTGGATGATCTCACGCGAAGTGCAAGTTTTTGGGGTGATCTCACGTCATGGCATAAGAAGTTTAGGGAGAAAGGTATAGTGTTATTATCCATCCTTTTACTACTTCCCAAAATTTATACACCACTACAGATGGTGTGATCATGTCTTGCTCAAGTTCGATCCATTTTGTTCCAATTCGATCCAACACAAAATAAGAAAAAGAATACAAAATGCATCTTGATTTTTATAAGACTATGTATGTACTATTCCATCCTCTCTGAAAAACTATGTTGAAAAGAGAAAAACGTATCTCTTCCCCCTAGT
The DNA here is from genome assembly GCA_019776745.2 of Taxus chinensis. NCBI lineage: Eukaryota > Viridiplantae > Streptophyta > Pinopsida > Cupressales > Taxaceae > Taxus > Taxus chinensis. The sequence continues at coordinate 881,834,089 of CM034149.1, read as the reverse complement.
CATAGGATCCCATGTTTGTATCTGGGTGCTAAGCTCTATGATTATCGAAAGACCCAAGTTAGAATATGGGTTGTACTGTGACTATGTCTTAGCTTTTTTCCTGTGTTGAACTATGTTTTAACTCTGTGCTATTGTATATAGGGTGAATGATTCACCCAATGAATGCCCCCCCTTTTTTGGGAGCATGTGACATCGCAAGGAGAATGTGGTCCAAAAAAGGACCCGATGATGAACTAATACTAGTATGTAGGAGGGAATGTGCTTGGTAGAAACCGAGGAACATGCAAATAATGGCTAGGAAAAAGGTGTTGGTGAAAATAATATAAGCATGAATATAGAAAACAATGTGTAAGATAGCAAGAAAGAAGACAATGTGTAAGCTAACATGCAAGGAGACAATATAGACCGCAAAAAGTGGGCTGCAAACATGGGACATCACTCATGATGTCGCAAGACAATTGAGGTTGAAGTGGACAAAAGTATCCAATGTGTGCACAAGACAAAGGGCATAGCCCACAAAAATTGGAAAACAATGACAAACAATGACAAACAATGAAAAGAAAGATATCAAACAACCAGGGCAGAAAATATTTCTTGCAAGAAAAATTCTACACATGAAACACTTGTTAGCATGTTAGAAATATATAAAGTATGTCAAAACGTGTATAATATGATATAGTAGTGTGCTAGTATGAATAGGAAGTAGTATAAATCAGAATAATAACACTTGATATGTGTATGAAAGTGGATTCCCCCAAGATCCTGTTGTGGGACTGGTAAGAGGTATAATTACAAACATCTATGTTATGTGTAATAATCTTCATAAAGTATGTGATTAAAACTAGAAGAAAAGTGAATGTGCATGTGTATATAGAAAAGATAATGACATATAATGTATCCAGCTAACATAGTAAGCAATATGTAACATGCGAGTATAAGTAATCAAGGGAAATATTCAACCAAGATATGCAGTATGTTATGGATGAGATGTAATAGAATGTAGTATGAGCATGATAGAGGTAACGTGCCCCCCGAGTGGATTTGTATGCACAAGATGAGGTTCATTTATAAAATACCCCTCAGCAGTCAAGAATGAACCATCGAATAAGAGTACATCATCAGGAAGTTTTATGTGCAAGGGTGTGATGCTAGAAATATGTGTCATGAAAGAATTGAGTGTTAAATGTATTGTGTGTATGATGTGAGGTTAATGTGTGTAGTATGCCCACAAAAGTCAAGTGTGAACTGTAGCATAATAGTGTGTCAATGGGTATTGATGTGAATGATGTGTTAGGAAGATTGATCATTTGAGTGCAAAGCGTAAATTATAGAATGGTGTATTATGATGCATAGGTAGAATATGCTAGAATGAATAAATGGAACATGAGAAATATTGATCGTAACACACAAAGCATAAATATGGTGTGAATGAGATGCTAGAAATATTGATTGGGAAATATAAAATGATATGCATGGGTTTTTAGAGAGATAGATCATGAAGCACAAAGCGTAGAATGTAGAATGATGCGTATGATATGAGGTTCAATTCAGATTTAAACCCTTAGCAGACGAGTATGAACCATGGAACGAGAGTACGTCATTGCGTAGAGACGATACAAGTTGTGTATCAAGTTGTAAAAGACAAATGAGAAGGACTAGAAGTGAAGCACTGAGCGTGGTAATAAGAACCTAGGAATTATAGATGGGGGAAACTAGGTGTGATGCCCCCAAAGTGTATGAGTATGAATAAGATCATTAATATCCATTAGGAGGTCACCATTGTCATGGTCAAAGCCAAATGGAGAAGCGGCAGAGACTTGGTAAGCAATAGTATCTAGTTTGTTGCATAAAGAGCCATTAAGGCGTAAATTATACAATCCCACAACATATTCTTCATCAGTGAAAGGAGGTAGTGGAAAACTATGTGCATACCATAAAATATTATTTTGTGAATAGCCAAGAAATGAGTTGTTACAAATGAATACATTTCCGAATGGCATAGGGAATGAAATATCAGTATGATCAAGATCTAAAGTTCCCCCAATGTAGTCAAGACAGGATTGCCCAAGTGTAAGTGGAGAAGTGCGAGGAGCACATGCAAGAAATACTATGAGATGAAATACATGAAGATTATAAGCAATAGTAATGTGGATAAATATATGATAAAGATGAGGATTAGGAGGTTGTGGGAAGAGATCATCTAATGTAAATCCTATCTGATTCAAGCCATCATGTGTACATATAGCATCGAAGTAATTAGTATCAAATAGAATCCAATAAGAATCATTCATGAAAAGTGTGCATGTAAAAGTAGGATGTACCAATGGTGGCCTCACATGAGAAGGTGACGGATGTGGAATGACATCCAATGTTTAGACATGATCTCAATAAAGTACCATAGCATTAATAGAAGTAGGAGGAGGTAATGATGCGGATAGGATAATGTCTAACATACAAATAACACCTTCAAGTGGTGGAAAGTGGGCTATATAATCCATGGGCTATGGTCCATTATAAGCAATAGATGTAAGAGTAGGTAGGGCATTGGTTGGATCTAGGGTGTAATATTTGAATGGTTCAAAATCATCGACAACTGTATATTTTATGCCCTTATGTAATAACTTAACATATTGATGCATTGTAGAATGTACTCCTTGCATGGCATGATGTCATGGAAGATCAAGTAAGAAATTATAATGAATAGGGAATTCAATGACAAAGAAAACCGTAGGAAGGGTTTTTGGCCCAAGAGTAATAGATAAAGTGATATGGCCTATACATGGACAAACATCATATGCGCGGAGAGAAATGGATGAAGGACTAACATGAGCAGCAAAAATGATGATATTTTCCATGAATGATGTACAAAGGTTGAGATCTAATCCATCGTCAACTATAGTTCTTTTAACACCCACATTATTGATGTGAATCATTATGTATAAAGGTGGATCATTTCCAAAAAAAGAAATATTAGAAGCAAGATTAGATGTAAAAGAAATGTTTTTAGAAAATGCATCTATGAATGTGTTATATACTATATCTAGGTAATTGTTAGAAGGAACATGAGTAGTAGTTGATTAAACTAAAATGTGGATTTATATGCCTAATATGATGTTATTGTAGCAGTAAAATAAATATGTAATTAAGTACAAAAATTACACCCAAGCAACTAAGTAATAAATTATGAAACCCTAATTGTAAGGAGGAGAAATAGGTACTTATCCGATTCACAATAAAATCTAGAGTGTACTAAATTGCTGACTAGGTGAATGGATTAGAAGGAGCATTGCACAAAGACCCATAAAATGTAGATCTGGAAATATAGGCTAGAATGGGGTGCCGAGAGAGGGACAAGGGCACCCGTTGGTGCCCTAGGCCTATTTCTGGGTGTCTGGGTCTGTGGAAAATATCAGTAAATCTCCTTTAGGTTGTCAGAAGGTGTTCACTGTTAGTCGGCTTTAGTCATTCCGAGGTCGTACAATGATCGTCGAGGTCCCTCAAAACCTATAATGAAATATGAACCTGCAAAACCCTCAAGTAGACATCAAATCCCAAAAAAGAAAGATCTAGAATGAGGGTTAAGATTGTCATCATCTGTCATAATTGTGAACTTATGACTGATCAATGTACTATATCTTAGAACCAATGTAGTTCTATGTGTTGTGTGTGTGGAATTGTGCCCTAGGTGGCTCTTATGCATTTCACACTTGATAGCGAGAAAATTACGCTAGATGTAAATAAATATAATAGATGTGTGCATGGAATAGAATGAACTTTCCTCCTATGAAGTGTATGTCTAGTAACCAAACCTTGTGTCCATTTGATGGTGTTAGATGGATGTAATGGATCTCTTAGATGATTGATGGATGAAACCTTAGGTGGTGATAGCTAATACTTAGTGCTTCGTCCCTTACTATGATCACATAACTTTATATTTATATGATTCCCTTGCTTGAATTTTGTAGTTAACCCCAAAAAGTCTGAATACCAAAAATATAAGATGCTCAAATGGCTGGGAAGGACCCAAAAGATGTGAATAAAGTACAAAGGGGTCAAGGGATCCCATAGGGGATGAGGGCATCTGGCGTTAGCTTTCTGGTTGGGTGTTGGTGTCTAGAATGATAAAAGATGAAGTATAAAAAGGAAGACTGAGCAAGTAAGGGTGTAAGACCAAAAGTGAAGCAAAGAAAGGTGGCTAAAGACATGGGTTAATTAGTATTTTTCTCACTTAAGAATCATATGAATAGTAGTATGTAATCAAGACTAGATAATTACCCAAAGTGCATGGTTTTGTGTCTACATTTTCCCCCACTTTATGCTAGTGAGCAGAAATATAGATAACATAAAGTAGATAAGAGATGCATACCTGATAACCATATAGATAGATGTATACCAGCGTGCCAAGGGATAAGATGAAGAGTGGAGTGATAAAAGTGTGAAGCGTGGATGCGAAGGAGGAGAAATTTTTAAAAAGGTGATGATGAAAATGAACCTAGGGTGGAAATGCATGTGTAGTTATCGTAATGTACTTGTTGTTAATGTTGATTTTTTTTTTTTGTGATGATGTTGACTACCACTTCCCATACAGATGGAGCTATTATTTATGTCGATGTTGTTGTTGATTTTATGAAAATGTTGATGATGTTGACTATCCCTTCCCATACATATGTCAATAGGATAAGTACCTATTTAGTAATTTAGTAATATGTCAATCGGATAAGTACCTATTTAGTAATTTAGTAATTTAGTAACATGCAAAAGAGGATAACAAAAAAGTAGTCAAATACATATGTATATGTGTAAAAATGATGTAAATAAGTATGTAAAAATGTTGAAAATGGGAAAAAGGAACATGTGCAATTGATCTGCAATGAGAAAAATGATGTAGAAAGGATCATGATGATGTTATATAATTCCAAGTTTTTTGGGTGATCTCATGCCAAGTCATGGAATAAGTGTAGAGAGAAACATCTAGCATTGTCCTCCAACCTTTAACTATTTTCCGCAATGCGGAACACCACTCCAGATGGTGTGTACAAATGTAAGTTCTAAGGATTGTGTACCCTGTAAAATCCATTATGTGGAGTTCTATAGACTATGTTGAACTACAAACCACTATGTAATTGCCCCCTAGTTACAGGAATCTATGAAAGGCATCACTTTTCTAAGTACCCAAGAATGATTATGAGCCCTGAAAGTATGTTGTACTGGTACTATGTTTTGTTTTGTATAATGTTGTATGGGGTGACTGATTCACCCATATTATACCCTCCTCATTTGGGGTGCATGCAATGTTGCTAAAGGAGTATGCAGCCAAAAAGAGGACCGACTATTATTCTGAAATTATGCCCTATAGGGGGGAGGGAATGTGTTTGGTAGATACCAAGGCACATGTAAACAAATTTTTTGGGAGACAAGTGATAGTACAAGAAAATGCAAATATGTATGTAGAATGCAAGTGCATACAATATGTAACTAAGATGTAAGAAGATAATGTAAACATGCAAGAAGACAATGTAGATCGTGAAAATTGGGTTGCTAACATGGGACATCACTCACAATGTCACAAGGTAATCAAGGTCATAGTGGCCACAAGCATATGAGTGTGCACAAAAGATAAAGGGAAAATCCCATAGAAAAAAAAGCAAACAATGACAAGAAATGTAATAGATACACATGGAAACAGTTAGTCCTACATAACAAATGTTACACATGAAGCACCCATTAGCATGTTAGAAAGATAAAAAAGTATGTCAAATCATATATAATCCGATAAATTAATGTGCTATGAAATCAAATGAAACAATAGCACCTATAGCATATGAAATTGGATGCCCCTAGGATCCTCTGTGGGACTGGTAATAGGTACTATGTCAAGCATCCATGCTACATGTAATAGATCTATACAATCTATGATCAAAACTAGAAAGGAAAGTGAACACTCGTCTGTGTATGATAAATATAATGACATACAAGATATTTATCTAGCATGTGTAATAAATTGAACATGTAAGAATAAGTAAGCAAGAGTAAATGCAACCAAGATATGCAGTATGTTATGGATAAGATAGAATAGAATGCAATGTGAATGACAGGAGAAACATGCTCCCCAAGTGGATGTGTATGCATGCAATGAGGTTCATTTTTTTATTCCCCCTCAGTAGTCAAGAATGAACCATAAATGAGAGTTTGTTATCGAGAAATGGTTTGAATCCATGGGATAGAAAGATGTGATCTATAAAGCACAAAGTATAGAGTGTAATTGTGTGAGTGAATGAGTGAGTTGATTAAAATATTGAGTTTGATGAGGTCCATTTTAGATGTATACCCTCAGTAGTCAAGTATGGACTGTGGAACCAAAGCACTTCATAAGGTAATGACCGTAGCATGTAGAAGTATATGTTATAAATATATGTTGTGGATGTGTACAGTAAAGGTTGCGTGGAAAGAGATGAATGTGTAAAATATGTAGTGTGTAATGTGTAGTGTGTGAGTTTCATGTATATAGGATTCCCTCAATAATCAAGTGTGAACCAAATCAAAAGAGTACGTCATCAGGATGTAAGGTGAGAAAATCACCTACCAAAGACCAAACAGGCGTGGAGTAGTGGAACTGGGTGACATACAAGTAGCATGAGTGTATGAACCAAACTTAATACCAGATGCAATGGTGCTAATGATGGGTGATATAGTAGTAGGATCATGACGCAACGGAGGAGATGATGCAATGATGGATGGATGAATAGTGACCTGAGGAACGAGTGTAGGAGATATGTGGAGTGAACTAGAAGCACGCTGGCATGGATTAAGAGACATATACCACTCGCGATAGTGAGATCCAAAGGTAATAACACCCTTGTCTTCTGATTATTGTAATCGATCATGAAGGGCACTACAGTCATTATCACAATGGGCATTAATGTGATGATAATTACAATATGGTCACATTATCGTTGCAAGCAATGAGGTGGATGATTCTAATTAGAAGGTAAGTGAATCATGTGCTTGTCAATAGAAACATCAGCACATCATGAGTCCTAGCGTCATCAGAAAAGTGTAATGGTTCACATGGAGGGGATAAGATGCCTTACGCCATGAAGCAGATTGATTTTGCTTGTGAGGTGGAGGAGTTGGAGACATAGGAGGACACTCAACAGATGGAAGAGGAGAAGAGCTACATGATGTAGCAGTAGGAGAATGCGGAGGAGGATCTACAACATGTGCAAAAATGATATCCTATTCTAAATTAATGACCTTATAGCATAAGAGTGTGAATGAGTTACATGTATCATATTACAAGCGTTTTTTTGAAAGAGGAATCAAGCCACAACAAAAGATGAATTAATTTTCTAAGTCCATGGGTTGGAAAACAAATTGATGCATGTAGGTAATGAAACATAAAATGAAATCAATAATGGGCTCTATCATACCTTGATGCAAGATAGGTAAATTATGATATGTGACTCTAGGTCCATTTTTAAGTATAAAGCATTGAAGGAAGGTATCTTCCATCTCCCGATAGGTACTAATAGATCCAAAATGGTATATGTGTATACCATTGGAGAACGTCATTCATAATACTATGTCGAAATGCTTTAAGCAATAAACGATCAATAGAGTAGGGATTCATAGCTAGAAAATAATGTTTAAGATGCAAATATGGATCTCCAGTACCATCAAATCATAAAAATGAAGGAATAATGAAATCCTTAGGGAATGTTGAATTGTGAATATTTTTCAGAATAGGGTTTCAATGAAAAGAATTGTAATTGATAGAATCATAATAGGATTTTCTTTCAAGTGTGAGATATTGAACCTGGGATTCTAATTTACTAACATCATGTATGAGCGATAAGATATCCTGTGAGGTAATAATAGGAGATGTAGATGGCATATTGAGTGGTTGTATCTTTCCATTATGAGTGATCATAAAGATGTCAAGAGAATTCAAAGATACTGATGTTAAGGGAACACTAGATACAGGAGTCAAAGAAGTAATAGGCAGTGAAGTAGTAAGACTAATATCAGAAGAGCTATTAGGAGATGATGTAATAGAAGGAGATTAATCGTGCATGTTACTAGAGACAATCTCAGAAGAAGATGAAAGAGGAGTAGAAAATTCACATTCAGTAGTATGAAAATAAGTAGAATCATCACTATCATGTGCCTCATCAATATCAGACAATGATTCAGAACTAAGGATTTCATTAAGCATATCATCAACATAAAATGAAGGAGGTGGGGAATACGTATGCGATGCATTAGTGGAAACATTTTTAGAGATAGAATAAGTATGAGATGCAACTATAGAATCACCTTGAATAGTATGAGAAACAACAACATGTGCATGTACACTCTCATCATGTGTGTTGTTTTTACTATCAAGACCAAGAAAATAATCAATAATAACCTCATCTAGAGTTTTAGCAAAAATAACGGAAGGTGGAAGAGGCCTATTGCTTACAAGATAGGCCTATGGTAGAATGGTCAAAGGTAGTAGGAATATTAGAATGGTAATGGTAGAATGGTCAAAGGTAGTAGGAATATTGCATTCATTAGCAAACAATTTCCTTTGAGTATCATCTAGGAGAATACTATTGTGATAGAACACTAAGTTCAGCTATGGTGACATCACCATAAATACGATTAATGCTAACATGAGGCATGGATGACCAAGGAGGAGAAGAACTATGCTTAGCCATGAGGGTTGTAGTGGATCCTATCACAAGGAAACACAGATTTCACCAAAATGATTAAGATAAAATGTGGATTTATATGCCTAATATAATGTTATTGTAGCAGTAAAATAAATATTCAATTAAGTACATAAATTACACCCAAAAAACTAAGTAATAAATTATGAAACCCTAATTGCAAGGAGAAGAAAAATGTACGTAGCCAATTCGTAATAAAATATTGAGTGTACCAAAATGCTGACTAGGTGAATATAGTAGAAGGATCATCACATTGAGACCTAGAAAAATGCAAATCTGGAAAGATAGGTTGGATTAGGGCACCTGGAGAGGGATAGGGGTGCCCGTGGGCACCCTAGGTCTGTTTCTAGGAACCTAGGTATGCGGAAAAGCTCAGGAAACCTCCTATGGGTGTTGGAAAGGTGTTTTCTATTATTCTCCTTTGGTCACTCCGAGATCACACAATAATCACTGTGGTCGCTAGAAACCTACAATGAAATATGAACCTGCAAAACCCTCAAATAGACATCAAATCTCAAAAATATAAAGATGCATAATGAGGGGTCGAACTGTCCTTAACTGCCACAATGGTGAACTTATGACTGAGAAATACACTGCATCTTATGCACAATGTATTTCCATGTGTGTGTGTGTGTGTGTGTGTGTGTGAAATTGTGCCCTAGGCGGCTCTTGTGCGTGTCGCACTTGATAGCGATTAAAGTAAGCTAGATGTAAATAAATGTAATAGATGTGTGCATGGAATAGAATGAACTTCCATACTATGAAGTGTATGCAGAGTAACCAGTCATTGGGTCCCTTAGATGGTGCTATATGGATGTAATCAAGCTCTTAGATGCTTGATGAGATGCAATCTTAGGTGGTGATAGCTAATTCTTAATGCTTCATCCCTTATTATGATCACACAAATTTATATTTATATGATTCCCTTGCTTGAATTTCGTAATCAACCCTAAAAATTCATACAACCAAAATGATAAGATGCTCAAAAAGATAAAAAAGGACCCAAAATATGTGAACAAAGTACAAAGGGGTCAAGGGAACCCAGAGGGGGAGAGGACGCTTGACGCTGGCGTCCTAGTTGGGTGTTGGTGTCCAGGATGATAAAATACGGAGTATAAAAAGGAATACTGAGCAAGTAAGGGTGTAAGACCAAAATTAAAGCAAAGAAAGGTTGCCAAAGACATGGATTAATTAGTGCTTTTCTCACTTAGGAGTCATATGAATAGTAGTATGTAAGCAGGACTTGATAATAACCCAAAGTGCGTTATTTTTTGTCTATAGTGGCCAGGAGAATAATGATTTTAGCTCGAAACTTAGGATTTACTAACAAGAAATCATGAATAGAAATATCCATGATGAGAGGATCTTAGAAAAATTCAAGAAATGAATTTCCAAAAATGTTCGAAGAGGTTGGGATCACCAAATGATTTAACAAAAATAAGCTTTTTATAAAGCCCTAGATAGGCTATTTCAAATTCATGACGCAATAATATGGCAATAAAATACAGAATGTGACATAAGCAATAAGCAATATGAATTGAAATTCTAGGTGCAAGAAAGAGGAGAAATGACTTAGATGATTTGCAAATAATCTGGAGGTGTGTGAAGATGGAAAAATTATATAAATGGAACACAAAGTGTCACAACCAAACCCATAAAATTATAAAAGTGCATAAGAAGGATGGACCAAGGCACCTAGAGCAGTACTGGGGTGCCTAGGTTCTAGAGACTCTATCTGGGCGTTAGGGTCTACATAAAATCTCATAAACTAGTTTTGGCATGGTCGTTAGATGTTCATTTTCCTTCCCCTCTTGTCACTAGTATGTTGTTGGATTCCCACAAATGTCACTTGTAACCTGCAATGAAAGAGATGACCCGCAAAACCCCAAAACGTATAAAATTCCAAAAAATAAATAATACAAATGGGGAGTTAGACTGACCCCGACAATCACTCGATTGAGTGAACTTACAATCCATTTGTTGAACTATATTTTAGACTCCATGTAGTTCTTTATGTGTGTGTAGAATCTTTCCCTAGGTTTATCTTGTGCAAGATGCACTTGATAGAGAGCAAGTAGCTAAATGTAGAAGATGTAAATAGATGTGTGCATGGAAAAATGAACTTCCCCTCCTATGCATGTATGTAGAATAATCAGTCCATTGTCCCTGATGTGAAGCTAGATAGATGTTTTGATGCTCTTTATATGCCTTTGGATGCAACATTAGGTTATGGTAATAGATGCTTATAGCTTGGTCCTTTAATTTGATCACATAGTAGTGTATTTATATGATTCCTTTGTTTGAATTTCATAATTAACCACTAAAATTTTGACCACCAAGTAATAAATATTCCCAATAGCTAGAAAGGAACCAAAATAAGTGAGTAAGATACAAAGAGGTCGAGGTCACCTAGGGGGACACCTGTGCACTGGAATCTTAGTTAGGCGCTTGTATCCAGAGCCAGAAATGGTAAAGTACAAAAGACAGACTGGACAATGGGGTGTGTAAGGCCAAGAAGGAAACCAGAATGCAAACAAAAAAATCCAAAGATGGTGGTTAATTATTAATTTTCTCCCTTAGGAATCATGTTAATGAAATTATGTGATTAGGACCTAGAAATGTACCTAAAGTGTGTGATTTAGTGTCTACATTGGGTGTAGTCCCTTTAGAGCCCCGAGAGAAAAAAAGACTATAATTTTTCTGAGTGAATTATATGTATTCATGACACGTTGAAATGTCTCATTTGATCCTACACCTCTGCATTGGGAACCTATACAAAATCATGACTCCATTTTCCCCATCTCAATTTAGTCCTCTCATTTTCCTATTGTTTACAATCATGCCCAATATTATGGTGTGAATTAGTGTAAGGCTGCTTAATGCAATATTTTATAAAAAGAATCTTTTCACACCAAATAAACTATGCACACACATCGGGGTGTCCTAGTAAACACTTGGGGAGGCTTAGTTTGGGTTCCCAATGGTGTCGGTGCTTTCGAGCTACGTCAGTCTGGCGTAGTCCCTTAAGATCCCTGAGAGAAAAAAGGCTAGAAGTTTGACAAGTGATTTCCCAATCTCCATGGTAACTTGAAAGGTATCATTTGATCCTACACCTCTGCATTGGGACCCTCTACAAAATCCTATCTCCATTTTAATGTGTTCCTCTAATTGTCCTATTATTTGCAACTGTACCGAATAGTCCAATTTGAGTCAATGTAAGGCTTGACCAATGCAATATTTTACAAATAGAAGCTCGTGGCATCAAAATAAATGTGCCCACACATCGATGTTTCATGTTAAATGCTTGGGGAGATTTGTTTCCAATTCCAAATGGTGTCGGTTATTCCAGGATACGTCAGTCGGGCGTAGGACCTTAAGAGCCCTGAGAGAAAAAAAGGCTATACATTTTCTGGGTGATTTCACTGTCTCTGTGGTACCTTGAAATATCTCATCTAATCCTACACCTCTGCATTGGGACCCTCTACAAAATCCTCTCTCATTTTTTTCAATCTCAATTCAACCCTCTCATTTTCCTATTGTTTGCAACAATGTTGAATACTGGAGTGTGAGTCAGTATAAGGTTTCCCAATATAATATTTTGCAAACAGATGCTCGCGGCACCAAACTGAATACGCCCATGCATTGAGGTGGCTTGGTAAATTCTTGGGGATTTTTTTTGGTGCCCAATGGTGTCAATTCTTTCAGGCTACGACAATCGGGCATAGTCCCTTAAGAGCCATGAGAGAAAAAAAGGCTATAAGTTCGCCCAAGTGATTTCTCAGTCTCTGTACTACCTTGAAAGTTCTCATTTGATCCTATACCTCCATGTTCGGAACCTATATTAAATTTTGTCTCAATTTCCCCATATCAATTTGGTCATCTCATTATCTATCTTTTACAATTGTGTCGAATAATTCAGTTTGAGTCAGTGTAAGGCTTTCCAGTGCAATATTTTACAAACAGAAGCTCATGGCACTGAACCTACTATGCCCACACATTGGGGTAGACTAGTAAACACTTGGGGAGGATTTTTTTTAGTGCCCAATGGTGTTGATGCTTCCAGGTTATGTTGGTCGAGCGTAGTCCCTTAAGATCCCTAAGAGCAAAAAAGGCTATAAGTTCTCCTAGTGATTTCTCAGTCTCTGTGGCACCTTGAAAGGTCTTGTCTGATCCTACACCTCTATGTTGGGACCATTTAAGAAATCATATCAAAGTTTTCTCCATCTTGATTTTGTCCTCTTATGATCTTATTGTTTGCAACAATGTTGAATGTTGTAATGTGAGTCAATGTAAGGTTGCCCAAAGTAATATTTTACAAATAAAATCTCATGGCACCGAACTGATTGTGCCCACACATTATGGTGTCCTAGTAAATTTTGGGCGAGGTTTCATTTCAGTGCCCAATGATGTCAGTGATTCTGGGCTATGTCATTTGATTGTAGTACATTAAGATCCTTGAGAGAAAAAAGGATATAATTTTGCAAGGTGATTTCTCGATCTTTTTTGCACCTTGAAAATTCTCATCTAATCCTACACCTCTATTTTACGACCCTCTACAAAATCCTATCTCAGATTTCTCCATCTTAATACGGTCCTCTCATTGTTCTATTGTTTGCAATCATGTTGAATAGTTCAGTTTGAGTCAGTGCAAGGTTGTCCAATGTAATATTTTGCAAACGCACACTCATGGCACCAAAATGAATGCGCACACATGCCAAGGTGGCCTAGTAAATGCTTAGGGAGGCTTTATATTGGTGCCCCATGGTTTCAGTGCTTTCAGGCTATGTATGTCGTGCCTTTTTTCGGGGTTCTTCCCAATGATGTTGATTTTTCCCGGCTACATCGGTTGGGCATAGTCCCTTTAGCGCCATGAGTGAAAAAGGGCTATAAGTTCACCGGGTGATTTCTCAGTCTCTGTGACACATTAAAAGGTATCATGTGATCCTACACCTCTGCTTTGGGACCCTCTATGAAATATTATCTCAATTTTATCCATCTTAATTTTGTCCTCTTGACGTCATATTGTTTATAACCATGTAGAATACTACAACGTGATTCAGTGTAAGGTTTTCCAATGCAATATTTTATAAACCCACACTCATGGAACCGAACCAAATACATCCACGCATCGGGATGGCCTGGTAAATGTTGGGCAAGGATTTGTTTCAGTTCCCAAAATCCTTCAATGTGAAACAAGTACTAGGAAACATGTTAAGAAGAGATCGTTCATACAATATAGGTTGTGAAATGAGAATTGTAAGAAGAGATGTTCAATACAATATAGGTGGTGAAATGATAATTTCTTCTTATTAGTTTCCAATATTTAATTTTTTTAATCTTCTCTTATATTTGAGAGTAAAAAATTCTCTACTAACAATGCCAACCACATGAAGGTGGAAGCTTGTTTGACACCACTAACCTACGTAAACATGTTAGTCAACAATTAAATAGAATTTTAAAACCTACAAAATTTTAAAAAAATCATTAAAGTAAATATTCAAATTAAATTCATGTAGATGTATATCTAATCTTAAGTGAACATACCTTTGGAAATTCAATCTAGTGATATGCAAGGATCAACTATTCTCTTGACAATAGAAAGAATTTCTTCATGATCTGATTCACAAACCTTACACATATTCTTGTTTGATGGCCTACCTTGATATTTGATCAATTGATTATTTGTTGCAAGAACCAAATGTGAATAGTGAAGTAACTTTCTATGTATTTCATAGTATTCAAACAACCAAGAATTTATTTTTTGATAGGATATTGTCAAAGCCAAGTTCTAGTGACTACCACTAACCCAGTGGGATACTCAATATTTTCACCATCAATGACTTTGGGATTCTGTCGCAATAAATGTAACAACATGCCCTGCATCATAAAGTAAATCTCAATTCAAATTTAAAATACACTCAGATAATATCATTTCATAATTTATAAATTTATAACATGACATGTATGTACCTTGTTGCACTAAATTAGAGACTTGGTCAAATGCAAGTGATGTTTTCATAATATGATCTAAAGACACTGTAAAATGTAATGTTCATGGAACTTTATATGTGTCGAATGGAATTAGAGGTCTACCGGCCCATTCATCCACCCATTATTGTGACTCACTAATGAAGTGTATTAATTACTTTCATAACAACTCGTATTTTGTAATTTGATAAGACCATTATAGAAATGTTTATATATTTCCTAAGTACATTGTTGAACATCACTGTTACAACCATGAAATTTTGGCATAATGACTAAATGATATAGTTATATCTAATTGTCTTTATTTTGTGATATTATGTGTGGAGTTATGTTTTTTATTCTAATAAATTGTTTAGATTATTATATGTGTTTATTCCAATCTTGGTTGTAAGCAATTCGTCATATGTGTAGACACAAAATCATGTACTTTGAATAATTATCTAGTCTTGATTACATACTACTATTCATATGATTCCTAAGTAAGAAAATTACTAATTAACCCATGTATTTGGCCACCTTTGTTTTCCTTATGTTTCTGCTTTTGGTCTTACACCTTTACTTGCTCAGTCTGCCCTTTTATACTTTGGAGTTTATCATCATGGATACCAAAGCCCATTTAGGACATTAGGGCTAGTCACCCTCATCCTCTCTGAGCGCCCTTGGCCCCTTTGTACTTTACTCACAATTTTTGGGTCATTTATAGTCATTTGAGAATATTATCTTTTTAGTAGTCGGCCCTTTTAGGGTTAATTAAAAAATTCAAGCAAGGGAATCATATAAATATAAAGTTATGTGATCATAATAAAGAACCAGACACTAAGCATTAGCTATCGCCAACTAAGGTTACATCCATCAAGCATATATAAGCTCCATTGCATCCATCTAGCCCATCACTATGGGAAAAAGGGTTGGTTATTCTACATACACACTTCATAGGAGGGAAGTTCATTATATTCCATGCACACATCTATTACATTTATTTACATATAGCTTATTTTGCTTGCTATCAAGTGCGACATGCATAAGAGCCACCTATGGCATGATTCCACACACACACAGAACTACCTTGGGTCTGAGATGTAGTGCAGCACTCAGTCGTAAGTTCACCATTGTGATAAATGAAGACAATCTGACCCCTCATTTTGCATCTTTCATTTTTAGGATTTGATGTCTATTCGAGGGTTTTACAGGTTCATATTTCATTGTAGGTTTCCAATAACCTTGACGATCATTGTACAACCTTTGAGTGACCAAATGAGACTAACAGTGAATATCTTGTGACACATCAGAGGAGGTTTTCTGAACTTTTCTACAAACCTAGGCACCCAGAAATAGGCCTTAGGTGCCCACAGGTGCCCCTATCCCTCTTGAGGTGCCCCCATCCATCCTATCTCTCCAAATATACTTTTTTCTAGGTCTCTGTGCGACACTCCTATTACTCTATTCACTTGGTCATCACTTCAATATAATTCATAATTAATTATGAATCAACTAAGTACCTCTTTCTTCTCCTTATAATTAAGGTTTCATAATTTATTGTTTAGTTGTTTGGGTGTAATTTATGTATTAAATTAGATATTTATTTTACTGCTACAATAACATTAGATTAATCATAAATATTTCATATTTAGCTTAATCATTTTGGTGAACCCAATCTTTGAATCCACCTTTCATTTAGAGCTCGTATCCTCTTATTACTATGTCTCAGTATTCTGATGAAATTACTGAATACCATCTTAAATCCCTTAATGATCATATCGTCGAGCATCCTTAATATCTACAATTGATTTTATATGTTGCTCATGAGGAGGGCACCAATCTTGTGGATTTTATTGCTTCTATTTTCATCCCTACCTCCATTGCCACTTAGCCACTTGTTACCACTCTTCTTCCTACATCCACTATTCCTATTTTAGTTCCTACTCCCACTAATCACTTCACCCATGACAAGGATCTTCTGTTAGCACTCAATATTTATCCTCTCTCTATCAAGACCTCCAAGCATAAATTTTCCAATTGTAACAAGCCACTTCTCGTGCGTCTCCATCTTTGGATTCCACTCTCTTATTGTACACTCCATTCACACCCACCATATCTGCTTACTCACTTCCACCTAATTTTGTCACCCCTAAGCTTCCCATTTTAAATGGCCATGGTGACCCATAAGAGCATCTTTGAGCGTTCCATGTTGTCTATCTAGATTTTGCAGATGATCACATTCTAATATCTAAGATTTTTCTTCATAGTCTCCATGATTATGCAATGTGTTGGTTCTATAACCTACCTGTCCACTGAGTAACATCTTTCACACATATAGCCAATGCTTTTCTCACTCACTTCTTTATCAATATCGACTCTAAGATATCATATGTGTAACTTGCACAACTTAAGAAAGGATCTAATGAACATCTAGTATATTATGTCTTATGATATAAAAAAAACCTAGCTAAGATGTATAATGTATTTTTAGATTCTAAGCTTCAATAATTAATCATTCGAAGTTTATTTCCAACTCTTCAAGAGAGCGTTCTATTTGAGACATATCTCTAATTTCATCACTTGTGTCACACTCTCAAGTTGTGTGAAAGTAAACTCTTATCTATAGGTAAGTTAAAGTATCAGGAGCAAGCTGCATCATCTACATGCTTTCAAAGTAAAACACCTTTTAAAACAACCTTGAAACCTACTAAAGCTAAAGTCAATGTCAACGATGTCTCCAACACCAAATAACTTCAATGGAAACCTCCTAAGCATACATTTACAAAGTTGACTATTACTCCAAAACTTATATTACAACAACTTCTTGAGAGAAATATTATTATACTTCCTCCTCCATTCGACTTAGACCCATCTCATCCAAAAGGTCAAAATTACAATGAGAAATTTCGAAACGACTATCATCAATGTGTCAAACATTCTAAAAATAGGTGTTTTAAAATTTTTAATGTCATCCAAGATCTTATCGATGATAAAAAAACTTGATCTTTTAGAGCCTATGGCCTCTGCACCAGTCAATAAAAATCATAAGCTCAAAACATTAAATAGTCCACTTCCGAAGCATAAAAAGAAAGTGGATGACTCTTTGGCTAGTCATACATATTGCGTAGTGCCTCCTCCTACATCGGGGGATCTTTATTTCCTAGTTTCTCATGCTGATATTTCTCCACTAATTATTTATTTCTATTCTCATGATTATCATGTCGCATTCTCTTCTTATCACTTACATGTTACTACTTGTATCGGATTCATCCCTATCAATAACACCAAAGTTGATCCATCATGGCCTATCAGCGCATGTTTTGTTCCACTTCTTGTTGTTATTGGCTATCCACTCTCAAAAACTTCATACCCAATGGTTGAATCATACGGGGTAGTCCAGCTTGAATTTACTATCGGTCCTCTAGCCATGCTCATTCCCTTCCTTGTAATGCAAACATTCAAATGGTGTAACATGCTCTTAAGCCTTAATTGGATTTGTATGTCTTAGTCTATCATTTCCATGAACCACTTGCATCTGAAGTTCATTCACAACAATCATGTCATCTTTATTAATGGTGTGCCTACCTCCACTATGTGGTCACAACCTCCTCTTGAGATTTCCATTACATCACCTAGTCCATCTACTTTCATGTGGCCTACTGAACCTAAATCACAATCTACTCCTAGTTTTCCTATTCACACACACCCCACATGATCTCATCGATATGCTTGTCCAGTAGACTAGTATAGGTCCATCACTAGGATAGCTCCTATATCTAGGCATACTTCACCCCCATGCTTTCCTCCACATAGGATTCCATCACCTCAGCACTTTGCTTCACATAGGTCTTTATCACCTACACATTTTGTTGCACAACAGTGCCCACCATATGTTCATCGGTCGAATGCATATACGCTTCATTCACATGCACATTGTCTTTCATATTCACCACCACTCTTTGAGCATGTTCACACACCTTCATCTCCACCAGCATCAGGTGGAGGGTCTTCATATTTCAATTTTATTGGATAGTGCACCCACCATCACACATTTGGGGGGGATTATGTGTATTCTCTCCCCCCTCTAACATCAAAACATGTCTTATATTCTCATCACATCACACCTAGATCTTTACACAAAAAACACACACTCACACCGTCACTACCCAATTTGGTTGCAAAATAGGTGGGTTACATGTAATAGTCATACAAATTATTACCTTGGTGGGAGAGGACCGCATCGGCGAACAATGATCAACACGTGTCTAGGGGGTCTCCTGGCCACAAGTGCGGGTGCTCTTCTTCTAAGGTCTTCAATGTAGATTTCTCTGTCAATGGCTCTATCAATAGCCACAAATTTCTGCAAGCTTTCGTGGTTTTCCCAAGCCATTGTTCAAAGGTTGGAAGCAATGTCTCCTTGAAAATATTCGTTGGGCACAAGGTTCGGTTGAAGAACTTCAGCTTTTGCAGAGGGGATAGTAATAAAGATTTAACCAAGCACTGGTTAACGATTCCTGAATCCCCAGTGGAGTTACCATAAATTAGCACATGGATTTGCACGCATGCAAATGACATGCAACAGTGTGGGAACAAAGTCCCTCCTCAATGAAGGTGAGCCTACCTTTATTGAAAACCAAAACTGTATTTACATCTATACATTCAAAATTATATGTGGGGGGTGTTTTGGAACATCAATGGAAAGAAAAGTGAATGAGGGAGATGGAATGGAATGAAGGAAAGGAGTGGAATGGAATGAATTGAAAGAACATGCAAGAGTTAGGTAAACACAGAGCCTAATATTGCATGAAGAAGAAAGATGAATAACTAACACAAATAAAACGGAGTTTGAGTTAGCTAAACGAGAATGAGTAAAAGGGAACACACTTGAGCAAGTAGATAATCAGAGCTTGATCACTGTGAACTAGAACAACATATTAGTAGCGTTGACAATAAGATCCAAGACAATATTTGCATGCAAGATATAACATCTAACATCTAATGAACATAAGAACATCAAATGTTACAAGAGACAATGAATGAGACACAAAGTTCATATTTCATTAACTCTAAAATGTCTTCACAAAGAACACAAAGTTTCTTTCTGAAACAAGCTTACACACAAAAGTATTTTCTTCTCCTCTCTCAAAGTCACCTTTACAAATGAGCCCCTGACTTCCTTTTATAACCAAAAAGTTGGTTACAAAGTAGTTAGGGTTTTAAATGCAACATTAAATAGGGCACTTAAGTGACCTTTGAATTTTTCAACCAACTTTATTAAAAAAACTAAAAATAGAAACCACTTAAGTTAAGTTTCTTTAAGTCATAAATAAAAGAAATGGGCACATGTGGACCCCACTTAAATGACTTGGACGCACACATAGACATCCTAGTCAACAATGTGCCACCTAGATCAAAACACCTATGGTCAGTGCCTTATCCATTGGGCCAAGAGTCCACCTATCCCATCATACGGGAATGAACTCATTGATCGTGCTACGCAATCCTCCAGATGACAAGAGAGATGAGCTTGAAACTTGAGCAATTCATCCACCTCTTCATTTGAGCAACATCTTGGTGTGAGAAATTTTGTCTTCATTCGTATTCGCATTCAAAATTACATATAATTCTCCACATGCTCTGAATACCTTTCCATGGTGAATTCTTCATTTTTCACGAGATCGAAGTCGTTACGCCACCTTGGCTTGTCAGAATCCAACTCTTGATCTTTTGCCATTGAGAAGATATTCCAAGAGCCAAAATTTCAATTCAATTCCTAGAGTTATGTCTTTTGTCTTTGTCACCATCCTGAAGTGTTGCCATTCTGATCCACTCACGATCATCCAATTCGAGAACGCTCCAACTTTAAGACTGACCGATGAAGTATTGCGCCTGCTGCTAACTGAGAGCTGACAGGGACACGCTTGAATGATGTGGCCTTGCTTGATGATCCACATTTACTTATCATTGGTCTTGGTTTGATCGATGAATAGCTCTGAAATCAAGTGAAAATAATTGTTGTAGACAAGATTCTCCCATTATCGATCTTTGCCGATAACAATGGCTTTTGACTCCGAAGAGACCTAATGCCAATAGCTACGACTTATACCGCATAATGAGGAAGTTAGAGGTTGCTTCAGCTTCGGAGCCATTGGAGTTGAATCACCACACTATGCAGGTTTCGTGGTGCATCCATGCAAGTGATGACCAATTCAGAACAAGCGTCAAGGAAAATTGTGACTCACCTTCGGTTGATATGCGATCGCAGAATCGACCTATGTCGACGTGTCCCAAGTTAGTATCGACGATGTTCTCATACTCTGAATGGAGCTTCAAGGTGAGTAGAATTCCTTGGAACCATACCGCAACATCATTTTGTTTGAAGATGACATGATTGTGACAGAAGCGTGATTTCAGGCTATTACTTCCTTCTTACAAAACTACACAAATCTCCTCTGTAAAACTGCCCTGGGAAAAATAGTAAATCTTGTTATGAGAAACTCTCACTGGATGAGAAAGTATATTAAGGTACCAAAAATTTGCGTGTCAGAAGGGTTTTTTCCAATCAAATTATTCAGTCAAATATTAAAGGTCAAAGTTGACTCTTCTGAGACTGCTAGGAAAATGCAAGTGTAAAACTGCGAAAATCTCGTTTGGTTTTAGCCTGGTAAAAATACCAAACGTCACCCTGAGCATCTAAAACTTGGCAAGGGAGCATATGAAGGTGAGGATAACTGAACAAAATAATTCATTTCTCTTGACGATTATTGAGTTCCAAAATATCAACTCTCAAAGTGAGTCACCTTGACAGAGCTAAAAACTGCATGCGCGCAGCGAAATCATGCAAACTGCATTTTATTTGACTCCGTGAAAAATATCAAACAAGGTGCTGTACATTTTTAATTTGGAAAAAGAGTAGATGAAGTGAGAAGAATTCAACAAACCAAACCGTTTCTCTTGAAGATCATCGGGCTCGAGATACGGATTCTCAAAATAGGCCTTCCGCCAAGCTGAAATTGTACGCGTGGCAAAATCGAGCAAACTGAGTTTTTCTTGGGTTCGTGAAAAATATCAAACAAAGTGTTGTACACTTGAAATTTGGAAAATGAGTAAATGAATATGGGTAGAATTCAACGAACTAAACATTTCTTCCCGACAATCATCAGACTTCGAGATATCAAGCTTCAAAGTTGATTACTTCAACAGTTACAAAACGCGGCAAAAATAACTTTTTTTTATTACGAATCTTTCTATTTTTTTTTAAATATCCCGAATTCAATGACGATAATATTGATCCTTTTTAATCACGTAGGAAAAATTTTAATCTTTTAGAATTCTTCTCGCTTCAATTCACATGAAGATCTATTTTGATTTTCTGGCAACATTGCGTGGGTTGTACGAGCCTGATTTATATATATAGGCAGTGAGTGATCTTGTTTCTTCTTCCCTTGTGCAATGATCAAATTTCTCCTTCTTAAGCATGAAATGTAGTTGTCATTTGTTATTCTCTTTTTTAAAAAATAAATAAAATAGAAATTTTAATGCATGTGTGGGTTCTTGTTTTGGATTTTTTGTTTATACATGCAAAGTGCGTGGGTAAAACAGACCAAATTTGTCTTCCTTCAAAACCTGGTCGTGGATTTTATGGCATGTTGTTTTGTCTTTATCTGCAGGCTGCGTGGAATTTTGAAAAAGACTTCATTCTTCTTCAAGCATGCTGGAAATCCTGTTTGAGCTGCTATGGATTTCCCTCTATTTCTCTTTTTTCTCCTAGGCAAATGGATTCTTTCCTCTTGCATGTGTGTTTTCCTCCTCCTCTTGGCTGCGTGGAGAATGATTTTTATTTATTTTGCTGTGATCTCTTGGAAATGCATGGGTCTCTTGGCTATATTACCTCTCTTGGCTATGTGCGTGGAAATCTTGTAATTCCTCCTCATAGGAAATGAAAAACATGGCAACCTTGCAAATAAACAACTGCCAGAAACAAATTCATCACGTGATTTTTCACCTTCAAGCAATGAGATTTCAGATCAACCTGGCTATGGTATGCGTGAAAGATCTGGACTGCATTGGCTTCTTTTCTTCTGCATAAATCAACAACAAACAAAAACAAACTACCAACTATGGGAAATTTCACCTTCTTTGCTGCATAAGGGATTCATTTGGGTTTCCAGATCAATCCTTGCACGTGCATGAAATTGCCTTCTCCTGTGAAGTGTGGATCTCAGAAACTTCCTGCTATTGCTTTCATGAAGGATGGAGACAACTACCTAAAACTCTCAAGGTTGTCTGGCTCTAGCTAATGCCCGTGCCAGGTTTCCGTGTGAAAGCCAGGTAGTGCCTGTAGAATAAGCTTTCCTTCTTCTGGCTCTGGATATCTGCAATATTTCCTTGTTTCTCCTTCTTCCCAATTTCCTCTGCTTCTGCAACCTCTTGTAACCGTCTCCTCATCAATTCCCAGGATGATAGAAGCAAAATCAAAATTGTCTACGGCAATTGGAAGCGGAAGAAAAATTGCCCCCGACACTTGCTCACAGCAGTTACGACAATTAATAAAAAGAAGAAAAGTTCTCCCAAGTTTGTCGAACAACTTCCATCCAATATTAAAATTAATATTTATTAATTAAAAACCCTAAAATTTAATAAATATTAATTTTATTAAATAACAGGGTAAATATTAATTAAATAATTAAAATACGGTTTGTGGTGTAGTGGGAGAAGGGCTTATTCAAAATGGATGAAACGAAAGCCAAAATGACCATGAGAATAAGACGATTGCGATGGAGGAGAACAAATCACGCAAGATAACACTTTTGAATTTTTTTTTTTAAAAAATTCACGTTTACTAATTTTGCGAAGTCAAAATTAGCTGATAACAGCTGGCTCTTATTGGGGACAAGGACTTTACGGACGCAACAACGGACCCAGACCCAAATATTCAATGAACACGATCCCAAAAACAATGGAGCATAAAAATGGGATGACAAAGAGAGGAAACCAAAAAATAGGGAAAACAAAAAAACCAAAATCCTAATTACCTATGTACATACGGGGGACAACCCATTTTCAATTTTGATAGTGCTTGAGATATTGCCCGTTGTAGGGAAAAGGAAAATGAGTTCCATCGGGATACGCCAAGTAATAAGTGTTATCTCCACAGAAATGTCTAATCTTGAACGGGCCTAGCCACAATGAATCAAACTTCCTGTGCTTTCCTTTTGGTTCACGTCTTTTGTCCCAGAGAAGAACTAAGTCATTGATTTGAAATTGTCTCTCCCTAGTTTTCCTGTCAAACAATTTCTTTACCTTGGATTGATGTTCCTCGATCCTATTTTCCACTTGACTTCTCTGCTCTTCAAGCTTGCTTAGGAACATGATCCTTTTATCTAACGCATTGGCGAAGCATTCATCGTCAACTACCTGAGCCAATCGTAATGCTGGTAACTCCAATGTGATGGGAATTTGAGCATCGGTTCCATACAAGAGTTGGAATGGAGACATCCCGATTGCTCTTTTGGGAGTTATGCGGTCAGCCCACAATGCATCATATAACTTTTTGTGCCAAGTTCTTTGATTTTCTTCTACTAACTTGCGCACGATAGTAATGATGTTTTTGTTACTGGATTCTGCTTGACCGTTTCCCTGAGGGTAGTAATCTGATGAATGAGATAAAGATATCCCATACCCATAACAAAAACCTATCATCTCTGTAGAAGAAAAATTGGTGGCATTGTCTGTCATGATCTTGTGTGGAATTCCATAACGAACCAATATATTTCTTTGATGAAGTCACAGATTACCGCAGTAGATGTTTGTTTCACTGGTATAGCTTCTACCCACTTTGTAAAGTAGTCAGTTGCAGTGAGCACGTGAGTATGACCAGCACTAGAATTAGGATTCAAAACCCCGATGAAATCTAAACCCCATTGTTGAAAGGGCTCTTCAATGACAACTGGCTTCAAAGGCAAAGCTGCCAATTTTGGTCTTCCAACAAATTGCTGACAAGCTTCACATTTTGCTACCCATTTCTAAGCATCGGAAAACATAGTGGGCCAGTAATAATGTGCTCGCAAAATTTTATGAGCTGTAACTGGGCCAGAGAAATGACCACCACATGCATGATTGTGAAAAGCTTCAAGCAACCTGGGTTGTTGTTCCTTATCAACACATCTGAGGAACATGTCGTCAACTCCTTTCTTGAACAACGTGTTGTCCCAAATGACATACCTGACAGCTCTTAGTTTGATAGCTCATTTTTCCTTAGCTGTCAGATTCTCTAGACACTCGCCGTATGTGAGAAAGTAGGCTATATCAGAATACCATTCGTCTATGGTACTGACGAAAACTACCAGTGGTAAACTTTCCTCAACTGGTTCTTCTACAGAGTCGTCTCGTGGTTCATTCTCTGCGATGAGTTGGCAGAGTCCTCTTCCTCGAACCAACTTGGTAGGCTTGATATCCAAATCATATTCCTGGATCTTGGAGACCCAATTACCTCTTTTAGATCCTGGTTCCTGTTGTGTCAGCATCGATTTAACTGCGGTGTCTGGAACTAAGACTTTGGTATGCGAATTCAACACATAGTACCTGAAATGTTTCAAGGCTCTCACCACCGCATACGCATGTCTCTCAAGGGGAGTGTAATTAAGTTCATGTTTCTTGAATCCAGAGCTCATGAATGCAATAGGAGATTCGATTCCCTCTTGATTGTGTTGAGTCAAGATGGCAGAAATTGTGTGTGGTGAAGCATAGCAATAGATTATGAAATCCTTTTTAAAATCGGGACACACCAATGTAGGAGCTTTTGCAATAGCACCCTTGATTTTTTCAAATGCCTCTCTACCTTCCTTCGACCATTTGAAGGATTCTTTTCCTTTCATCATATCAGTGATTTCTTTGGTCAGCTCGGCGAAATCTGGCACGAACCTTCTCAAAAAATTTCACCTTCCCAAAGAATGAGTGGACTCCAGGCTTACTTGTAGGCAAGGAAAGATTCTTGATAGCTTGAACATGCTCAGGATCGATCTTAGTTCCTTCCTTAGAAACAATATGACCTAGGAGTTTCCCTTCCGTAACTCCAAACACGGACTTTTTTGGATTTAGAGAAATCTTATGAAGTCTGCACCTTTGCAATATTTTCTCTAAATCTCTTAGGTGATCTTCTCGTTTCTTTGAGAACACTGTCAAGTCATCTAGGTATATCACGATGATCTTGTCTTTATAATCTGTGAATGCCATATCCATAGCCCTTTGAAAAGTAGTGCCAGCATTGATCAAACCAAAAGGCATTCTTCTATACGTGAATGTACCCCAGGGGGTGGTGAACACGGTTTTATGTTGGTCTCCTCTAGCCACTTCAATCTGATTATAACCAGAGAAACCATCTAGCATGGATAGCATTTCCGATCTAGTTACTGCCTGTAGAATATGGTCCATGACTGGTAGTGGATAATTATCTTTCAAGGAAGCTTGATTAAGATTGTGGAAATCCACGCAAATCCTAATTTCTCCATTTTTCTTGCGAACCGGTACAATATTAGCTATCCAAGTCAAATTTCAAATAGGAAAAACTATTCATGTGCATCTAACATCTTTTGAACCTCATGAAATATTGTCCCTACAATCTTGGGATTATATTGTCTTTGCTTCTTCCTGAATGGAATTGCACCAGGTTTCAAGGGTATGGCATGCTCCATTTCCCTAGGTTGGAAAGACTTCAAGTCTTCATATGAGTAAGCCAAGACATCAGAATATTTGGTAAGGAGGCTTATGAATTTCTTGCACTCCTCAGGTGAGCAACACTTACCGATGTTGACCAGGTGAGGTTTATCCTTGGTACCAATGTTAACTTGCTCATAGTCAGCAGAATTCGCAGGTCCTACCTGCTCTTTCTCTTTGATAAACCTGTCATGTTTATCAAAAAGTTCTTCAAGTGAAACCAATCCTTTTGGAATTTTATTTCCTTTGAGTTGGATGATGCCATCACCAGGATCTTCATTCTCAACTCCTTCTTGAATGGGTGAGGTCATCGATTCACGAAATGCAGAATCACTTCCTTCAAAGTACAATTGTTCAAAATTATCCCTTTTTTCCAAGAAAGCAATAATTTGTTGATCATCATTGAATACTTGCCAATTTTCTGCATTGTCAGGAACACTTGGCCTAAAAATCATTTTGATGGTGTATTTGTCTTGATCAAACTCTGAATGAGGAATCATTAATGAAGCTGAGACTGCTAGAGAATCTGCTTTGTCATTATTTTCGCGAGGGACAGATTTTATGGAAAAAGCATCGAAGACTTCTATCGCGTCCCACACTTTATTTTTGTAGTGTCTCAAATGATCATTCTTTACTTGGAACTGATTTCTTACTTGTTTCACGATCAATTCTGCATCTCCAAAGACTTCCAAATTTTTTATCCCTTTCTCCTCTGCAACTTGGAGGCCAAGGATTAATGCCTCGTATTCTACAGTGTTGTTAGTATTTGAAAATTCAAGTTTGTAGGAAAAAGGAAATATTTTACCATTTGGAGATATGAGCACCACTCCTGCACCAGAACCCGTCGAGCAACAACTTCCATCAAACTCAAGAGTCCAGATCTTATTGGAATCTTGGCAAGTGACCTCAGGGGTATGAATTTCTGTAGTCATCATATAATTACCCATACTTGAGCCTTGGAAAAGGATCTGTGCGCGAGGATCTTCAGTTTTAGTTACTGTGAACTTTTCTTGAGTTTCTGGCATTAGCTTCTTCATTTCTCCATTGATAGGGATCATGGCATGAGACCAATCCATTTGAATCTCACCACCCAGATCTCTAGCAAAATTTCCTGCTCAACAACATACCATATGAAGCAGGAATGTCAGCAACTAGAATAGTTACCTTAACTCGCTTTATGAGGAAATTGGGCTAAAACCATTTGAGCGTCTTTAATCTGCCCAATCAAGGAACTTGTCTTGTCTCCATGGAGTAACAAGATCTGAATGTTCTCGTACAAGTCAACCCAAGAGCATGTGCTACTTTTGCAGGCATCACATTATCCGAGGCTCCAGAATCTATAATGCAATTACTTAATTTGCATCCGTTGATCAGAAAGGACATAAAGAAAGGTTCAATATTTTCATTTGAAGGTGTAGTGGCTGCCACAATATTTTGAGTCTTCCCATCTTTGGGAGTTTTCAGAATTCCTTTGGAGGAATGAACAGTAGAGTCACCTTTGATAAACTGGACCAATTTCTCGAGTTGATCCTTATTGGACTTCAAGTACTCTTCCTGTGACATGGAAATTTTTGTTTTATTGATATGATCAATGATATCAAATTTGGGCAAAGTAACCGTACTTGATGTCTCAGATACTAGTTCTTTCGAACTTGATGATGGCACACTTTTGACCTTTGCTTCGGGCTTGGTTGATACTGATGTAGAAGAAGAAACTTTCTTCGTAGCTGATTTATCTATGGATTGACTTGGCAAAGGTTCTCCTTTCTTTAAGATAGTTTTGACCTTAGGAGTCTCAACTATCTTTTGGATTCTTTGGAAGCTTCTTTAATTTTGGATTCTTTAGGAACTTCCTTGGAAACCTTTTTATCTCCTGCCTTAGTGGTATTTTTGCTCCTTTTTCTGAGAGCGTGTGAAGACAACAAAAGATTGACTATTCATATCTTCTATAATTTCTTCGTATTCATCTTCTTCTTCTGAATGGTACTTGAAGAAATGATTATTACTTTCTCCCTCAGGATCTTCAACTTTAGGTTCAGATGTTCCAGAATCTGGCTCTTCCTCATCAACCTCGACGACTTCAACTTCATCATCGCTTTCTTCAATGACATCACATTTTGAGTTAGTTGCGGGAGCTGCTTCAATAGCAAGCCTCGTCGGAGGCACCCACAATCCTAGGCTTTGTTGGGAACATAGCCTTTTCTTGGAATGTCTTTGTAAGGAGCAAGGTTTACTACTTTGAGCAACTTGCTTTTTCAAAGCTAGCACATCATTAGCCAACTTAGTGAGTATAGCTTCTGAAGCATTGGGGGTTTCTTGACTCTTTCCCTTGAGGGAAGTTTTCTTGAATTTTCCTACCATGATTAATTCATCCTCAATTTCTATGGCCAAGGATTGAGCAAGTTCCAAAGTAGCCACTCTAGCCCTTCTCATAGCTGATAGTACACTTCTGGTTGTTGTGCATTAATAAAGAAACATTTTTGTCCCATCAAGGTTTGGATGAATCCCGGCAGGAACTTTGTTCACCATTTTGTTGAACTTAGCCACGAAATTCCTCATGGGTTCTGTTGGCTCTTTCTTCACCTGAGATAGATTGGGCAAGAAGAGCATGTTCATCTTCTTTCATCTTGAATCGATCTTCAAACTTAGTTTTCATATCATTCCAATTTGTAATGCATCCATTTGGCAAGATGATGAAACCAATCTGCAACAACATCATGCAATGTTTCGACGAAGAGGTGAATAGAAACATCTTCATATTCTACTGAAAAAACAAGCACATGCAGCAAAGAAATAAGAAATGTGGTCATCTGGTGATGTCTTCCCATCTCCATCGAACTTGGGAAGAATCTTCCTCGATCCTCATGGGAGGTCATGTCGAGCTGGTAAGGCCAATGGGCCTATGGCATTTCCCCATGGTACGTTGACTACCATTTTGGGAAAGGTGGTATGCAAAGGTAAAACAACATGAGCAAGGACAAGTGCTTGACTGGTAGTGATTCCTTCCTTGCTTTCTCTTTCAGGACTTGATGCAAGGCTTACAGATCTATGAGGTGTGTTATTCTTTGGAGGAGATAACTTGAAACCAAAATTTCCTTGAAAGTCAAAAATGGGATCAGATCGACCTTTAGCTTTTTCTCCTCACGTAAACCTCTTTCCTGCCAGTTTGAAATCTTTATTGTGAAAGGATCACTGGCATGTTCTAATCGGCTCTAGCCTTTTCTCTTCACTCTCTTTCTTGAGCTATTTGCACCTGAATAACTCTAGAAACTCTCGTGGATTTCTCTTCTTCAGTTATCTAGTACTGATGCAGCGAGATGAAAATGATAGTTATTTGTGTGCTTTTCCCAAATAGCTTGCCTCAAATCTGATGATATATCTTCTTGAGTATCTGCAAAAATAATATTTGGTTGCAAGATAGGTGGGTTACATGTAATAGTCATACAAATTATTACCTTGGTGGAAGAGGACCGCGTCAGTGAACAATGATCAACACGTGTCTAGGAGGTCTTCTGGCCACAAGTGCGGGTGCTCTTCTTCTAAGGTCTTCAATGTAGATTTCTCTGTCAATGGCTCTATCAACAGCCACAAATTGCTGCAAGCTTTCATAGTTTTCCCAAGCTACTGTTCGAAGGTTGGAAGCAATGTCTCCTTGAAAATATTCGTCGGGCACAAGGTTCGGTTGAAGAACTGGAGCTTGTGCAGAGGGGATAGTCATAAAGATTTAACCAAGCACTGGTTAACGATTCCTAAATCCCCAGTAGAGTCACCAAAAACTGTTAGCATATGGATTTGTACGCATGCAAATGACATGCAATAGTGTGGGAATGAAGTCCCTCCTCAATGAAGGTGAGGCTGCCTTTATTGAAAACCAAAACTGTATTTACATCTGTACATTCAAAATTGTATGTGGGGGGTGTTTTGGAACATCAATGGAAAGAAAAGTGAATGAGGGAGATGGAATGGAATGAAGGAAAGGAGTGGAATGGAATGAATTGAAAGAACATGCAAGAGTTAGGTAAAAGCAGAGCCTAATATTGCACGAAGAAGAAATATGAATAACTAACACAAATAAAATGGAGTTTGAATTAGCTAAACGAGAATGAGTAAAAGGGAACACACTTGAGCAAGTAGATAATCAGAGCTTGATCACTGTGAACTAGAACAACATATTAGTAGCGTTGACAATAAGATCCAAAACAATATTTGCATGCAAGATTTAAACATCTAACATCTAATGAACATAAGAACATCAAATGTTACAAGAGACAATGAATGGGACACAAAGTTCATATTTCATTAACTCTAAAATGTCTTCACAAAGAACACAAAGTTTCTTTCTTTGAAACAAAGCTTGCACACAAAAGTATTTTCTTCTCCTCTCTCAAAGTCACCCTTTACAAATGAGCCCCTAACTTCCTTTTATAACCCAAAAGTTGGTTACAAAGTAGTTAGCATGCACATTAAATAGGGCACTTAAGTGACTTTTGACTTTTTCAACCAACTTTATTTAAAGCAACTAAAAATAGAAACCACTTAAGTTAAAAATTCATTTAAGGAAAAATACATAAATAAAAGAAATGGGTACATGTGGACCCCACTTAAATGACTTGGACGCACACCTAGACATCCTAGTCAACAATGCACCACCTAGATCAAAACACCTAGGATCGGTGCCTTATCCATTGGGCCAAGAGTCTGCCTATCCCGGTCGTATGAGAATGAACTCATTGACCGTGCTCCACAATCCTCCAGATGACAAGAGAGCTGAGCTTGAAACTTGAGCAATTCATCCACCTCCTCGTTTGAGCAACATCCTGGTGTGAGAAATTTTGTCTTACATTCATATTCACATTCAAAATTACATACAATTCTCCACATGCTCCGAATACCTTTCCATGGTGAATTATTCATTTTTCACGAGATCGTAGTCGTTACGCCACCTTGGCTTGTCAGAATCCAACTCTTGATCTTTCACCATTGAGAAGATCTTCCAAGAGCCAAAATTGCAATTCACTTCCTAGAGTTATGTCTTTTGTCTTTTCACCATCCCAAAGTGTTAGCATTCTGATCTACTCATGATCATCCAATTCAAGAACGCTCCAACTTTAAGACTGGCGATGAAGTATTGCACCCGCTACTAACTAAGAGCTGACAGGGACACACTTGAATGATGTGGCCTTGCTTGATGATCCACACAATTATACTTATCATTGGTCTTGGTTTGTCGATGAATAGATCCGTACAATGATCAAGTGAAAACAATTGATGTAGACAAGATTCTCCCATTATCGATCTCTGCCGATAACAATGGCTTTTGACTCCGAAGAGACCTATGCCAATAGCTACGACTTATACCGCATAATGAGGAAGTCAAAGGTTGCTTCCGCTTCAGAGCCATTGGAGTTGAATCACCACACTATGCAGGTTTTGTGGTGCATCCATGCAAGTGATGACCAATTCAGAACAAGCATCAGGAAAATTGTGACTCACCTTCGGTTGATATGTGATCGCAGAATCGACCTATGTCGACGTGTCCCAAGTTGGTATCAGTGATGTTCTCATACTCTGAATGGAGCATTCGAGGTGAGTAGAATGCCCTGGAATCCATACCACAACATCATTTTGTTTGAAGATGACATGATTGTGACAGAAGTATGATTTCAGGCTATTACTTCCTTCTTACAAAACTGCACAAATTCCTCTGAAACTGCCCTGGGAAAAATAGCAAATCTTGTTCTGAGAAACTCTCACTGGATGAGGGAGTATATTAAGGTACCACAAGTTTTTCATGTCAGAGGAGTTTTTCCCAATCAAATTATTCAGTCAAATATTAAGGTCAAAGTTGACTCTTCTGAAACTGCTAGGAAAATGCAAGTGTAAAACTGCAAAAATCCCATTTGGTTTTAGCCTGGGAAAAATACCAAATGTCACCCTGGGAATCTAAAACTTGGCAAGAGATCATATGAATATGGGAAGAATTGAATGAAACAATTATTTTCTCTTGACGATCATCTGAGTTCAAAAAATCAACTCTCAAAGTGAGTCACCTTGACAGGCTGAAAACTGCATGCACGGCAAAATCAAACAAATTGCATTTTATTTGGCTCCGTGAAAAATATCAAACGAGGTGCTGCGCATTTGAATTTTTGTAAAGAATTACATGAATGTGGGAATAATTCAACGAACTAAACCATTTCTCTTGAAAATCATCTGGGCTCGAGATATGGATTCTCAAAGTAGGTCTTCCTGCCAAGCTGAAACTGCGCGCAGTGGGAAAATCAAGCAAACTGTGTTTTTCTTGGGTTCGAGAAAAATATCAAATGAGGTGTTGTACATTTGAAATTTGGAAAATGAGTACACGAAGGATGGGGATAATTCAATGAACCAAACCTTTCTTTCGAACATCATCTGACTTCGAGATATCGAGCTCCAAAGTTGATTACTTTAACGGATACAACCCGCGGCATGTTCTTTCCACATCTATCATTTTCTTTATTGAATTCATTTTTCTTTGTGTCAATATACATCGGTAATGCGTTTGGATGTGTGATATTATTGTCTGAATATTTCTCACCAATGCGTGATGAAAATGATTTATATATATTTTTAATTAAATTCTCCCAATTTTTAATGACTTCGTGCAGGATTGATTTTAGTATTTTTCTTTCGGCAGTGTGTGGGCTGCATGAGCCTAGTATTTTTCTTCTTTAGCAGTGAATGATCTCTTTCTGTTTCCCTGATGCATGGATCTTTTTCTTTCCACAGGCTTGCGTGGACTTTGTTATCTTTAACTTGCATGCATATTTCCTTAGAATGTGTGTGTTGTTATTTTGCCCAATGTGTGGGCTTTTGACTTATCTTTTCAAACTGCTACATGCATACAAAAACATATTTCCATCCACATGGAACTTCATCTCTTTGTGCAGCGTATGGTATTGGTTTAAGCTCTTATGCATGCGTTGAAAACTAGTTTTAGATGGTGTATATCCTATGCTTGTGGGCCGCTGTTAAAACCAACACATGGGCAAAAATGTGTGGGCTTTCCTCTTTGCTATAGCAGTTGTGTCTCCTCCTGGTGACCTCTTCCAATTGCTGTGTGGATCTTATTTTTGCAAATGCGTGGGAAATAAATTCAAACGGATTTTGTCATTCCCCTCTTAGCATGCCAATGGTATTCTCTTTCTGTATTGGCGTGGATATTTATTTCAACATGAACCTCCAAACAGCTGTTGCGTGGAAATTTCCTCCTTGTCTTTGTTGCATTCATGGGTATTTATTTTGGTTGCGTGATTAATTCCTCCTCCTTGCCTGTTATTTGTTTGTTGTTCTTTTTCCATGTGGCCATTACAAACAAATACATGGGCTCACCTTCTTTTATTTGTCTGTCTTGTGTAGGTGTGTGGATAAAACTGCATTCTTCCTCCCCTCTCTCTGGCTCTGCGTGGAATCTTGTTCTTTGTTGGCATGTTTTAGAATGTGTGAAGATTCCCTTCCTGCTCCTATGTGGGCACTGCTGCAAAACAACAAACAAAAACAAATATGCATGGACTGTGTTTATTTATTTTCTCCTTGACTCCTTCTAACAACTAGGTTTTCCTTTGCTGGAATGTGGAACTATGAAAAATTGTTGACACGTGAATGCATGAAGGATGGAGACAACTACCTAGAACTCTCAAGGTTCCCTGGCTCTAGCTAATTCCTGTGCCAGGTTTCGGTGTGAAAGTCGAGTAGTGCCTGTAGAATAAGCTTTCCTTCTTCTGGGTTTGGATATCTGCAAGATCTCCTTGTTTCTCCTTCTTCCCAATTTCCTCCGCTTCTGCAACCTCTTGTAACCATCTCTTCATCAATTCCTGGATAATATAAGCAAAATCAAAATTGTCTATAGCAATTGGAAGTGGAAGAAAGATTGCCCCCGGCACTTGCTCACAGTAGTTAGGACAATTAATAAAAAGAAGAAAAGTTCTCCCAAGTTTTTCGAACAACTTCCATCTAATATTTATTAATTTAAAACCCTAAAATTTAATAAATACTAATTTTATTAAATAACAGGGTAAATATTAATTAAATAATTAAAATACGGTTTGTGGCGTAGTGGGAGAAGGGCTCATTCAAAATGGATGAAACGAAAGACAAAATGACCGTGAGAATAAGATGATTGCGATGGATGAGAACAATCACACAAGATAACACTTTTGAATTTTTTTTGTAATTTTCACGTTTACTATTTTTGCGAAGTCAAAATTCGTTGATAATAGGTGCGCAGACATAGGCCGCGCAGGAGCACGTGG
The DNA here is from genome assembly GCA_019776745.2 of Taxus chinensis. NCBI lineage: Eukaryota > Viridiplantae > Streptophyta > Pinopsida > Cupressales > Taxaceae > Taxus > Taxus chinensis. The sequence continues at coordinate 881,799,402 of CM034149.1, read as the reverse complement.
AAGTATAGCAACACAGAGCGTGCCCAGGAACAGGTTGAAAATAGGACTTAGCCACTTTTGCAGATTAAGGCTATTTTTGGGACAAAGAGTGCAGAGAACACAAAGGTATGAAGACTTACACGCTACATAATGCTATTTTGGGCTAACGAAAAATCGAGCGCCATTAAGAGTTTTGGATCTAGTAATAGGATTTGTACTAGGAGTTAACCATAGGAGATCTATTATTAGTACTTGCATGCTTTTGTCTTCTTATGTAAGGGTTCATGGCTATTATTAGCATGTAGCCTATTTTTGGAAGGTGTATGGGCAGATGAAGGGAAAGTCCCCACCCCTATAAATATGTATTGATTTACACAGTTTAGATAGTTTGTGATTATTGTAGTGTTATGTTGTGAATTTGTTAGTGTGCATAACCATGGTGACTTTATGATGTATGTATGAAGCTTATGAGTTTTACAGTATTTAATAAAATGGATCTTATTGGCTGGATATTGGTGTTGGATGTAACTTAGAAAGGATCTTGTATGGTAAAACTGATTATAGTAATTGTTTAGTTATTCCTTCATATGGTTTAGATCTAGATCTAGTTTACGCATTGTGGTTTAATTGATTATCTGTTATGGATCTGAAATATACTTGTAATCATGCTAACATATTGGAACAAGCTTCTCTAAAGAGCAACCTGGTACCCTTGTGCACTTCGAGAGAGTGCTCAGTTTAGACTGAGTGATGTGTCAACGCACCTTGGGCTATTTGCAGTGAATTCTAGGCTACATCATTGTTTTCATATGTCAGGACCTTTTTCTCAGTTATTTTTCAAGATGTTGTATGATGAAGACATATTGGTTGACCTTGGCTAGTATTGAAGAGTGGTTAGACAATCTAGAAGAAGAGTATGCTCATAGATTTAGCATTGGACCTGAATTTAATGTACGTGTGTGGGTTGAAAAAAATATCTATGATGATATTTACGAGACTTTCTTTGCCATATTTCCTATAGATCTGTACGAGTGGCTTGTTGCTTATGCGTCTAAGAGAAATTAGAGGTTTTGCACATGCTTGTTTTGACATGGGAAGAATTCTAGGCCTTGTATGATGTAGATATTGATTTGGATGCGTTCTATAGCTATTTAGTTCCATGGTGTTTTGAATAGCTATATTCTTGAGTACGCATCTTCCACTTACTCTTTCCAATAATTTGTTGAGTTCTAGTTTTTGCATGAGCCCAGAGGGTCTTACTTGCACAATATTCCTTTGGTAATCAAGATCTTGATTGTGACTCTGGATTTGAAAGAAAAATCTATGGCTAGCTAAATCCCACCATATGTGGGGGTAGGAGCAGGTTAGGTAAAGATGGCAGACCTAGTGGCAGAGAGGAAGAGCAAAGAAAGGTAGCTTAAGTTTAATGAAGTGCATGAGAGGGATCTAATGAAGCAGTGGGAGATCGTGGAAAGAATGGTGTTGTGGAGGGAGATGGCTCGTGAAGGATTTAGAGCTCACCTAGAGGACATGGATCCAGAGCATCTGGAACTCCCCCATTTGGGAAAGCATGGCAGAGAACCCTCCTCGGCTTTGGATGAGGGCACATGTGAGATGAAAGATTGTGGACCGCGGGCATGCATCTGAACCTACCTAGTGACCTAGCCTTTGCACTTGGTTTTACAAATTCTACTAGTAGTTAACAGTAAATAAGCTAGTGTGAGCAATAGAGTTGCAGTAGATAGAGTCAATTTTTAGTCAAGTTTAGGAGTTAATCAGGGAGCTTATTCATCTATGGCGCAATTGTCATCTTATTTTATTTGGAGGACCAGCTGGAGGTATCTTTTTGGGGCATCATTAGCACAAAATTGGGCACGCAGAACATTGGTATAATGTTTGGAAGTAGCACAACTTCGCAGACTGTGGGATTCTAGTTTAGCACAACCATTAGAACATAAGGCAGTCCATCCTCTAGTCTATTTCCTACTTCAAGAGGAGGATCGGGAGGGTCATGGTGGCTCGGGCACTAAGTGGATCTGGTGGCTCTGAGGCGGAGGAAACACATGAGAAACATTTAGGTACTAGATCTGGTGGGCACAGGTCTACACCAACCCCAACAAATTTATATGGAGATGTCCCTCTACCTTCCAGAATATAGAGGCATTGAAGATGCAGTCTGAGAACACATGCATATGTGTGAGATACTATGGCACACGAAGGGGATCACTACTCCACAAGCACAAAGCAAATCAGTTTGTAACTACATTGTAGGGGTGCGCACACATAGTTGGTACCATAAATTTCAAACCTGAGTATAACTTTTGTAGATTATGCTACACTGTGGAGATGCTTTCTTGAAAGAGTTATATATCCCTGAGTTTGATCAGAAGAGCATCAGTGCGTTGAAAGATATTAATCAGGGAACTACTAAGAGTGTTTGGGAGTATGATGCTTGGTTTTAAAACCATTTTGTCTAAGTTATCTTATGAAAACCATGCAATCCAACATGCACAGTGGTTTTTTGGAGGATTGGACATGCCTTTTAGGAGGGTGATTTTGCATAATACTTATACATATCCACGCAATGCGCTTGAAGTATTTATGTACACCGAGGTGGTAGGGAGTATAGACACATGAGTAAGCCCATTTTGGAAGCTCAGATTACAACAATGGCTAAATAGTTGGAGAAATTATCTACTAATTTGGCACATGAAACGCACACAGTAGAGTTTGGTGTACAGATTGTGAAGTAGAGGGGTATACTAAGGATAGTTTCCCTTGAAAATCAGTGCGCTCCTTATTGTTGGATTGCGAGATATTTCATTTGGACCAAAGCTTAAGTCAGTTTCCATTATTGTAGCATGAGTTAAGAAATAATGTATTTTACTAGTGTAAGATTTGTAGGTCATCCACTCATGATACCAAAGATTGTAGGTTGATTGATCAGATTCATGATGCCATTGATATTGGCATATAACAGACTTGTGTTGCAAATAATTCTAAGGAGAAAAGTTAGAATCATGACCATGATCATAATGATGGGTGCTCTGATGAAGGTCGTGGTAGATGTCGAGGTTACCGAGGAGGATTTAGAGGCTGAGGTCACGGTGGTGAAAGAAGTGATTCCCTCATGGAAACTTGTTGTATATGTGGATCTCCTGATCATTACAGGTGTAAGTGTCTACAAAACATTATTTTTTCTTTCTGTAGAAATAATCATAACAATGAAGAGTGCTCAGATTTATATGAACATTTTAGTAAGAAACTAAAATAGGAGAACAAGGGCACGAGAATGGTTAAAGTACAGTGTGTTGTGGAAGATCAATGGATGTCGAAGTTGACATCGGATCCTGAGTTGGTTCCTTTGAATATTACTACATGCGCTGAGATTGTGTGCACCAGAGAAGTTCTAAAATCAAAGCATGTCATTGCTAAAGATGAGGTTCTACATGCAAAGTATCCATACCATATGCATCAGAAGGAAGTTTATCAAGAAAACATGGAGGTAATTCGGAATTTACAAGGTGAGATACAGTGTTTGAAAGAGCATTCATGGAAATTAGAACAAAAGAAGGCATTTTGAGCTCCATCATATGGATGTTGATAATCTAAAGGAGGTTTTGCAAGATATTGCGCCAAGAAAACATTATTCCTCTATTACGGAATTGGTTAAAGGGAAACACTCCACACGCTAGGATTGAGCATGAAAGGAATATTTTACATGTTAACCTTCCCCCTCATAACCTAGATTATGGCAAGAAGATGACTCTTGATGTTGTTATTAATGGCTGGATTTTGAGTAATATCTTGATGGACATAGGCACAGAAGTGAATGTGCTCACTTTGGATGCATAGGTTCAAATGGGAAGACCACCATTGCAGTCATCTTCTAATGTTCTATTTATGGCAAACAGGACTAAAGCCGTGCCTATTGGAGTTTTAAAGGATGCATCAATTACTATATAGTGAGACAAGTTTACTGGGGATTTTGTGATCTTAGCACTTACAGAAGCCGATAGTTTTCCATCTTTACTTGGGTGCCATTGGTTTTATGCAAAAAACGTTGATCTGTCCTTTAATAAGGGGTATATAAGTTTTGAAAATAAGGAGGCACGTGTTATTACTCCCTTGACAGATGGGAAATCTGCACCTTATGTAGATCCCTTAAGTGAAGAAGACTTAAACAGAATTTATGTGTGCACCATTCGAGATCCGGAAGTTCTTGAGTCCATCAAAGGAAGGAGTTCTTCAATGGGATGATGCACAGTCCATGAGCAATACTACAAGTGTTTCATGTGACAACTCGGCACATGGCACTTATGAAAATGATTGCGCATGAGATAAGAAGTGCATTTACATGTGTAAGCGGGCCACACAGTGTCAAAACATTTAGGGAGTGGTAAAATATTGAGGTACACTGGTGAAGAGAATCCAAAATTATTCCTACTTGCTATGGAATTTTAGTGGGAATTGTAGGTGGAAAGAACAAATATGCTAATTTATACTCTACGTAGGATGGTAACACACTAGTGGATGGTTCACAAGGATAATATTTTAGGGTGGAGAGAAGTCAGGATTGCTGTATCTGCTAGATTTTAAAGGAGTAATGCACGTACTCAGATCTATGCATTTCATGGCAATGATCATGTTCGGCACCAACGTTCAGTAGTGTGAGAGACTCTGGATAGAGGGGCAGGAAGCTTTACCACCTTCGTTGTGGGTGCACAAGATTTATTTCACCATACGAGGTTGCGCACCGTGCATGGTATATCTATGTAGAGTTGAATAGAGAGACTGGAAATTGGCAAGAACTTACTGCGGGTATCATTCAAACCTTTGACTATTTTCCACTAAACCTCGGGGTGAATGAGGCATTACAATTTATGAATCACTTAACGATGGGAGATAGTGCAAAGGTTAAGGAGCTCCTTTAGGATTTGTTAGTAGATTCAGACCTAGAGGCACATTTTGAAGAGGAAGGAACAGATGTTGAATAGTTTGAAACACGCCTTCCTAGAAAGAAAAAAAATGGTAATATGGTCTGTATAGTTAATGATGAGGAAATTGGAAACATGGATATTAAGCATATAGAAGGTACGCATAAAGTCTTAGACAGTGTGGATGAGAAGGTGCGCACCTACGCATGAACCTATGAAGACCAAGAAAGTAAACATTGGAATGGATGTTGAACCAAAGGAGGCCATCATTGGAGATTATTGGTCTGAATTTGAAGTTTTCTAAGATAATCTGAGCTACTAACACGACTTCCAGGGACCTGTTCCCTATACGGCTATCATGAATTAAAAGGGGTACATAAATATTTTTGGTGAGATGAGAATCAAGCTAAAGGAAGGTACGCACCCGGTTAAGAAGAGGCCTTACAAGAGGAATCTTAAGCTACGTGTCAAAGTTGAAAGAAAAATTTGACAAAATGATGATTTTCTGGGACTCATTGTGCCCATCGAGGGAGTCGAAATGGGGCGATTACCTCTTGTGATCAGCATCAATAAGGATGGAAGAATCAGATTTTTTTGTGGGATTACAGGGGAGTTTAATTGTTGCATGTGTAATTGATCCCTTTCCCACACCATTTACTGAAGAGATTCTAGAGGGCGTTGTTGGGCTCAAGATCTACTCCTTCACTGATGGATTTTCTAGATATCATTAGGTGAGGATAGATAAAGAAGATCAAGAGAAGATAACTTTTTACCACCAAATGGGGAAGTTTTGCATACATAGTCATGCCCTTTAGATTAAATAATACGCCTGTAGTATTTTCGTGCATAGTGGTACAAGCATTTCAGGATTTCATTCACAAGTTCTTGCAAGTGTATTTTGGATGGTTGGACAGTCTAAGGGCTTGTGAAAGATCACTATGATAATATGAGGCTCATGTTTGAGATATGTTTTTAGTTGAGTATCTCTTTAAATATTAAGAAGTGTGTATTTTCCAAACCATTTGGAATTTTACTGGGACACATCATTTGTAAAGAGAGGCTTGCTAGTGGATCCTATTAAGGTTGTTGTGATTTTAGGCTTAGAGGAACCTTCTAGCCAAAGCAAGGTGAATTGAATTTCTTGGGGCATACATGATATTATAGGAATTTTATCAAAGGATATGCCAAGATTTTTTGTGCCCCCTTAGAGGAATTGTTAAAAAGGAAAAGGTAAGTTCTGTTGGTGCGAAGGCGCAGTAGAGCGCATTTGAGACACTAAAGGAGAGGCTTACTACAACACTTATTTTTGCATTTCCTTCATAGTATAAGCACTTTCATGTTTATGTAGACACCTCTGGCATGGCCATTGGCATGGTATTAGCCTAGCGTGGAGAGGGGATTTCCGATCATCCTATTTTCTTCGCTAGCAGGAATTTAACTTCCAGCAGAACATAATTACACAACAATAGAGCGTGAGGCATTGTCTATGATCTAACGCGCTCCATAAGTTTCAAATTTATTTTCTTGATACACCCATTCATAATTTTATACAGACCACATGGAACTGAAGTATTTGGTGAACAATCATGTTTTACAGGGCCGGATATGTCGTTCGGGTTCTGTTATTTCAGGAGTTTAACTTTACTGTTGTGGTTAAGTCAGGTAAGAGCAATTTTGGTTTAAACTATTTATCAAGGATTCAATTAGGTGAGGATGTGCAGAACATTGAGGATATAATGTCAGATGCATAGCTATTCAAATTAAACTATGCACCGTCAAACTTAGAGGATATTGTTATCTTTTTACACACATGTGTAGCACCTAAAGGTATGAAGGCTTTGGAGAAGAAACAACTTGCCATTTGTGTCGCGACTTACATGTTAATTAGTGGAGGCTTATACAAGTTAGGACATGATGAATATTTTTAAGTTAGTGTGTACTTGAGCATGAGCGGGAAGCAATTATAGAGGAGGCTCATAGCGGTATTACAGGTGGACACTATGCAGGGGATGCCAGTAGATGCGTAAGATTCTATTAGCTGGTCTATGTTGGGAAACAATATACAAGGATTGCATATAATATTATAAGGCATGTGACAATTATCACGTGCCTTGGAAATCTTGAACATAGAGATGAGATGCCTTTGAGGCCTATTACTAGTGCAGAACCTTTTGAGAAGTGGGCAATTGAATTTGTGGGTCCTATCTCCCTAGCCATGCGTAGGATTGGATTGTGCTATATTATCACTTGTACAAATTATCTTACAAGGTGGGTAGAATTAGTGCCTACAAAGGATTGCACAATAGCAAGGTTTCTGTAGGAAAATATTATCAGTAGTTATGGATACCCTTGTAAGTTTAACAAGTGATAGGGGTACCCATTTCCTTACTGAGACTATCAATATATTATTGGATGAATTTATGGTTCTACACCATAGAACAACACCTTATCACCCTCAAGAAAATAGAACTGTTGAGGCCTTCAACAAGATATTGAGCCATACCTTGACAAAGAATTATGATGTTGGAAGGAGAGATTGGGATGATAAAGTCTCTATTGTACTTTGGGCATACAGGACAACCTACAAGAGGTTGAATAAGGCAACACCTTTTTAGTTGGTCTTCAGTGCAGAGGCATTTCTAGCCATGGAATTCATGTTACCTTCTTTGCACATTGCACATGCAAGGGGTTTACCTGATGAGCAAGCACTGGAAGAACGTATTGACAAAATCATGCAGTTAGATGAAAGGCATGACATAACACGATGGAGTTAGAAGCAAGAGAAGGCCAAGCAGAAGGCATGTCATGATAGGCACATCAAGGATAAGAAGCTTGAGGTTGGGAAATTGGTACTTTTGTATGATTCAAATTTTTTGCACCATCCTGGCAAGCTTAAGGTACATTGGTTGGGACTTTATATTATCACTTATATACTTGATTCAGGAACTTTCCAGTTAGAGGCACTGGATGGAACATGGTTGTCCGGTTACTTCAACAGGATTAGGCTAAATCCCTACTATAAATAAGTCTTCTTGGTGTTTGTAATAAGGAATTATTTCCACTTAGATTAGTTTTTCTTAATAAATTCCCTTTATATGTGTTTCCTTTCATCGTTGTTATGCTTTTTCAATTTAGTTCATTGTTTCGTGTAATAAGTGTGCTTGCACTCCAGAAGTTGATTACTATCTAATTGTTTTCATGCGTAGAGGACCATGCATACCTTTAGTGTGGGGTGGTTTATATACAAGGTTCATTTCCAAGTTTGAATATTAACTGAAGGTGGGTATGCATAAAGAAACTTTTGTGTGGGTATTTTAAGGAAATATGCAGATGGAAAAAGATTACTCCTGAATGAAGACCACTTATGGATGGACGCACAGTGTAGCATGATGTATGTTGTAGCAATGGAAACTACTTAGAAGAAGGCACAATGTCAAAGTAATTTGTTGCATGAGGGTGCATGGAAGGAGGTATGTTGCTAAAAATTAAAAGGCGTGCCAGAAGGTTATGATTGTGGCGTGGAGATGAGCAACGCGGAAAATTTGTTGAAACGATGAATTAATTCTTGAGATGGTGGTAGCAAGGGAGAAATAATTATGATAATTTTTTGAAAATATATATAATGATATGTTATGAAATCATTTTTACCTTTGCATACAAGATACTTTGAGCAATCTGAAGGTGGGCGAGCTAGCAAGATAGTTCTGAAGTACAAAGAGTTGCACACCATTTGTATTTTGTCTTATTTGTGCATGAGGTAACCTTGCAATCCATTTGGTGAAGTGTTTGATTGAAGAAGATGCATGCAAGGAAGAGGATTGACAAATAGGGTTTTGTTTTGAACTAGGGCACACAATTTTGAGCTAGGGAAAGTAGAGTTGAATTGTAGAGCCCAAGGCAAGGAAAAGAACACGCCTTTATAGTTATTATCGCACCCAAAATAGCACCTAGAGATGGTACAAGAGGAAAGAAGAAAAAGGAAGTTGAGATTGAAGTCAAAGATGCTTTTAAGAGTAGATTTTCTAAAATGCAACACCCAAAAGGTGTTTTCATGGGCGGCAATTAGGATTCACACATTCGTCGCTACAAGGTTAGCTATTACAACCATAGAAACAAGGATACCAAGAAAAAATTGGAGGAATTTCTTATTGTGAAGAATTCAAAGAGAATAGCGGATGATATGGAGGTCTACAATGATGTGGGAAAAAATTTACTGACCAAGGTCTGATATTTAAAGTTTTATGAGCTCCCTTATTTTAACAAACCTGAAAATTTATACCGGTGGCTCATGAGCAAAGTCCATGAGGACTTATTTTATTTTAATGGGCGCTGAATGAGGATCATCGCACCTTTGATTGGAATTTTGGCAAGGCTAAGGATTACGGGTATTGAGATGAGTAGCGACCTCACTGATAAGGAGGCCATAGAAAAGACAAATAAAGCATTTGGATACACTAATGGAGGGCGTAGAATGGACATCCCTAAATTGCAGAAGTATCTAGTTATTTAAGCAGAAACCCATCTTCATACAAAGATAAACAATCAATAGCATTGGTCTCAGGTAAACAAGGCTTGTCTCCATGTTGCGAGGAAGATAACAAAAATTGTTGTATATAACTTATCAAATTTCATTATTGAGACAATTATTGAGGAAGCATAGGAAGGTGAGAAAATCAGCTTTAGTGCTATACTTTTGTCATTAATCTTTATTGAAATTGGAGCGCCCGATGGGCCAAAAGATAATATGTGGCATTTTCCTGAAGAGAAGAAGTCTTGGTAGAGATATTTTCCAACTATACTTGTGATGGATCAATGAGTGGACCCTTCAGGAAAAGGGTAGAAATTTGGTACGAGTGCTTTCTTGCCGCGTTTTAAGAAGAATGGAGGATACCCAAGGAGTTACATTTGGTATTGGATAAACAAGTTCATTTTACAGTGTATCAACACTTCTGTATTGGGTGCTTCGGGATGAAGGATTGAAAATTGGGCCCTTAGTGTCTGTCATAATCCTTCACTATGCGCTATTTTCAAGCATATGTACATAGGTTCTCAAATGCGCATCACTTGTTGTTCAATGTAGACAAGGTAGATTGTGACTACCACACATTGAGGAAGTCTTACATTTATCTAGGTAAGACTGCTTATATTTAAAGGTTTATTTCAGATGATATTAACATGAAGGTTTTGAGTTTGGCCATTGGAAAGTTGGTCATAGCTCGTGTGTGTGTGTGTGTGTGTGTGTGTGTGTGTGTGTGTGTGTGTGTACTTGAAGCCTAAATTGCAAAACAGGAAGTATTTGGAGAATGAATTCAAGCTCTCTACACCAGTCAAGGGAAAACATATTATGGGCACCCTTAGAGGAATAAGATGTTTTTCCCATTGAAGAGGAAGAAGGAGAAGAAGAAGAACTTCATGAATATATTTTTGGCCTGGAGCACAAGGTCAGAAGACAACATATGGTTAGAGAGAAGAGAGAGCATGAGGTGACCCCTCCATTATATAAATAAGAGGATGAAGTGTTAAATATTGGGTGCAATAGAGATAGATGCAGATCAGACCATTGAAGAGTCTTGGTTTAAAAGGGTGATCAGAAGAATAAGGGCTCAGGGCACAGGAAACATCACAGCCCTTATAGATAGCATCTAGGACTTCACCTTAGAACATAGAACCAGAAAAAGAAGAAAAGGTGCAAAGTATAAACATACAGAAGGATGAATCTACGGAAAGTGCGCCAAGTACTCAAACACATCTTGAGAACACAGAGGATCCTTGTGGATAAGAATTGAAGAAGGATGAGAAGGAGCTAAAGGAGATAGGTTCCAGAAATAGAAAAGGGTGAGCCTTCAGGTGCATGCCCCATACTACACAAGAAGGTGAAGGACTAGTACTAGACTCGGGCATTTGGATTCCAAAAGGTAAGCGCACCAGGAAGGAGAAGGAGGACAAAGGACTATGAGACCCTTGTAGTTGGGTATGTGGATGATAAAATAAAAATCATGCACACGTGGTTCTTATTGATGTGAAATTACAGCACCCTCTGAATGGCCTCAGATTTTAGTGGGGCATCTGGTGTAATCTTCATAACATTGGACCATCTCTAAAGATGTGGGACTTGTGGGCTTGAGATGGTCCTTGAGAGAAAGTCATCTTCTTCTTCCCAAACTACCTGCCACAAGCTACTCTAATGCAGTGTAAAGTATCAAATCCTAATGTAACCTTATAAGGAGATCAGGGAGGGAGGTAAATGCATGAAAAATAGAGCGTACACTAAAGCGGTGATACACCAGAAAAGGAAGTTACGTTGATCACAAATATAACTGACTAAAATGGAGAGAGGTGGGCTATGGAGAGGATGGACAAGATGCATCACAGGCCAACGATAAAGTCCACACAGAACACCACTTCAAACCCATTAGACACAACTCTCAAAACCTTGCGATACACATCAGAAATATGCACATTATACCATGCAATGGTGAGAGGCAAGAAGAGACAATAAAATAAGAAAAGGATAGACAAAATGTGTCATGAAACATAATTATATTGCTCCGTGAGTTCACACAGTACATCATTAGTGGGCAAGAGGTAAGAAAATTCCATTACAAAGAAAAGAGAGGAGGCTTAAACTCCAGATTCGACCCTAGAGAAGAAAGAGGGATGGGGGTAGGAGAGAAAAAATGACCAACTGTTTAGAAAAATGCCCCTCCTTTATAATATATAGGAAGAATGATGAGAAGGAGAAAGGAGAGAATTTGAATCCTACTTCAACAACCCCTAAAAGAGCATTGTATCCACCCACTCTAACCACCGCATAAGATGCAGTAAATTTTCCTACCTGCAAAAATGATGGGTTCCACTACAAAACCCATGCCTCTATGTGTTGTTCCTTGTTAGGAAAGAAAGGAAGCTCATACTTCATTATGATGGTAAATGAGAAGCTTGACAGCCTCAAAAATAATGGAATATATTTTTCACTATGGTGGTAGGTGAGTAGCAGACATTAGGAGCTTTCCAAAAAATCCTCCCTTTCTCAAATCTGAGTACCCAATTGAAAGATATGATTGTCTAATGGTCAGGGTCAGGCGTTTAACATAGGCTCACAATATTTAGAAGATTTTGAACGCATGTAAGATCCACGTGGCAGCCCCACACATCTTTATATTTCATCCCCCTCCCTCCACACTTGAAGTTGCGCCGATTGGACACTTGGCATCATATGCAGGCCTTTTGCTTCGTTCCCTTGTGTTTTGGCTTAGTCCCTTCTATTTGGTAGAGCAACTTTGTCTGGATCTTAGACATGTGGAGGGGCCATGCGCACGGTTTGGGGACCTGCCATTTGGATTTTACCTGTAAAGTTGTGTTGATGAGGCACGTGGAGGATTCCGTTGGCTCTGTCCCATACTTTGACATTTTCAATGACTGATGTAACTTTCTCGGGCTCTGGCCATGTAGAGAGCATGCATTCATTTGGGAGTCTTTATTTTAAACATCATACCTTTGAAGTGTGCATTGAAGATACACATGGAGGCTTCCGCTGGCGGTTGTCACTTTTAACGTTCGAGGTTCTGACTTTTCACTTTCTGGACTCGATTTTGACTTACTGCGCTTGGTTGGGGTCTCTGTCATTTGGATTCAACCACTCCATTGGGCATGGGGTCAGCTGACACGTGATAGCTTCCATATTGATCTTGGAATTTTGAATCTTGAACCTATCCCACTATTTGTCAATCTCTGACCATTTTCAGGGCCTAAGAAAATCTTGAAAATGAGGTTTCTTTTGCTTTTCTTTGAGAGTATACCCCTGAAGTTGTGATGTGTTGACACGTGGAGGTATTCACCTGTTCTACTTGGCCTTGATCTGTACTTGAAGAGATGCGCAAGGAGTATGATGATATAATCATGGTTGCTGGCTTGGCATGCGATGAGGGAAAATGCAAGGGGATAAGAAGGTGCGCATGCAGGTAGAAGGGAAGAAAGCGAGTGCACGGGAGTGAAGGCACAAAAAGGGGACAAGGAAGCAGGTTGCATGGAAAGATGCATGCGTAAGAGAAGAAACAAGAGAGGACACGTGTGGGGTGTGCAGATGGATTGCAAAAAGGAAGTGAGATGCATGTGGGAGGAAGATGCAATAACGTGATAGGAAATGCAGGAGAGAATGCTTGCGCATAGGTGGGAATGTGCTGTAGGGGAAAACACATACTTGCGAAAGATAGAGTATGGAAGCGGGGGCGTGAGATATCCAATTAAGGAAGGGTGCATAATGGCAGAAAGAAAAGAGGGTGTGTGACAGGAAGACCCATAAACTTTGTTGATTTGGAAGGCATATGCAGAAGGGTGTGCATGGAAGAATTGCAAGATCATGGGGAGTGCATGCAGAAAGAATACAACCCATACAAAGTGTCAGATGAGTAAGCCTACGGGCGCATAACCTGAAAGGTGAAACATCAAATCCCAAGTTGAGAGTAAAAGTCATCCAAATAGCTGGGAGGGTTATTTGGATAACAATTTGGTGAATTTTCAGGGCCATCTGCCTGTTAGATGAAGAGACCAGTAGCCTTAGAAGTATCCATTGGGCATGGAGTCAAGAATGATAGCTTGATACTGATCTTGCTCTTTAAAATTTCTCCCCAATTACTTGCACTTGGTGATCCTGAACCTGCCTTGCTGTCCTTGCAGTCTCAATTCTCATAAGAAAATCTTGAAGATGAGATTTCTGAGAATAGAAAATTGTCTTGACCTGAGCATTAACCTTTCCCTGAAATGGATTTCTAGCAAACATTCACCTTGGAGGCACATCGAACTATACAATGATACAACCTTGGAGCAACAAAACACCACAACACCACTATGTACAAAACTGAAAATCATACACACCCCAAGTGGGATATGTAGAGTGTGCGAAAGCACTTCTTCTGCTGAAAGCAAACCTACCTACTCTATGCTAACCAGAAGCAAAGGGAACTTCAAACAAATCTTGCAACTGGTAGGGAGAAGTAGCTTCCCTTTCTCAAAATGGGCAGCCATGTATATGATTTAGCGTTGAACATGGTCGGATTATTGTGAGTGAAAAACTAACCTCAAGAGGATGATCCTCCACCCACATAACCAAAGTATCAACAGAAATCAATGAAAATACCTCTTGGAGTTGATTCTATATTAGGATTTGGAGGCATTGATAGCTGACCTTGGTACTTTGAATACTCATTCTCATGCTCTGAAGTGAGCATGACTGGTGTTGGCTTTTCGGTGGCAGAGTTCTTTTGGTTGAAGGATGAATGATGGGGCAGTGAAAGTTGTAATTTCAATGGGGCCCTCCTCATCAAAACATTCCTCCAAGTTTGATAGGAAATCAAACTCTTCGATGTCATGCTGTAAGTGTGAATTCCATGAGGGGAATGAAGTCATGATTGCACAACTTCATAGAATGGAAGAGAAGATGAAAGATGTGGAAAGAAGAATGGGTGGAAATGGATGGAAAGAAAGTATGCAACTCAGAGAATGGTTTGTTGATACAGATGGAGTCACCAGATGTGCTTTGCATGTGCCTCTAAAGGCTGAATCTTCACCAAGAACACATCAACTTGATGAAATGAAGTAGTAAGGTGCTTCAAACCTCTCCCACCGGGTGTGCTAATAACTATTGATGTGCAAATTACAACACCCTCCGAATGGCCTTAGATTTGAGTGGGGCATCTAGTGTAATCCGCATAATATGGGACCATCCCTCAAGTTGTGGGACTTGCTGGGCTTGAGATGGTCCTCTAGGGAAAGTTGACTTCTTCTTCCTAAACTACCTACCACAAGCTACTCTAATCCAGGTAAAATATCTTATCCTAATGTGAACCTTCTAAGGAGACATGGAGAGAGAGAGAAATGCATGAAAACAGAGCCTACACTAAAGCGGTGATACACAAGAAAAGGAAGTGCTGTTGATCACAAATCCAACTACCTAAAATGGAGAGAGGTGAGCAATGGAGAGGATGGACAGATGCGTCATAGACCAAGGATAAAGTTCACATAAAACACCATTTCAAACCCATTAAACACATCTCTCAAAACCTACAATAGAAATCAGAAATATGCACAATATACCTTGCAATTATGAGAGGCGAGGAGAGAAAATAAAATAAGCAAAGGATGGAAAAAATGCATCACAAAATAGATTTCATTGCTCGATGAATTCACATAGTACATCATCAACGTGGGAAATAGGGAAAAAAAACTGCCATTATAAAGAAAATAGAGAAGGCTCAAGCTCCACATTCAAACATAGGGAAGAAAGAGAGAGGGGGAAGGAGAGAAAAAATGACTATCCTTTAGAAAAATGCCCCTACTTTATAATATATAGGAATAATTAGAGAAGGAGATAGAAGGAAAATCTGAATTCTTGTTCGACCACCCCTAAAAGATCAATTGAATTCACCCACTGTAACCACCCCAAAAGATGCACTGAATTCACTTACTCCAACCATGTTGAGTTCCACTGTAAAACCCATGCCTTCATGTGATATTCCTTGTTGGGAAAGAAAGGAATACCTGTACTCCATTGTGGTAGATCAGATGAGAATCTTGATAACCTACAAAATAAGGTAGAATGCATTTTTCCATTATGGTGGTTCAGGTGAATATCAGACATTGAGAGCTTTCCAAAAAGTCCTCCCTCTGCTCAAATCCGATCTTCCCAGTTGAAAGATATGGCTGTCTAAAGGTGAGGGTCGGGTGTTTAATGTGGGCTCACAATATCTAAAAGAGTCTATCCGTGCAAGATCCACATGGCAGCCCTCATGCGTATTAAGATCTCATCCTCCTCCTTTCACTCTTGAAGTTATGCCAATTGGACACTTGGCATCGTCCACAAGCTTGCTTCTTTCATTGTCTCTCGTGTTTTGGCTAAGTCCCTCCTGTCTATTTAGGTAGTAGCACTATGTGGGACCCTAGACACGTGGAGAGCCCGTGCTCATGGCTTTGGACCTTCGTTTTGGGGAGTCTTACCTTTGAAGTTACGATGAGACTGACACATGACGCCTTCCTCTAGTTCTGTTGCTTTGCTTCTAATTTGCAATGGCTGATGTAGCTTTCTCAGGCTCTTAGACATGTGGAGAGCTTGTGCTTTTTTGGGGACCCACTTTGGGTTTTACCTTTGTAGTTGAGCCAATGAGACACGTGGAGGATTCTGCTAGCTCTTCCCATGTTTGGAATTTTCAACGGCTAGTTCTTCCTTTTTGGGCTTTGACCACATGGCAAGGCCTGCACTCATTTGGGGACTTTTGGGGCTTTTTGGATTCTAAAGAGACCTGAAGTTGTGCTGAGATGACACGTGGCACCTTACGCTGGCCTTGTTTGAATTTTAAACGATTGATTCTGCCTTTTCCACCCATTTAGGAGCAACTTGTTGGACCTTAGACATGTGGAGGGCATGTGGTCATTTGGGGTCTCCGCTTTTGGATGCTACCACATCAAAAGTTGTGCCAAAGAGACACGTGGAGATTTTCGCTGGCCTTTTTCGTACTTAACTGATTCAGGCCTTGATTGAACACTGCCTACTAGATGGAAGATGGAAAATGGAAGGAAAGCAGAATGCAAAGGAAGAAACAAGAAGGCACACAAGGGTGCGCAGAAATAAGGCAACAAGGAAGTAGGGTGTATGGTAAGATGCAAGAATGAGAGAGAAAAGCAGAGAGTATGCATGCACATAGGGTGTGAGGGGAAAAAGAAGAAGACGATCATGTGGGAGGAAGAGAAGAAAGTGCACGTGTGGGAGGAAGATGCGAAAGGGGGGAAATGGGAAGGTGATAAAAATGTGAAAGGAGAGTATGGAAGTGGGGTGAGAATATCCAACCAAGGAAGGGCATGTGACAGCAGAAAGAAAAGAAGGCACATAAAAGGATGACCTAGAACTTAGCCAGTTTGAAAGGCATTTACAGAGAGGTGTGTGGAAGAATTACATGGCACAGGGAGTGTACGGAAGGACTACAGCCTATAAAAAAGGTGCCAAATGAGAAATCTTGTGGGTGTGCAACCTGAAATGTAAAGCATCAGAGCCAGAGTGAAAGTAAAAGTCATCCAAATATACCAGGAGGGTTATTTGGATAACAATTTCCTTGTGAAGTTTGTAAGGCATCATGACACATTGTTTGGCCATGTCTCTTACAGGTCTATCAGGAAGCCCTGAAATCGTGATCCCTTGGGAGTTGCGTTAATAAAGTCAATATAAAATTCATTCCTAAGGCTAGAAATCGAGAGCTCATAACCAAATGGCATCTGATAATGCTTTTCAATGTTTCTTATATGATTATGGCAAATGAGCTTTCTCTTCGGGTGGCCTCTTTGCTTCCCCAAAATTGTTTGACTTGAACTGTTTGGTTTTGTCAAAGGTCGTTTCATCTTGGATAATCTTATTATTGTTTGTGAAGGAATGGAATGGTCTCACGCTTCTCTTCATAAGGTCTGTTGGTGCTCAAAATTGTCTTGCCCCATCTATGCCTTTGAAAAAAAATTCATTCACAGCCTCTGTCATTTTATCCTTCCCCGTATGGTGCTTGGTCAGTCTTATTGCCATTTTTAGTCTGCTCCTAGGTCGAGGATCATGTGTGGGTTTGTATTTTTTAAATGGTTCATTTGTTCCTCTTAAAAATCTTTATATTTTGGGTTGCCCATGCTCTGATCCTTCAAAACTCTCGCTTTCCTATTTCCTCCATTTTTCACAGTCAAGATCTACTGTGCCTTCCATTTTTGCCCTAAATACTCAAGGAGAAATGAATTAATGTGTCCCCAAGGAATGTATTTGAGTCTTACAACATTTCTAAAATCTCTGTCCTTGAAGAAAATTTCACTTTGAGGCTCAAATGGTTGTTTCTTTGTGCTTTACGGTTTGACGGGCATTTCCCCTAGTCAAATTTGCATCCTTATATCAACAGGGAAATGTGGCATCCTTTGGTTGGACATGGCTCGACCGGACACTTGAAAAACCCGTAGATTGACCGAAACAGGGACAGAAGCCTGTATCAATTTTATTAATCTGCAAAACAATCAACCATTACAGAGCAATGGATGACTACAATATTTATAGATATTGCACAGTCAAATACAAACAAAATATTAAGTTGCACAGGTGTTAACCACATTCCTAAATATACAAAATAACATCCAGGAAGCACAAATGAATAAATACAAAATATATTGTTCAAAACAATATAACAGTCATGAATAAAATAAAAATATGGTTTATGAACCATATAACAAAATAACCATTATTATTTACGGTAATAAAATTAATTAAATAATGTAAACTATGCATAATTAAACTATTAGGATAATAATATTTTATCCTAACATTCCCCCCCTTAATTGTGCATTTCCTGAAGAGATGAGGAGAGAAATGCTCTGAACAACTCGAACTTGTCACGTGCAAGTGACTTTGTGAAAATATCTGCTCGTTGTTTAGCTGTTGGACAAAATTGAAGCTGGATGTTGTGCTTCAACACATGTTCTGCGTATGAAATGAACCTAAACTTCAATGTGCTTTGTTCTCTTGTGAAAAACTAGATTGCGAACAAGCTTAAGAACACCTTCATTGTCAACATACATGGTAGTCGGTTTGTCCTGTAGTATTCCAAGTCCTTCCAGTATGCGACGTAGCCAAATCACTTCACAGACAGCTTCTCCTGCAGAATGATACTCGGCTTCTATGGAAGAGCGAGAAACAAAGTGTTGTTTCTTACTTCCCCATGATATTGGTCCAGATCCCATAAAGAATACAAATCCAAAAGTGGATTTTCTATCATCAATGTTACCTGCATGATCTGAATCTGAATATCCAGTCAAGAAGAAGTTTTCGTTCTTCTTGTATTCTAGACCAAGATCCACTGATCCTTTGAGATATCTCAAAATGCGCTTTGTTGCTTTCCAATGACAAACTTTAGGTTCCTGCATGAACCTGGATAGATAGCTCACTGCAAAGCTGATATCTAGTCTAGTGTAGGTCAGGTAAATGAGACTCCCAATCAGCTGCCGATAGAGAGTGGCACTTACCTCAGGAGATGGATCTGAATGAGATAACTGTAATCTGTTCTCCATAGGTGTAGCAATTGGTGTGCAATCCATCATCCTAGACTTCTTGAGTGTTGTCTTGGTATATTTCATCTGAGAAACAAAGATGTGATTCTCTTTATGCCATATTTCTAGTCCAAGACAGTAGTGCATAAGCCCGAGATCTGTCATGTCGAATGATCGACTTAAGATCTTTCTTCGTTTCATCGATCATCTTCACTGAACTGCCAGTGATGACTAGATCATCGACATAAACAACAACAATCACCATCTCCCCCCCTTGCTTTTTGAGGTAGAGATTGGGATCGTATGGATTTCTAACAAATCCATGTTGTATGAGATGCTCATCAATCTTGATGTACCATGCCCGGGGTGCCTGTTTGAGGCCATACAGAGATTTCCTGAGTCTGCATACCTTTGTTTCTTGACCAGGTACAACATATCCCTCAGGTTGAGTCATGTAGACTTCTTCTTGTAAATATCCATTCAGGAAGGCACTTTTTACGTCCATTTGGTGAACTTTCCATCCAAACTGTGCAGCTAGAGCAAAGATCATCCTGATCGTTTTGATCTTAGCTGTGGGAGCAAATGTCTCCTCATAGTCAATGCCTTCTTTTTGTGCGTACCCCTTTGCTACAAGTCTTTCTTTGCACTTGTCCACTGTCCCATCTGCTTTGTACTTAGTTTTGAATATCCATCTGCATCCAATGGGTTTCTTCCCTGGTGGAAGATCAACAAGCTGCCAAGTGTTATTCTTCATCACTGATTGATATTCAGAATCCATGGCATCTTTCCAAGCTTTTGACTGTAGGGCTTCCTGGACTGTAGAGGGCTCATCTGATTCAATAACTCTACTCATCAAAGAAAAGTTAACTTCTTCTCTTGCTTTACTGCGAGTCCGTGGTCCAGGGGTGGATGTATCCGGTGGAGCATCCAATCTTGCATCTCGTAATGTACTTGTACACCATTTAGGCATACATTGACCTGTTCCCATGGGTTGTGTTTCTATCTGATCAACACCATCATCCCCATCATCACTTTCATCTTCTGAGGGAACATTAGCTTCAATTTTTACAATAGGTGAAAAATCTACATCTGTGAGTCCGGAGGAGGAGTCTCTACTTCCTTCTTCTCAAAAAACTCAACATCTCTGCTGGTGTAGACTTTTCTGGTCTTAGGATCCATCAATCTATACCCAAGAGTCTCTTCACTGTATCCAATGAAGATGAGATTTTGTGACTTCATGTCCAATTTCTTTCTGTTCTGTTTGGGTATGTGCATGCTTGCTTTGCACCCGAATACTCTGAGGTGTGCAATGGATGGTTTCCTTTTTGACCATGCTTCTTGTGGTGTAATTCCATCAAGAGTAGTTGTGGGTGCTCTATTCAACAAATACACTGCTGTTTTTGCTGCTTCTGCCCAAAATGTCTTTGCAAGTCCGGAATCATCGATCATGCATCGCACCATTTCCATGATAGTATGATTTCTTCTCTCAACAACACCATTTTTCTTCGGTGTGTGTGGAGGAGGCATTTGTCGACGAATCCCATGAGTTTGTAGGTAGTCTCTGAACTCATCACTGGTGAATTCCCCCCCTCAATCTGAGCGGAGAGTTCTGATGTGACGACCAGTTTCTTTCTCAACTGCTACTTTGAACTTTTTGAATGTTTCAAAGGCTTCACTTTTCTTGCGAAGACAAAAAATCCACATTTTCCGTGAATAGTCGTCAACACAAAGCATGAAGTACTGGAACCCAGAATGACTTGGCTACATCGGACCGCAAAGATCGGTATGAACCAGGTCAAGTTTACCATGAGCTCGAAAAGTACTCTTTTGGAATGAAACTCTGTGTTGTTTTCCTGCTAAGCAGTGAGGACACTTGTCTGTATCCTTCTGAAGAGATGGTAGCCCATGTACCATATTACACCGGCAAAGTGTTTCGAGATATTTAAAACTTACATGACCAAATCTCCGATGCCACAACTGGCTGAGGTGGAATTTTTAGCCACAAGTGCTTGATCATTTTTGTGAATGAAATCAAGTTGAAACATGCGTCCCACATTTGAGGCTTTTGCAATTATTTTCGAGCCTCTGGATTTATCTCGAATCAAACACATTTTCTTGCCAGATTGACTATCAAAGTCAATTTTCAGGTTGTGATCTAGGAGTTGACTGACTGAAAGAAGATTCTTTGTCAACCCAGGGACATATAGAACATCTGATAGTCTGCATTTGCGTGAACCAAGGGGTAGAGAAATGTTTCCAATCCCCTGAACTGTATATGAAGAATCATCTCCCAACGAAACATGATTTTTCGATGGCATGTCCTTCATTGAAATAAACCAGTCTCTGTGGCCGGTCATGTGTCGAGTGGCTCCTGAATCAACATACCAGACATCACTAGATGACGTGGATGGTTCACTTGATCGAGCAGTGAACAAGAAGTCTTCATTGTCTGACTATTCTTGTTGCTCAGCAATATTACCTTGCTGGTGGGGTCTTCTTTTCCAGTTCCCCTTTTTCTTCCCGTGATAGTTGTTAGAATGTCCCTTGTAAGATTGTTGTTGTTGTGGTCTAGAGTTGCTTGATGAACCTTTCTTATAAGTGTTATACCAACAATCTTGTAAGTCATGTCCTCTTTTGCAAATTGGACATCGCTTCTTCTGTTGATTGTCCCCATGATACTGATTCTGATGTTGGGACTTCTGATAGGATTTAGGTTTTCCTTTACCTTTTCCTTTCCATTTTTGATGTGAAGATAGTGCCTGCTCCTCTTCATCATCCTTATTGTGCATTGCTTCCTCTTGTTGCAGTAGGTTTACTAGCTTGTCAAAACTAATTGTCGTATCTGACAAGTTTAGAGTTGTGACAAAAATGCGGTAAGAAGAAGGGAGAGCTCTCAGAACAATGGGAATGAGAGATTCATCTTTGACCTCTTCTCCTAGGGCTAGAAGTGAAGCCCTCAACTCTGCAACTCTTCTTAGGAAAGCTTCAATTTTCTCATTCTGCTTGAACTTCAATGTATGTAACTGACTCTGCAAATTTAGTATGACATTCTTGTTCTTGGCCTCATATATTGTGCTCAGCTTATCCCACGCTTCTTTTGCTGTTGTGGCATCTCGAATGTGGGCTTGCACATCGTCAGACACTCCAAACAAGATGATGAGTTTTGCTTTCTGATCTGCTCTATCAAACTGTCGTTGTTGTGTTGCATCAATTGGTGATCTGGTTAGAGTACCAGTCACAACAGGCCAGATTTCTTCAAACTCAAGTTGTGTCTTTATTTTTGTCTTCCATGCAGCATAGTTGCTTCCTCTGAGCAATTGTGAATCCGGAAGAAAAAATTTGGGGGCATTGGTGCCCATTTTGCAGAGATCACTGACAGGGTTTGGCTCTTATCACTCCAGGTATTAGGTCTCCCAATCTATATACCGTCAGTCTGATATACCGAACCTTTCTATATATGCGCCCTTCCGATATACCCGTCGGTACGTGGAAGAATCTCACCCTTTCTATATACCTGGCGGTACGTGAAAGAGGCATTAACGTACGTGAAAGAATTCAATACGTGGTACCAAGACAATACTGATGGGGTCTGTGCGATTATTGACACCAGGCTCAAAGAAATATCCTCATACACGTGCGTAACTTCACTATATACTTGGATAATTTCTCAGTCCGGATTTATGTCTTGCAATCGTTCACAGACAGATGGGATGGTTCATAGTGTGTGCACTGTGACCTTATTACTCCCCGTCGATTTATAGGGACGATGCCCAGACGACGTTGTTGCAGCTATATTAGGCGTTAAGTGTAGTAGTAGTCACGACGGCTTTACCCGTAAGCGCTTCCCAGAGGCACCGTATATACCGAACGCTTCGAATGAGATCTAGGATCTCGTGAGTGTTACAGAACCAATTTTTTTATTTTTGATTACAATTCTGCCAGTTTTTGAGCAGTTACAAAGTTTTCAGTTGACTATGGCAACCTGTAAATTAGTACAATATGCAGTAGTATACAATTTACATTCAAAAAACTATACAATTTGAATGGCAGGCAAAAATTTCTGTTTCGCGGGTCCTGGTGGCCTCCTGAGCCCAATACGACCCAAAATGCTAAAAATTGCAAAAAAGAAGCTGAAAATGCAATTTTTAGATGGGTCTCCTTTTGCAAAAAATGTCCAAAATGAAAAACCAGGCCGAATGGGAGAAATTTTTTTTTTACCCTAAATTAGGGATTTCTCCGCTAAATTTAGTTAGTTATAACTAAATTTGAAAAATCTGCTAAATTTAGTAGTTCTGCTAAAAATTCCCGCCAAAAGGTTTGAGAGGGGGGATTTGACCCCTTGACCTCCTTTAGTGAGAGTGTCTTACAAAATAATAGGCTAGCCACTTGGGCGGCTAGTCAAACTAAACATAAAGTGAAGACATTTATAATTAAACACTTCCAAACTGTAAAACCATACCTCTTCATAAAACCCATGGTTTGCTCAAATCGTGGTTTTGAGCAAATTTTCCAGCAAAGAGAAAAACGCAACCAGTGGTTTTTGAAGGTGGTTTCGCATGAATGAAGGTGGTTTTGATTGTGCATAACACTTCTATCAATTTTCTCCCCTCCTTTGAGCTTGCAATCTCTTCCTTGGTGGATTCTATCCTCCTCGTGCTTGAATTGCAAAGACTATACACGTTTTTACATAGATTTAATGGCGGTTTTGAAGAATTTGATTGTGGTATTGCAAGGTATGGGGTTTGGAAGTTGTAGGAGGCAACTCTGGCTCTCCTCTGCTTGCAAAATCTTCTCCAATGCTCCTCAACCTCTTTTGCAATCACTATACAAATCTCCTTTTATACAGGTCTCTCAAAATTCCTGCTCTGAAACCAAATGACAGGGCCCGAAGGACCGAAACTGGGACGGAAGCCTGTATAATTTTATTAATCTGCAATCAACCATCAAAAATTACAAAGCAATGGATGACTGCAATATTTATAGATATTGCACAGCCGTATACATACTGGGAGCAAGTTAAGTTGCACAACTGCAACCAAATGCATACGAGAATGAATAAACACAAAATCCAATAACATCCGGGAAGCAGGAAATGAATAGATACAAATATATTGTTTACAACAATATAACAGTATGAAATAAAATTTTACAAATATGGTTGATTAACACATACCAACCAATGTAACATTTTCTTACACTAAGTTTTACAAAATTAAATAATTTAAACTATGCATAATTAATATTAGGATAATAATATTTAATCCTAACAGTCTCAAGAGTTGGGATCTTAAATTTGGGATGAAAAAGATCCCCTTGATGGTTAAGCCTTTAGAAGAGGTTGGAGTTGGAAAACAAGTGGTGGTTAGGACTGAATTTGCTGCAGCAGGAGGAGCAAAAAGAAGAAGCAGATCAACAATCAGTTTTCTCATAAAGTAGTGTCCATGTTAGCATTCTATTCAAAGAGAATGCTGATTCAATTCAAGTTGCACAATCAGCCATGGAGGAAGAAAGCTCTGAAGAATAACAACACAGGACATGCCCATAAACAGGTTGAAAATAGGACTTAGCCACTTTTGTATATTAAGGCTATTTTTGGGACATGGAGTGCAAAGAATGCAAAGTTATGGAGACTTGCAGGCTATGCAAGGCTATTTTGGTCTAATGGAAGATTGAGCACCATGAATAGTTTTTGGAGTTAATAATAGGATCTGAACTAGGAGTTACCTATATGAGATCTATTATTAGCACTTGTATTCTTTTTTATTCTTATGTAAGGGTGCATGGCTATTATTAGCATGTTGACTATTTTTCCAAGGTGCATGGGTGGTGAAGGGTAAGTCCCCACCCCTATAAATATGTATTGATTTGCATGATTTAGACAATTCGTGATTATTATAGTCTTAAGTTGTGAATCTATTAGCATGCCTAGTTATGGTGACTTTATGGTGTATGTAAGAAGCTTTTAAATTTTTCAGTATTTTATAGAATGGATCTTATTAGCTGGATATTGGTGTTAGATATAACTAAGCAATGATCTTGTATGGTAAAACTGATTATAGGGATTGTTTAGTTATTCCTTCATATGGTTTATATCTAGATTTGGTTTACGCACTGTGGTTTAATTGATTATCTGTTATGGATCTGAAATATACTTGTAACCATGTTAAAATATTGAAAATCTTCCCTAAAGAGGGACTTGGTAGCCTTGCGCGCTTCGGGTGAGTGCTCAGTTCAAACTGAGTGATGTGTCAACACACCTTGGGCTATTTGCAGTGAATTCTAGGCTACATCAAAGATTGCCCCAAAAACTTCAGGCCGACACAACTGGTGTGAGATTGCCCAAAAAACTTGCTCTTCTACAACATCTTCAGGATCCTTTCTACATTGTTCTCATCATAGATCAGGTACACATGTTCCTTTTTCACATTTTCAGCATTTTTACATACTTCTTTACATATGTTTTACACATATACATGTGTATTTGACTACTTGTTAGTTCTTCTCTTTTACAGGTCCTTCTGTATGGGAAGCGGTAATCAACATCATCAATGTCATTCACATCAACAACAACATTTTTATCAACAATAAGTACATCACAACATCTACACATGTATTTCTTCCCTAGGTTCATTTTCATCAACAATTTTTGCACTTTCTCCTCCTTAACATCCATGCTTCACATTTTTATCATTCCATGCTTTGTCTAGTCCCTCAACATGCTTTTATCATCGATCTACATGGTTATCAAGTACGCATCTCTATCCACTTTATGTTACCAAGATTTTCTCTCACCAACATAAAGTGGGGGCAAATGTAGACAAAAAATCATGCACTTTGGGTAATTATCTAGTCGTGATTACATTCTATTATTCATATGATTCCTAAGTAAGATAAGTGCTAATTGACCCATGTCTTTGGCCACCTTTTTTTCCCTTTTGTTACTTCTTTCAGTCTTACACCTTTATTTTCTCAGTCCACCTTTTTATACTTTGACATTTATCATCCTAGACACCAGCGCCCATCTAGGACACTAGCACCAAGCGCCCTCGTACCCTCTGGGAACCCTTGACCCCTTTTTACTTTACTCACACGTTTTAGGTCCTTTCTAACTGTTTGAGCATCTTATATTTTAGGTAGTCATCCTTTTCAGGGTTAATTACAAAATTCAAGCAAGGGAATCAGATAAATATAAAGTTATGTGATCATAATAAAGGACCAAGCACTAAGCATTAGCTATCACCACCTAAGGTTGCATCCATCAAGCATCTATGAGATCCATTGCATCCATCTAGCACCATCACAGGGGACACAAGGTATTGTTATTCTACATACCCACTTCATAGGAGGGAATTTCATTCTATTTTATGTACACATCTAATACATTTCTTTACATCTAGTTTACTTTGCTTGTTATCAAGTGCGACACGCACAATAGCCACATAGGGCATGATTCCACAAACACACACATAGAAGTATATTGGATTTGAGATGTAGTACATCGCTCAGTCGTAAGTTGATCATTGTGGCAGTTGATGATAGTTTGACCCCTCATTTTGTATCTTTGTTTTTCAGGATTTGATGTTTATTTGAGGGTTTTGCATGTTCATATTTCATTGCAGGTTTCCAGCAACCTCAGATATCATTTTTTGACCTTGAAGAGACCAAAGGTGACTAACAGTGAATAAATTGTAACACTGTAGAGGAGGTTATCTGATATTTTCCTCAGACCTGTCGACACTAAAATTTTCCTCCGTAATTTCTGTTTCATTAATGTACGTATTAGGAATAGGATGTTGTTAAGTATAATTAGTAGTAGCGTCTGGTAGAAGATAGCGGCGCTGTCAGTATGGTGCCGCCAATAATGTGGAGTACGGTAACAGTCAAAGTACAATAGGAATGTTGTAAAAAGTAAATATTTGTCGTAAGTGGTCCGGTAATGTTAAAATGTCAAAGTTTGGGTAATTAGAGAAGTAGGGTCTACATGATTAGCAATTAGAAATATTATATTGGTAATAAGGACAAGGAGTGAGGTCATAAATATTTTGTATATTTTATTTGTAAAAATTCTAAAAATGTGGAACCCATGTAAAATGATAAGGTTTATCTTATCTTAAAAGATAAGCTTACATGTACAGATAAGAGTTAAGGTATGGAATATGATTCGTCAGAGTGGATTTCTTATCCTATCTTAGAGATAAGATGGATAAGCCTAGAAGTTATATAAATAGAGAGGCCACCCCCCTCATTTAGCATAGAAGGAAGTAGTGGGAAATATTGTAGGAAGTGTGCAAAGGAAGCCATCAGTTTAAAGGTGTGTTGAAGAAGCCATTAAGAGGTGTAATTGTAAAGTTTCTCCCATAGTCTTGGTGAAAGGCAAGTGAAGTCAATAACACTTGAAGTACCTCATGGGTGAGATTGTAACAATTTCATGTTAATATTATAATTTAATTTGATATTTCAGATTTGTCATCATTCTGTCTTATCATAGTCGATGGTATTCTTGTGTTATGTTGTTGTTTTGTTTCCAGATTACATCCACCAAACTAAAGGCTGTGCATTAGTAAATAATCATAGCACAAGGAGTTCTCGGTGAAGAATTATCATAGTGCCGGATTGGTGATGACATTTTGGTTCCGTTGCCGGGACCATTCCTCGTTGGTGGATTTTATGGAGAGATATTCCCACTTAGTCAAAAATCAATTAGAGGGTAACCTTGTTTTTACTGTGCATAGTAGTTACCATGGTAAAGTCATTTTTGCCATGAATAGTAGTTACCATGGTAAAGTCATTTTTGCTGGGAATAGTATTTACTGCAGTAAAGTCACTTTTTACCGTGAATAGTATTTACCGCAGTAACTTCACTTTTAACTAAGTATGTTCCCTTTACCACAGTCCCCCCCCCCGGACGCCCCCCCCCCCCCCCCCACCCCCCCCCCCCCCCCCCCACCCCCCGCCCCCCCCCCCAACCACCCCCCCCCACCCCCCCCCCCCACCCCCCCCCCGCCCCCTCCCACCCCCCCCCACCCCCCCCTCCCCCCCCCCACCCCCCCCCCCCACCCCCCCCTCCCCCCCCCCCCCCCCCCCCCACCACCCCCCCCCCCCCCCTCCCCCCCCCCTACCCCCCAGCCCCCCCCCCACCCCCCCCCCCCCCCCCCCCCCCCCCCCCCACCCCCCCCAGCCCCACCCCTCCCCCCCCGACCCTCCCCCCCCCCCCCCCCCCCCCCATCCCCCACCCCCCCGCCCACCCCCCCCTCCCCCCCCCCCCCCCCCCCCACCACCCCCTCCCCCCCACAACCTCCCCCCCGCCACCCCCCCCCCCCCCCCCCCCTCCCACCCCCACCCCCCCACCCGCCCCCCCCCCCCCCATCCAAACCCCCCCCCCCCCTTTTTTTTTTCTTTTTTTTTTGTTTTTTTTTTTTTTTTTATTGTTGTTTTTTTTTTTTTTTTTTTTTTGTTTTTTTTTTTTTTTTTTTTTTTTTTTTTTTTTTTTTGTTTTGTTTTTTTTTTTTTTTTTTTTGTTTTTGGTTTGTTTTTGTTTTTTTTTTTTTTTTGTTTTTTTTTTTATTTTTGTTTTTGTTGTTTGTTTTGTTTTTTTTTTTTTTTTTTTTTTATTTTTTTTTTTGTTGTGGTGTTTTTTCGGGTTGTTTTTTGTTGGGTTTATTTGTTTTTAGGTTTTTTTTGTTGTTGTTTGTGGGTAGTTTTTTTTGATTTTGGTCTTCGTGTATTGTGGGTGGTTGAGTTGTGTGTGTTTGTCCCGTGAATATTTGTTTACCCACAGTAAGTCACTTTTTCTGTGCAGTAAATCAGTTTTACTCATAGTTACGGTGTCATTTCTATTTTCAGTAGAAAGGTGTAAAGTCACTTTCTAAGTACAGTGATTCCAATTATTTGTGCACATAAGTCTTGTTAATTGTACTTGTGGGTTGGTATTTCACGGTGGTTACTTTTGAAAATGGGAAAGATTCCTGTTTTTTCAGCTCAATCTAATGAAGATGCTTCTTCTTTCATTCAAGAGTTTAAACGATCTTGTATTTGTAATGGCCTTATAAGAAGGGAACAATGGACTGAATTTTTTTCTACCTTTTTCTGATTTCACAGGGGCAAGGACCATACTCCATCCTGGAAGATCTGTCCAAAAGGCCTACAAATATTACATATGGTCAACTCTTGGCTATGTCTTCTGAGAAGAGGCGGGAGCTGCGAAGTGGACTCAATGCTCGACGAAGGAAGGAGGTTGAGGTCCCTGTTTTGGAGGCAGAGGCGGATCCCTATGCTCCACAAGCTGAGGTATTATGTAATGGTATTTCAATTCATGATGTCTTAGTTGATGGAGGTGTTGCAGTTAATTTAATGACCGAGTCTGTAATGAATATGTTGGGTTTAAAAATTGATCGCCCTTCAACACTTATGTTAAGGTCATTAAATAAAGGAAAAACTAAACTAGAAGGTGTAGTTTCAAATGTGGCAATATCTGTTATGGGTGTTGTATGTGTGATAGACTTTCAGGTGATGAAAAATGGTACTGTTGCGTACCCAATGCTACTGGGAAGACCATGGCTAAGGAGAGTTCATGCAAGAAACTACTGGAATGAAGGTTTCATTACACTTGGATGTGGTAGAGAGAGGGTGAAGATAAACATGATCCCTCGACATCATAAAGCAGAACCTGTGGATTCAAGTGATGAAACTGATGATTAGACATCCTCTTATTACTCTAGTACTAGTGAAGTGGACACTGAAGATGAAGAAAGTGAGGTGGATGTTTCAGTCATGCATATCCTTCCAGTCACACCAACTCATGACCGCATAAAATTATCTGAAGAAGAAGTTGATGATCGTCTCCAACAAATAAAGATTGGTGATGCTGTGATGGAGAGTGAGAAGGAATCCTACCTCCAGCTCTTTGGAAGGTACATACACATATTCACTTTTTATTACAAGGAACTCCGTCAAGTAAGTTGGGTAGAACATTCTATTGAGCTGGTAGATGGTGCTAAGCCCATAAAGCAAATGCCATATAGAATGAATCCTAATTTTTCCAAGACTGTAAAAGAAGAAATAGATAAGTTGCTTGATGCAGGATTCATATTTGCTGTGGAGAATTCAGAATGGGTTTCTCCCATTGTGATCTCAATAAAAAAGAATGGGAAGCTACGCATTTGTGTTGATTACAGGAAGCTCAATAAGGCAACAAAGAAGGATCATTACCCTCTTCCATTTTCAGATCAGATTTTGGACGAAGTAGCTGGCCAGGAGTGCTATAGTTTTGCTGATGGATATAGCGGCTACAACCAAGTTCGTATAGCAGAGAAAGATCAGCTGAAGACCACGTTCACCACTCCTTGGGGAATGTTTGCTTATAGATTTATGCCTTTTGGGTTGTGTAATGCTCCAGCAACATTCCAGCGTTTGATGAATAGGGTGTTCGAACCTACATTGGGACCTTCATCAGAGTATTTTTGGATGTTTTTTACATCTATGGGAGCAAGTTGGACCACCCGCACCAGATGGAGACAACATTTCAAAGGTTAGATGAAGCACAAGCCTCACTAAACCCTACAAAGTGTGTCTTTGGATGTTCTAAAGGTGTTTTGTTAGGGCATGTTATATCTAGAGATGGTATTGGTACTGATCCTGATAAAGTTTCAAAAATTAAAGATTTACCATTTCCTATTAATAGAAGTAAGTTGAGATCATTTTTAGGCCATGTGGGTTACTATAGAAGGTTCATCAAGAATTTCTCAAAGATTTCACAGCCACTAACCCAGTTCTTGAAGAAGGATGTTACTTATGAACTAGGAAATAAGGCGCATGAAGCTTTTGGACAACTGAAGGAAGCCCTGGTGTCTTCACCTATTTTGAAGAATCCAAATTGGAGCAAGCCATTCATTGTGTACAATGATGCCTCAAATGCAGCACTAGGAAGTACTTTGAGCCAAAAGGATGAAAATGAGAATGAACATCCAATTTACTTTGGGAGCAGACAAATGAGCAATGCTGAGGTAAATTATACTGTAACTGAAAAAGAGGCTCTGGCTATCATTTTTGCTGTAAAGAAGTTTAGAAATTACTTGCTAGGGCAGAAATTTATAGTTGTAATGGATCATCAAGCTCTGAAATATATTGTCAATAAGCCTAACCCATCAAGGAGGATAGCAAGATGGATAATTTTGATACAAGAATTTGAATTTGATATTATAGATAGGCCAGGAAAGAAGCATGTCAATGCAGATGCACTCTCTCGAGCCTGTGATGGTTTAGGATCATCTTGTGATGATGATGATTTTCCCGATGCAGCATTGTTCTCCCTTGACATGATCCCTAGTGAATACATAGATATTTAGAATTATCTGAATGACTTCAAGTTTCCGGATGGTGCCAATGCAAAGACTAAGAGGAAGATTACTCAAGCCAGTCGTCTATACTCTATTTTGCATGGAGCATTATTTCAAATAGGACCTGATGGACAGTACAAGAGAGTAGTTGGATGTGATCAAGGAAAAGAGCTTCTAGAAGAATTCCACAATGGTACATGTGGAGGACACTTCTCTGGACAACTTACAGCAAGAAGGATCTTGGATGTAGGTTATCACTGGCCCACTCTTTTTAGAGACTGTTATAATTATTGTAAGACATGTGATATTTTTCAAACACATGGTAACCGTATGACTTCATCAGCTCCATTATGTCCTATGTCTTCTACTTGGTCCCTTTGAAAAATGGGTAATATACATTGTAGGTCCACTTCCAACTACAACATGTCAAAATAAGTATATTGTAGTTGGCACAGATTATTTAACCAAGTGGGTTGAAGCTAGGCCAATGAAAGCAGCTTCCATGGATAAAGTGGCAAGGTTCATATATGAACGCATTGTCACCAGATTTGGTTGTCCATTAGAAATTGTAATAGATCAAGGAAGCCACTTCGTTAATGAGGTGGTAGAAGCCCTAGTCAACAAGTTTTCTATCAAGCACAAGAAGGCAACAACATATAAGCCAAGCACAAATGGACAGGTGAAACGAACAAATTTTGTGCTGTGTCAAATTCTAGCAAAAGATGCAGCCTTGCAGGTATATAAGTGGGATAAAAGGATTCATGCAACATTGTGGGCATATAGGGCAACATCAAAGTCAACAATGGGATATTCCCCCATTTAAGTTGGCTTATGGCATTGATCCAGTTCTTCCTATTGAGTTTGATATTCCCACTGTGAGAGTTATGAAAAATGGAAGGATGGATGAAAGTGATTTAGTAAAAGAAAGGTTGGTGCATCTTCATTTGCTAGAGGAAATGAGGGAAATAGCGAATGATACAAGCTATAAGAATAAAATGAAGCAGAAGGAGTACTTTGATCAAAAGATCCATTGGTTTCCATTTCATGTGAATGACTTGGTTCTAGTATATGATTCCAGATACAAAAAAAAAGGCAGAGAAAATTTCTTCCGAAATGGATGGGGCCCTACAAAATAGCAGTTGTGCATAAAAATGGTACATATCAATTGGAGGAATTAGATAGAACTCCCATTACAAAATGGGTCAACCACGACAAGTTGAATATTTTCCAAGCACCAGAATAAGTCTACTCCGAGGACGGAGTAGAAGCTAGGAAGGGGGAAGATGTCGACACTAAAATTTTCCTCCGTAATTTCTATTTCATTAATGTATGTATTAGGAATAGGATGTTGTTAAGTATAATTAGTAATAGTGTCTGGTAGAAGATAACGACGCCGTCAGTACAGTGCCGCCAATAATGTGGAGTATGGTAACATTCAAAGTACAATAGGAATGTTGTAAAAAGTAAATATTTGTCATAAGTGGTCTGGTAATGTTAAAATGTCAAAGTTTGGGTAATTAGAGAAGTAGGGTCTACGTGATTAGGAATTAGAAATATTATATTGGTAATAAGGACAAGGAGTGAGGTCATCAATATTTTGTATATTTTATTTGTAAAAAGTCTAAAAATGTGGAACCCATGTAAAATGATAAGGTTTATCTTATCTTAAAAGATAAGCTTACATGTACAGATAAGAGTTAAGGTATGGAATATGATTCGTCAGAGTGGATTTCTTATCCTATCTTAGAGATAAGATGGATAAACCTAGAAGTTCTATAAATAGAGAGGCCACCCCCCTCATTTAGCATAGAAGGAAGTAGTGGGAAATATTGTAGGAAGTGTGCAAAGGAAGCCATCAGTTTAAAGGTGTGTTGAAGAAGCCATTAAGAGGTGTAATTATAAAGTTTCTCCCATAGTCTTGGTGAAAGGCAAGTGAAGTCAATAACACTTGAAGTACCTCATGGGTGAGATTGTAACAATTTCATGTTAATATTATAATTTATTTTGATATTTCATATTTGTCATCATTCTGTCTTATCATAGTCGATGGTATTCTTGTGTTATGTTGTTGTTTTGTTTCCAGATTACATCCACCAAACTAAAGGCTGTGCATTAGTAAATAATCATAGCACGAGGAGTTCCCGGTGAAGAATTATCATAGTGCCGGATTGGTGATGACAGACCCAGGCACCCAAAAATAAGCATAAAGCGCCCATGGGTTCCCTTGTCCCTCTCCAGGTGCCTACACTAGCCTATCTCTCCAGATAAGCATTTTTCTGGGTCTCTGTGAGACACTCTTATTACTTTTTTCACCTAGTCATCACTTCGGTACAGTTTAAAATTAATTACAAATTAGTTAAGTACATATTTCTCCTCCATGCAATTAGGGTTTCATAATTTATTGCGTAGTTGGTTGGGTGCAATTTTTGTATTAAATTACATATTTATTTTACTACTACAATAGCATCAAATTAGGCATATATGTTTCATATTAAGCTTAATCAATATGTAACAAAGGATCCTATTCGTAGAAACTTATCTATAGCCAAATAACTTATCAACAATAATTCATTCATAGCATAAGGAAATCATTCACAACAAATAATCTACGTTTATGAAGATATTTTAAAACATGAAGTGATAGAACTTAAGTACTTACACACCATTGGAAAAGTAGTTACAACAGAAACGTGGAAAATTGAGAAACAAATCAATCTTTGATTTGGTCATTGATTAAGAACTAGTGAAGAACTGATTGTTAGTCGAACATTTGTTGTGTGTTTCAAACACATGTTTGATCTCTCACTTGTTCTGTTTAAGACTCCTTGTTGTATTATTCGTCTTCTCACATGTTGTAAATGATAAGATATAAAGGAAAGGGTTGGTTTCTTGTAAAGAGTGATTCAAGAGAGTCGGATTTGGAATTAGATAAAATATTGAATAGAGTTAGAAGAGAATCATAGAAATTCCTAGATGTAATGTTTTATGTAAATCGATAAATAAATATGAGTTTTATTATTTAGTTTTTAGTTACATACTTAGGAAGGAATTAACACCCAAGTTAGGACTCACTTGAGGTATGTTAAATCCCCTTCATTGTTTCATTTCATGCATGTTTCCTTAGGAACAATATTCTCTCTGAACCTACAACTTTTTTAGTAGTAGCATTTAGCAATAGTATATTTTCAAGTCTAAGTTTTATTTTACTTTCACCATTGTTATGTGAAAATTATTTCCTTTCCAACCTCTTAGATCAACTATAATTGTGCATAAAGAACATGCATTATTTCAAGTCTACGCTTCCTGGTATGACAACTAAATGAATGTAACCCAATGTACAAAATATTAATTGTTATAAGTTGATTTACACCACCATTTTTGGCATCTTTGCCGAGGATATTTCTAAAGTTATAGAAGATTGTGAAGTTTTACATTTCTGAAGTTCTTAGAATAGATTAGGTTGTATAAAATCCACCTTCAAAACCTCCCACTAATGAATGTTGATTAAGTTGAGTTAGTTGATGTATGCACCGTCATGGAGATGCCTATGGTATATTCCTACCCAATCCTCAAATAGTATAAATTACTTCTAATTCTGAAGAATAAACATCCTCTTATGTACAGGGTTTACTGAAAGAACACTCCTTCCCAAGTGAGATTTATCCAACATGACAAATGAGGTTAATTAAAACATGGAAGAAGAATCCAGGGAACCAAACACATTTGAGTTTCCTATCTCTAATAACAATCAACCTACTCAAATGAAGAACATATCTCCATCATCTCTTCTTAATTTTCATGGATCTATGACTGAAGCCCCAGACACTTTCCTATTTGAGTTTGATGTCTTATACAGGAGTTATGAGTACACATTTGAATCACACAAGATGAATTTGTTCCTTGTTACACTCAAGGATGAAACCTTGAGATGGTTTATGGTCATAGGAAGAGATGTTATTACTACCTGGCAGGGGATGAAAGACACGTTTTTGATCAAGTACCACGACTATTACAGGCCAAGTAGTAGATGAGGAGATGAAATCTTCAAGATGGCACAGAAGGAAGTGTTAGAGTAGGTATTTACCTTAGCTCATGTTCACCTAGGTACATTATTTACCTTTATTGTATTTATCCTCACCCACTTATGTGTGTGGATATTTCTTTTTATTTATTTAGATATTAGGAGATATTCGCCCCCCCAAAATAAAAATAAGTGCACACACCCATTAAAATCCTTATCCCCTGGTCATATGGTATGGTCATAGAAGGGCTTAAGATAGTGGTTCCTACTAGTAGGTTCTTAAATCTAGCCCCCTTTAATTTTATTTGTGTGGTGAAGGCAAGATAATTTTAATTTTTTATAGTGCCAACTGAAACAAATAGTAGAGCATAAACTTGAAAAGCTTGTATCTTTTGATCAATAACTCATATTTGAGTGTCGTTATTTGCATATGTTCTTATTTTTGTGTGTTTGTTCCATTGGAACTATTTATTTTGAGAAATTCAATAAAATTATAAAGTGCCATATTGTAACATGCACTCGATTATAAAGTTCCAAAATTTAGAGGGGCTCTTGTTGCATTGTTTGGGGCTCTTGTTGCCTTATTTAGTTCTTGCCTTTCTTTTGGTGATTTTTTGAGAATTGTGTCTTTATCTAATTTTGCACTAGATAAAATTGAGTCATTAACAACACATAATTACCACACATGGAAACAAGAAGAAACAATAATTAAACGACAAAGGGTTATGGGCTTTAAATTCTTTATAATAACCAGTGTTCACAAGAGAATATGAGAAATTTCAGTACCAATGCAAATTTGATGAGTGTATGGGTTTGATAGGAACTTTTGTCAAGTGGCAATCTTTTGTTTCATTTAGAAAAATAGTGACTATCCTTACCATATATGGGATAAATTGGAGGGTTTATTCGGTAAAGTGGATCACATTAGAGTCATGTAACTTGAAATTGAGATCACCTCTCTTAAACTTAAACATTTTTTCCATCAAGTATAGACTATAGTATCAAGTTTAAACATTTGTTAACACATTTGAAGGGGAGTGGAAGAGACAAGAAAGATGAAAAGTGTGTTTACTTGACTCTATCTAAGTTGAAAGGACCATTCTGAATTTTTGTTTCTACCTTTTTCTCTATGATGGATGCCTTAGGTGACAATTCAAATGTTTGACTTAAAAACATTTTGTGAAAGACTTATTAGGGAATAATCCAAATCGTCTCACCTTGAGTCTTCCACCTCTCAAAAGGCATTAATTGCATCTAATCCTAAGGGCAAGGGAAAACCCAAAAAATAAAACCAAATCCACCCCTTCCCCATCTCAAAATGCTCCTAAACCGAAAGAAAACAACTTGAAATCCAATAAGCCTTCTAAATCCAATAATGAGTATAGCCTTTCATACTCTTTTTGTATGGGTAGTGGTCATGAATAACATAGGTGTTAAAAGTGGATTCAAGCCTTAGAGGATGCAGTGAAAAAACAAAAAAAAAAATATCTCCACCCCACCTCCTCCTAATCAACATCGCAAGGAACTTAATGTTGTTGGAAGATTTTATTCACCATTTACAGATAATCGGGTTATTGATTCTGGTGCTTCTTATCTCATTATTTCTTCCAATGAGTTTTTTGTTTCTCTAGGTTTGATTTCTACTACCAAAATTGAGGTTGGACATTCTTCCTTTCTTTCTATTGAGGGAAAATGTGACATACACCTTGATGGTGGCAGTATCCAAGATACACTGTATGTTTCTAAAATCACTACAAATTTACTTCCTGTATACCAAATTTGTTATTTTGATCAAGGAAAAATAGTGAATTTTACACCACATGGGGTAGACGTACGAACTTTCTTAGAGTCTCATTCACTTGTTGCTCAAGGCATTATTGATCCTATTTCTAGACTATATCACTTTGAGGGTTTTGATGAAACTTCCTTTATAGGGACATGATTGGTTTCTCATGCAAATTCAGAGAGTAAGATTTGGCACGAGAGATTTGGACATCTCAACTACATATATTTGAAAGATTTAAGAACTCTATGGTATGGTTGATGGTATTCAAGTAGAGTTTAGTGTATTAAGGTATTTTTTCCCTGGATGTGCATTAGGGAAACAACACTAAGATCCATTTCCCTAATACTTTTTCAAAGAGAACTTCTTCACCACTTGAGCTTGTGCATAGTGACTTGATGGTTTTTCCCACCCCCCTCTTTCAATGGAGCTAAGTATGCACTTACCTTTATTGATAATTTCTCGAGGCGTACTTGGGTTTATTTTATCAAGTACAAAAGTGATGTTTTTTCACACTTCAAAGTTCTTCAAGCCTTTGGTTGAGAAAACAATCTTCTAGTTGCATAAAGAACCTTCATACTGATAATGGGGGGGAGTACTTGAGCAATGAGTTTTCTGACTTTTTGGAAACTCAAGGCATTATTCACCATCATTTTGTTCCTCATACTCCACAACAAAATGGCTTAGTAAAAGGAAGAATAGAACTTTGAAGGAAATGACTAACTGTATGATGCATTCTAGAGATTTACCTCCTATCTATTGGGCAGAAGTAATTAATTGTGCTAACTACATTCAAAATCACACACCACACATAAGCACTTGAGCATTTGACTCCACGAGGAAGCTTGGTCCAACCACTAAGCCAGATGTCTCATTTTTTTGAGTCTTTGAGAGCCATGCTTGGGCCTTTGTGCCAAAGAAGAAAAGGAAAGCCTTGGATAAGAAGAGCAAACCCTTAATCTTTGTAGGGTATTGTGAGGACATGAGAGCTTATCGAAATTTTAGATCCTGATACTCATGAGGTTATTTTTTCGAACACATGTTCAATTTGATGAGCGCTTCACTCCTCATGATTCTTCATCTTCTTCCATGCCTACGTCTTCTTCTTTATATCATCTTGAGGATCCTTTCTTTGAGGAGGTTGATCAGGAGGTTATAGATATCGTTGAGGATCATATTCCCACTGATGTTGTCACTATGCCTAAGTGGGCTCGTACTACTAGTTTCTGAGGTAACACCTTTCATATAGGATCTTCCACCCACTAGGCATCATCATGCACATTCTACAGGTTTTGGAATTTTGTGTCAGAGTAGTTTCTGAGGATCCACATTCTTTTTCAAAGGCTCGTGGGATACTTGAGTGGTATGATGTGATGGCAGTTGAGTATTCTTCTTTGATGAAGAATCATACTTGGGATTTGGTATCTCTTCCTAAAGAAAGAAAGATGGTTAGGTGTAAGTGGGTATACTAAACCAAATATGCAGTTGATGGGTCCATTGACAAGTATAAGGCTCGTCTTGTTGCAAAGGGTTTTTCACAAGTTGAAGGTATTGATTACTCTAAGACTTTTGCACCCGTTTCTAAGATGGAATTTTGTACGCCTTGTACTTGTTATTGTCTGCATCATAGGGGTTGCTCGTATACCAGATGGATGTGAAGAGTGCCTTCTTACATGGAAATTTACAAGAGGAAATATACATGGAGAAATCAGCTGGATTTGTTCAAGATTCTTCTCTTGTTTGTAGGCTCTGAAGGTATCTCTACGGTCTCAAACAAGCCCCTCGGGCTTGGTATGAGAAGATGGATTATTTTCTTCTATCTACTGGTTTTGTTCATTGTCACTCTGGATCATACAGTATATCTCCAACATGTTGGTGAGGATATTGTGATACTTGTCTAGTATGTTGATGATCTATTACTTACTGGCAGCTCTTCTTCCCACATTCAGACTATTCAGAGGTCTCTTTCTACACAGTTTGACATGAAAGATCTTGGGTTATTGCATTATTTCCTTGGTTTGCATATTTCTTAGATAGATTCATGGATTCATTTGAGTCAGCAAAAGTACACCCATGATCTTCTTCAGCGCTTTGATATGGTTGATTGCAAGCCAAGTCCATCTCCTTTTCAGTCTGGGGTTACTCTTACTTCCACATGTACCACACCACTTTGTGATCCTACATTGTATAGGTAGTTGGTTGGGAGTCTCATGTACTTGACCCATACTTGCCCTGATATTTCATTTGCAGTAGGGCTTGTATCTCAGTTTGCACATTATCCTCATAGTAGTCACTG
Source organism: Taxus chinensis (assembly GCA_019776745.2). Taxonomy (NCBI): domain Eukaryota; kingdom Viridiplantae; phylum Streptophyta; class Pinopsida; order Cupressales; family Taxaceae; genus Taxus; species Taxus chinensis. The sequence continues at coordinate 881,759,996 of CM034149.1, read as the reverse complement.
ATGAGGTTGCTAAAAGGATTTTGCGCTATTTGCAGGTACACTTCCCACTTTGGCCTACACTACACTAGGGGTTCTACTCAGTTGGTTGGATATACATATTCAAATTGGGCAGGTTCTATTGATGACAGGAATTTCCACTTCTTGATATATTTTTTGTCTTGGTTCTTCTCCAGTTGCTTGGGCGTGCAAAAAGTAACAGGCTATTGCACTTTCATCTTCAGAGGTAGAGTACGGGGCAGAAAGTTACAACAAGTCAGCAAATTATTTGGCTTTGACAATTATTAATAGAGTTTTGGATTCCCACAGGATTCATTAACTGTACTTTGGTGTGACAACCAAAGTGTAATTCACATTTCTTGAAACCCTGTTGAGCACCAACGGACCAAGCATATTGAGATACACATACCACTTCATTCGTCAACACATTCAGGATGGATTTCTTTGCTTGGAGTACATTCTGACTCAGCAGCAGGTTGCCAACATCTTTACAAATGCCTGTTTACATCACCTCGCTACCTTGAGTTGTGTGGAATGCTTGGGGTTTTGGAAGTTGTTCTTGGGGGTGTTCGTGAGAACATCTTCCTTCTTCTTTTCTTCTTTCTTCTTTTTATTCTTTTCCTTCTAGCAGGATTCTTTTCCTTCTTTTGGTTCGAGATTTCTTCATGGATATATTATACATGAGTACCTGATCAGGCCTAGTTGTTGCAAGACTCATACTTTGGACATGCCACTTCTATTTTGGCCCCTAGCTTCACTTGAGAGGGGTGTTAGAGTAGGTATTTACCTTAGCTCATGTTCACCTAGGTAATTTATTTACCTTTATTGTATTTATCCTCACCCACTTATGTGTGTGGATATTTCTTTTTTATTTATTTAGATATTAGGGGGATATTATCTAGTTGTTAGGTATAGTTCTTTCCTTGATAGTTTGACTTTCCTTGATAGATCTATGTTATTTCCTAAATCTATGGTCTTGACTAGTTCTTTGATGACTAGTTCTTTGATGACTAGTTTCTTTCCATGATTTATGTCTTGATCTATAACTTTGACTGGTTCTTAGATTGTTATTGCTCGCCTATATAAGAAAGACTCATTTTCATTGTATTTAATTGAGTTCCATAATAATATATGATATTGCTTGCTCATTTGTTTGTAAAGGTTTATGTACAGTTATTCTGGAGAATTACTTTCATCTTATTTATCATGGCGTTTGATTAGAATTTGTGTTCTTGGCTTGGTATGATCTGGTTATCATGGCTTGGGAAGGGGAGCCATTAGAATATTACCTGGAGATATTCCTATTTTGTGTTAAAAATTCAATACATACAAGGTTTCCTCCTGAGTCTCTCAAGTTATTTTTCTTAAGAGGACTCGATGAGGAAGATATGGATTCTAGATGGACTTAATAGGATCTGGAGAAATATTCAAAACCACTTTTGAGGAAAATTTTCAAGCCTACAGGAACTATTCTAGAGCAACCATGAAAAGAATAGGAAGTACTAGATCAAAGGGTCAGGAGCAACTACTAAAGGAATTGGGGAAATATCCAAATAAGAAATTGCAAACATGTTTAAGAACCTGAAACATGAAATATTTAATGACATGGCCACCCATCTTAATGTTCTAAATGCAAATAAGAAGAGAGAGCATGCAGAGGCAACATTTGAAAAGTTTTTCCATTCTTGCAGAAGAAAGAAATATGATTGCACATGCAGGGGACTAGCCAGTATTACAGAAGGAAAAAAGGAGGCTACACAAGAGTTCAAAATGATAGAAATAGAGGATGGGAAATTTTTCTACGTTTCCCAAAGGAATCCATAGTCCCCAAGACAAAATAGGTATGTAATAAGATCCCATACCATTTTTCGAAATTGGGATAGTATTCCATATAACAATATGCAACCCCCACCATGGGCTAATACTAAGTAAGGATGAGATCCTTACTCTAGACAATACCAACATTCATGAAAACCTTAATTCTCAAGCCAACAATGAAATCACTCCCCTTATTCAGTCTAACAACCTTGGAGAGGAGGGAAATGATGGAGTAATCAACCTCCTAACTACAAATAAACCTACTAGCAACCTCCCTACCCATAACAACAAGCTTTGATGTAAAACCCCCAATCTAAGTAAGGATGGGATCCTTACTCTAGACAATACCAACATTCATGAAAACCTTAATTCTCAAGCCAACAATGGAAGCACTCTCCTTGTTCATGCCAAAAACCTTGGAGAGGAGGGAAACGATGGAGTAATCAACCTCCTAACTACCAACAAACCTACTAGCAACCTCCCTACCCATAACAACAAGCTTTGATGTCAAATCCCCAATCTAGATCTCATCCAAAAAATACTCAATTTCCAGCTCAACTAACAGCTAAACCCAACAATAAAGATTCTTAGCCAACCTATAACACTTAATCAACCCAATACTCTTCTTATTCAGTTTATTTCAATATATGCATCTCCATTCAGGAAGATCACTTGTACCACCAAGTAAACCTACAATCACGAAGACACCAAATGAACCACAGTTGTTGTAGTTTTATCTGCATCAAAGCCAAAAGATGTTATAAGTTGATATGTAGGCAACATGAATAGAATTCTAGCAAAAGTAAGATACCATTCAATGCACCCCCATTTCCAAAAAGATTGCAAGAAATAAAATCTAACCCTAAATCATATTTTGATTTTGATTTTATCAATCCGTTAAAGGATATTTGTGTAAAAAATCCACTCATTCAATCCATCAAGGATGTTCCTACTTACAACAAGTTGATCAAGGATTTATATATAAAGAATCAGGAAGAAGAAAAAAATCCATCCACTATACTATTCATTGGATAGTTGGCTGACATCATGTTTGGAAACTTTGTGCTACCTAAGTACATTTGAATGTTACTATCAATGGAACTACAATAAAAATATAAAATTGATTGAATTAGGGTCAATAATCAATTTTATTACAAACCAAATCATGGATGACTTGAATTTGGAAGGAGTGAGACCAATAGGCTACATTATTGCAACTAGCAGATAGATCAACAGTAAGGCCTGAAGGAGTCCTTGAGGACATTATTGTGGTGGTAGACTCCTGGGAATACCCTGCTAATTTCATTATCCTACAACTAAAGGAAAGTCTAGGAAGTTGCATCCTCCTATACTAGGAAGGCCATCGTTTGTCACTATTGATGCATTTATAGGGTGCACATTTGACAACATGATGATCTTAAATGGAAATGGTACCAAGAAACTTATACTCTATCCTCATGCCCAAAAATTGAATAATGAGGGTTAAACATATTGGGTTTCCAAGAGCAAAAAAATTATCAATGCTCTATCCAACAGCTGATGATATTGGAGAATTCTTGCACTATTGAAGATCATGAGGAATATGTCATTCTCTCTAATATTCTACATAAAAAATATGGAAGAAATGAAGAAATTAGTGACAAATTGAGGTGCTCAAGTTTTCCTGTGAATCAGGTCTTACCGCAACAGAGTACCATGAGTATTTCAGGTAAAAAATTATATTTTTCACTAACTTCTTCCTCCTGACTACATATAAAATTATGTTAATAGCAACATGTGTTCAATGTTGTACCTCTCCAAACAAGTATAAATAATAGCATGGAGGGCACTAAATGTAAGCGAGATGTTGAATACACAACATGAGAAATTTTTGATTGCTCTTCTTCAAGAACATAATACATCATTTGCTTATGATTATAGTGATATTCATGGGATTCATCTTAGGATTTATACTCACAGAATTTATATTAAATAATAATGTAAACCAATCAGATAGCCACAGAGGTGCATGAACCCAATAGTAAGATAAATTGTGAAGGGTGAACTAAAGAAGTTGTTGATATTAGATTCATATACCCCATATCAGATAGCCAGTGGGTATCACCTCTGGTAATTTTACCAAAGAAGAATGGGAAATGGAGAATCTGTGTGGATTATAGATAATTGAATTCAGATACAAATAAATACCACTTCCCATTACCCTTCATTGATCAAGTGCTTGATACCCTAACTGGTAAAAAGTACTTCTCCTTTATTGATAGATACAGTGGCTATAATAAGATTCAGATTACACCAAAGGACCAAGATAAGACTACATTCACATTTCCATAGGGGACATTTTCCTATTCCTTTATCTCATTTGGCTTGTGTAATGCACCTACCACATTTTAGAGGGCAGTCCTGAGTATCTTCTCTGATATGAAAAATGACTACATGGAAGTCTATATGGATGACTTCACTGTTTATGGTAGTACTTTTGAGGAGGCTATGCAAATATGGATAAGGTCTTAGAAGTCACTGTTATGGTACTTTAGAGCTACCCAAAATATGATAGCTAAGAAGTGAGTCCACAAAATCACACACTTTAAACATTATTTAGTCCTGGTCTTATAATACTATTCATATGGTTTTTGAGTGAAGAAAGTACTAATTAACCTCCATCTTTTGGCCATTTTACTTTGCTTTCTGTCATTACTACCAACCTTCAACACATACTTACCTAGTCTATTTTTGTCATTTTAGCTCTGACTAGGGCACTAAGGCTTGTATTGGGGCTCTCACCTGTGCCTTGGTCCCAGTTGGGGAGCCTTGATCCTTCTCCCACTTTCCCGCCACTTTTTGGGCATTTTCTATTCATTTGGACATTCTATCTTTCTTGTGGTCAACCTTTTCAGGGTTGATTACGAAATTAGAACAAGAGAACCATATAAATATAAATTTATGAGACCATAATGAGGGACAAAGCACTAGTCACTACTATCATCACCTAAGGTTGCATCCATCGAAGTCTCCATTTGCATCCATCTAGATCCATCACAAGGCATAAGGTTGGTTCATCTGCATCACACTACATAGGAGGGAAATTTATTCTATTCCATCCATCATTCTATTACATTTTCTACACATAGTTATTGTTTACTACTTTCATAAAGGGTGAATAGAACAAGAACACCTAGGGCATGATTGCACACATAAGCACATAGAAATACATCGGGTCTAAGATGTAGTGCAGTGCTCAATTAGTAAGTCCACTATTGTGGTAGTTAAGGATAGTATGACCCCTTCATTTGCATTTTTCTTTTTTATGGTTTGATATTTATTTTGGGGTTTTGTAGGTCTATCTTTCACCATTGATCATTGGCGACATTCATCACAGAGAAGTGAATTATACATGATAGACAGCAAGGGCTTCGTATCATCTTCCAACCCTGTAATTTTTGTTTTTACACCTTTTGCACATACCAGAGTTCTCAAAACTCAAACTAGGGTACCCAAAAACACCTTGATCCTCTCCTAGGCACCCCAGTCCACCCAAACAACTCATATTTTCCCTTTTTGGGACCTTTGCATGTTCATTCCTACTTCTAGAATATTTGGTTCACTTTACGACACAGTCCAGATCAGCCTCCAAATAAGCTAAGTCGTTTCGTTACTCTTCTTGCACATTAGGTTTTCTACTTTCATTATCCTAGTTGTTTGGGTCACTTTCTAAATGTTTTTACCACTTTTATTTTTTCTAGTTATTGTTGTTCATAGTTTAGATTAACTACCATCTTTCCACATTTTTAGTTAATAATTTTGGTGAACCCTTACTCTATCTTCACGCCTATATGATCCTCATATTTCTTCCATCATAGGTTGTAAAGTTCCTCAATTTCCTTTGTCTAATTTTCTTAAAATAAGTCTCGACTGTCAAGTTGTTCTACATAGAGAACTAGACTCTATATGTCGTCTTAAAGATACGCCACCAAACGAAATAAGTCCTATTTTCCACCACCTATCTAATGACCTTAGTCATATTTCTCCTTAATCTAATCAACACCTATTGGAATCAATTCAATATTTACATTATTTGTTTCAAGACAAGTTTACAACTATGGAATCCAAGATCACATCTCTTAAAACTGAAATTTGACATCTTAAGGACGCTTCTCAAGCTCATGTTTTTCTCCCTCTCCATCTCATTCTATGTCTACTACATGTGCTCACTTTTATGATCCTCGGGTTATACCATTACTAGAAACTTTCATCTTTGATCAAAATACTAAGCAACGTGACCTTCTTACTGAGCTCCTTATTCGTCAATCGATCACTTTTCCACCTACTCATTTCTATCCCCCTTATTGACTAGAAAAGTACCAAAGTCACCTCTATTGTAATTATCATCGAATCAATGGACATAATGAAAATGATTTACACACTTTACAATGAAGAATAAAAAATCTTGAGCATCAAGGATTTATCTCATTCACTCCACAAAATTCTATTGCATGCCCATCTACAAATGTTACATCTCAATGGGCTCAAAAATCTCCTCCTTCTACATCTAATGAGCATAAAATTATCACTTCTGAGGTACCTTTTTAGGTCAATCAAGCTCCGCCTATTCAATCCACTCCACCTTTGGCGATGTCATCCACACCACAAAAACTACCACCATTCAATATACCTCCCCATCCTACATCACTTTAGTAACCAATCATTTTTGTCAAAGCAACTACCCCTTCTATTGTTGGTCAAAACACATCACAAGCTCCACCACCGCATGGTCCTACCATTACTTTTTCCCACCATGCTTCCACCACTTCGTAAACTTGATCTTTGGTAGGTGACTCTTGTCACTCTACCCTCCTGATGAAATATTCATATTCTTATGGTTCTTTGATTACTTTTGAGGGGTCTGTTATAATAAAGAACCTCGTTTCATCATATATTAACATATCTATCTATTACATACCCACTCATACATATGTACATTTACAATCATCTATTGCTTGTCACGCATACCATACGATCTATAATTACTTATCCCATTACTAAATCAATCTTACACAATTTATGATATTTTGCCACCTTCATACATCTTTTACCGAATAGTACATGTATTACCACGCACTTTGGGGGAATATCATTCATCCCCCCATCATATTAGCATCAACACATCTCCCATCTTTGCATTATCATACATCAATCTCCTTGCATAGTCATATTCATCACACATTTTAGCGTCACCATTACCCGATGAAACACTCTTGTGCTTTGGTTCACACTTGATTGTTGAGGGCTACTAACTACACATGAACCCCACACACTGCACAATAGGCATTCCAAACTTTGTTTCTTCACACATCTCACGTCTTATGTATTACATCTTACATTCTACATTCTACACTTAGTCTACATCATTTCAACATTTTCACATTCACACATCTTTTATATACTATATATCACACTAATATTGTCTACGAGTCAAAACATTACATACTACTCCTCCTACATAGGGCACATTTCACACTCTTACGCTATCCATACATCTTCCATTTTGCATTTGGCATTCACTTTACATTATTTGGATATTGACATTAGAGCATCTACATATCCTACATACTATGCTCATATTCATCATGTTTATGTCACATTCCCATTGTCTACAATTCTAGCATTCCATACTCCTCATCTTACATACTACATAGCACACATCTTCACACTACTAGTCTATCTACACACACATTGCATTGCATACTATTCATTTTGTATTACACATCTTACACATCATATGGTCGAATTTTATCATCACGTATACTACATCATCTTCTATGTGTTGCACTCACTACCCTATGACGCACTTTAGTTCCTCGGTCCATACTCGACTGCTAAGGGTTTATAAATCAAATGAAACTTATCATCCACACACAATCATCACGCAAAATTCTATCATATGAAATTACTAGGTTAGTGACATACGATACAGGCTAAATGATCAGCTATCCCTTCATCTTGTAGTGATATATGATTTAGGCTACATCATCACTCTTTATATCATCTTGTCGTGATATATGCTTCAGCTATAAGGGTCACACATACATCATGTCTAGGTTGCATCTCATCAATACATGTACATAATCATCACAACGTGTTAGATACATCACACACTTTGGCCATTTCCTAATGACGCACTCTCATTTTTGTTCATTCTTGACTACTAAGGAGGAAAACCAAATAACCTCATTATATACAATTCCATTCACTTGGGGGCACGCGGCTCCTATCATTCCATCTTGCATTCCATTCCACCCATCCACAATATGTTTCATATCTTGGTTTCTTTTATTCTTGTTTACATTTACTTGTATATGGTCGTATTATTACACATGCTAATTAGATATTTTTTATTTCATTTATCTATACCATACACACATGTGTGTTCATGCCTTTTCTTAGTTATGATCCTAGATACAGTTCTTTTTCATGAAGTATGGGTGCTCGCCTTCTACCCATCCTACATTGGTTGATGGGGGAATCCACATTCATCTCTCACAGGTGCTATTGTTTCATTTTATTCTTAGAACTCCATATTACATGGTTATACACAATTTTTACATATTGGTTATCTTTATAACATACTAATGGGTGCTTCATGTGCAACATTTATTTGCAGGATTACTTGTTTCCATGGTTATTTGTTGTTTGTACTTATATGTCTACTATTTTCTATTGTACACGGACCTTTCCCTATGTTTCGTATGCACACTTGTTTTTTGTATGGGGCCATGATGTCCTTACGTGTCTTGTGACATCGTGAGTGATATCCCATGTTTGCATCCCGCTTTGTGTGGCTTACTTTTTCTTCTTTAATACTTACACTACTATATTACTTAATAGCTTATACATTGTTTGTGTAGATAACACATTACTTTCTCCATGTATGCTTTTTCATATTAACACTTGTCTTTGGCTAGCCTATTATTTGAGCATGCCTTGGTTTCTACCAAGTGTTTTCCCTTCCCCCTGCAGGAAAGAGTTACATAGTTCATGTAGTTGGTCCTCTTTTGGGGTTGTATTCTCCTGTTAACGACGTCGCATGTGCCCCCAAAGAGAGGGGAATCATTTAGGGTTTACATAATATACAACACTTCTACACCTATTCAGTTCAGTTTAGTTACTACCCTTGGCATTGTGGGTTATACAGCAAGTGGGTTCAGACTAGTGTACAAACCCCGTACATAGCGGATTTTACAGGACATGGTAGTCCTTAGCATTCTTGGGAGTAGTTACAGGTTAGAGGATACATTGGATTTACTCTCTACACTACTTCAGCTAGTGGCCTTAGATCGCCCAAAAAACCAGGCAGTACAAAGATCTCTTCATACATCTTCAAGGAAGAAGTTAAAGGTTGGAGGATACAATAGAATTCCTCCCTATCCTTCTTTGGCCTATGAAATCAGATTTCCTAAAGACCCCAGGACAAGATATCCTCTTTCTACATCCTTTCTCTCATCACAGATCATGTGCACATGTTTATTTTTTCATTTACATATTTTACATTTACATACTCTTACATACATATACATGCATATTTTACATGCACTTTTACATATATACATGTGTATTTGACTACTTGATCATTTTCTCCTTATAGATCTACCTGTATGAGAAACAAGAAGTCAACAACAAACTACAAAAATGGGGGAAATAACAACATTTTGCGGCAGCTCACAACATACTGACCATGCAGGTACATCACACATGATGACAACTAAACACGTGTTTCTACCCTAGCTTCACTCTAATCACTTCTTTTTTATGCTTTTCCATATTTATTTTCCATGTTCCATCCTCTTTTTTCCACTCCACGCTTTTTCTAGTCCTTCGACACGTTTTCTACATCACTTTACATGGACATCAGGTACACATCTTTATCTACTTAATGTTACTGAGCATTCAACTCACCAACATAAAGTGGGGGAAATGTAGTCTCAAAATCACACACTTTAGACATTATTTAGTCCTGGTATTATACTACTATTCATATTGTTTTTGAGTGAAGAAATTACTAATTAACCCCCTTCTTTTGTCCATTTTACTTTTCTTTCTGTCATTACTACCAACCTTCAACACATACTTTCCCAGTCTGTTTTTGTCATTTTGTGTCATTTTAGCACTGACTGAGGGCACCTGAGCTTGTACTGGGGCTCTCACAAGTGCCTTGGTCCCATTCGGGGAGCCCTAATCCTTTTCCCACTTTCCCGCCACTTTTTGGGCACTTTCTATCCATTTGGAAATTCTATCGTTCTTGTGGTTGAACTTTTCGGGGTTAATTACAAAATTAGAACAAGAGAATTATATAAATATAAAGTTATGAGACCATAATGAGGGACACATAACTAGTCACTACTATCATCACCTAAGGTTGCATCCATCAAAGTATCCATTTACATCCATCTAGCTCCGTCACAAGGCATAAGGCTGATTCATTTGCATCACAATGCATAGGAGGGAAGTTTATTCTATTCCATCCACCATTCTACTACATTTTCTACACATAGTTATTGTTTGCTACTTTCACAAAGTGCAACTAGCACAAGAGCACCTAGGGCATGATTGCACACATAAGAACATATAACTACATCAAACCTGAGATGTAGTGCAACACTTTGTAAGTCCACCATTTTGGTAGTTGAGGAAAGTCTGAACCCTTCATTTGCCTTTTTCTTTTTTAGGGTTTGATGCTTGTTTTGGGGTTTTACAGGTTTATCTTTCACTATTAATCATTGGTGACATTCGTCAAAGAGTAGCAAATTACAGGTGACAAACAACAAGGGATTTGTATCATCTTCACACCCTACAATTTTTGTTTTTAGACCTCCAGCACAGGCTAGGGCACTCAAAACTCATACTAGGGCACCCACATGCACCTTGATCCTCTCTCATGCGCCCCAGTCTAACCAAAAAACTCAAATCTACCCTTTTTGGGACCTTTGCATGTTCGTTCCTCCTTCTAGAATATTTGGTTCACTTTATGACATAGTCGAGATCAGCCTCCAGATCAGCTAAGTCATTTCCTTACTCTTCTTACACATTAGGTTTTCTACTTTCATTACCCTAGTTGCTTAGGTCACTTTCTATATTTATTCACTACTTTTTTAAGTTACTGATGTTCCTAGTTTATATTAACTATCATATTTCAACATTTTTAGTTAATCAAGAAGATGTAAGCATCATAATTTGTCCTTGAGAAATGAGAAGTGTTATATGATGATGTCAGAGGGCATATTGTTGGTGCACTACATTTCCTCAACAAGAATTCAAGTAGATCCAACAAAAGTGTTTGTCCTAGTCAACCTACCCACATAAAGAAAACAAAATATGTTAGAAGCTTTTTAGGCCATGCTCAATATTACAAAATTTTTATACAAGACTTCAACAAAATTATAGCGCCACTTTTTACATTGTTGGGAAAGGATGTTGATTGTATGGACTGAATGTTGTGAAAGTTTTTTTTCAAACTTTAAAAGAGATGCTAACTACTGCTCCTGTGTTAAAAGGACTTGACTGGAACCTTCCATTTCACATCCACAAAAATGCATCAAATCATGTTATTGGAGCTTTCCTAAGTCAAAAAATGGTAGTTTTAATTATGCAATATATTGTTAGCAAGAATTTGCAACATGTAGAATTGAACTATACAATAATAGAAAAAGAGTTCCTATTAGTAGTATATTCCATAAAAAAATCATACATTATATCATAGGATACTCGATGTTTATTCACATTGATCATGCTACAATCAAGTATCTGGTAAAAAAACCAATGGTAAGTAAAAAAATCATAAGGTGGTTACTCCTCTTGCAAGAATTTGACGTCACCATAGTGGACAAGCCTAGAAAAGATAATGTGGTGGAAAATTTTCTCTCAAGGATGGAGACCAAAAGTGAAGAGTAAGTATTTGATGATTCATTTACAGATGAGCACCTATTTTTATTTCTACAAGAACACCCTAGTATGCAGACATAGCCAACTACTTGGTCTCAGGTAAAACACCTCCGTATTTTTTATCCTGAGTGAAAAGGTATTTAGTTGAAAATATTTTACCCTTTTCTTGAATAGATGGACTTCTCTTTTATATAGGTCAAGATAAGGTAATGAGAAGGTGTATAGATGACGATGATATATTTTATGTCCTTAGAGATTGCCATAATGAACCTTGTGGAGGGAATTTTTATGAAAAGATAACATCACAGAAGGTGTTGAATACTAGCTACTATTGGCCAAATTTACATAACGATGCAACATTATACACTGAGAGATGTGACAAATGCAAGAGAATGGGAAAACCCACTATATCTAATGAGATTTCATTACAACCTCAATTGATTTTACAACCTTTTGATAAGCGGGGCTTAGAATTTTTTGTCCCTACGGACCCTCTATCTCATCACAAAGAGTATATCCTAGTCTGTACAAATTACCTAACTAAGTGGATAGAGGTAAAATCATTGCCAAACTAGACCAGTGAGAAGGTGGCTAGATTTTTGTATGAGAACATATTTACTAAATATTGATATCTAAGGAAGATTGTGACAGATTAGGGTACACATTTTACTGCTGATGTGATTGTTAATTTGGTTAGTCAATATGAAATCAGGCATAAAAATTCTACATCATACCATCCCTGGTATAATGGCCAAGTGTAGGTTACAAACAGAGAGATAAAGGCCATATTGACAAAGACTATAACACTCCACAATAGAGACTGGGTAGACAGGATTCCAGAAGCAGTTTGGGCATTCAAGACAACATGGAAGATCACAACTAGCTTCACACCATTTAAATTATTATATGGCAAGACTGTTGTTTTTCCATTAGAATTTGAGCATAAAACGTTGAGAACTACACTTGAGCTAGGAATAGACTTATCAGAAGCTCAGAGACATATAATTCTACAACTCAATGAGTTTTATAAATTGAGAAATCAAGCAGTTCATAACACAAAGGTACTGAACAAAAAAGAATCAAATGACACGACCAGTTTATTAAAATAAGATAGTTTTAGGAAGGTGACTAGGAAATTTTTTTTACTCAAAATACAATGATCACATAGGGAATCTCAGAACAAGGTGGCTAGGCCCCTATGAAATTGAGAAGATCTTCCCTAATAGAGATATGAAACTTACTACTATTAATCCTGTAAGATTCAATTTGTTGGTGAATGGCCACAAGTTAAGATTGTATAAAAAACCAGTTGATAAAGGATCATTTATGGAATTGTTCATAGGAGATAAGAGAATAATGGAGAAAGAAACATTAGAATTAACCTCAAAGGTTGGGCATGTTGGCTCACCTCTAGGATTTCAAAAAAATTATGATATTTTAGTAGCCTTGGAGCATTCAACTTGTTGAATACTTCAAGGATAAATAAAATTGTTGAGATCTACCTTTCTGGGTGATCATCAACATTCTGCTAACCCATTTTTTATATAAGCTTTTGTTTTGTAGGTTTTATTGACAAGTGATTGCAGGAAAGCATGATCTCCATCACAAAGAGAGAATGCAATGACCAAAATTTTAACTTGCAACCACAAGAAATATGATAATGTTTTTTTGAAGTGTCTAATAGAACTCATCGTTACATAATAGACATCAAGGAAGCATGCACAAGTGGGTGGTATACAAAGAATGATTGGAACCCCAACCAATTGGAGTTACCTCTATGGGAAGCATCTAGTTAAAATAAGGAGTAGTTAACAAATTTAAACCCACATTTGCAACATCACAGGGAACTTGCATGCAGCCAAGACGCCAGTTCAATAAAGCATGCACATCAATCATTACAAGCTACAACGAGATAAGTGCATACATTTATGACCTTAATAAAGCATGATTAGATCAATTATGAGTTATGCCAAGTCATAAAGCATTTAACACATTAAAATTCCATTGTATTTCAATTATGATGTGTCCACTTAAGCCCTCCACATAAGTCAATGTGTCACTTCATTTTGCTTCATGTACTCAATGTTATCAAATCCACTTAATGATTAATCACCCCTAAACGTATTGCTTTTCCCATTGGTAATAAAGTTCAAAGAAATGAAAAGCCATCAACACAATTCATTTTTGTAAAGTACTTTTAAGGAAAAATTATTTGGTTACATATTTCACCTAGGATAGGTTACGTATCTGCCATGAGAGGTGACCTGATCAGATATGAACCTTTTACACATTTGTAACTTCTAAATCATCCTGAGGTTGTGCAGTACTTTGAGATACATGGATGGATGCAATACATTAACAAATTTCAAGGCTTTGATAAGGTAGTTGTGGTAGAGTTTGAAAATACCCTAAAAAATGGAGAGGTAAAGTTAAAAGGGTTAACAACAAGGGTAAGTGATGACATTTTAGTAGACGTCACTAGTTTAGCAGCTCAGAGAGAGCCATGTCTAGACAAAGCTAACCCGGAAGCAAAAAGAAGAGAATTTACAGACAATGATGAGGAGTTCATCTCAGACTGCCAACATACTTTTAGAACATCTTTCAAACCTTTATGGGAACAAGCTTCCAATTTTTTCATTCAATATTTTACTTGTGAAGGGAGGTATTCAAGGTTAAATATAATTCATTTAAAATTTTTAAATCATTTTAAAAAAATCATCAAGTGAATGTTCCAAATTTATTTCAAGATATGCTTAAGAAAATGAGAAAAGAGGTTCAGAGGAGTAGGGCAGCCTTGTCACATCACTTTCTAATAACCCTAGTGGTCAAGCACACTTTGTAGAGGGAGCACCCTCATATATCAGGGGATGACTTTGTGAGAGTGGACAATATTGAAACCTTGTTGGGAAAGAGGATAAAAAGGAGAAACAACACTGAAATTTCTACTTCACATATGTCAGAAGTTGTACAACTCTCTTCCCCACCTCAAGAACCAATAATTTTTTAGAGTATGCCTTCTATAGAAGAAACCCCTACACCTATTTCACCAAAGAGAATCTTTATTGCTGAAAATTTATTAGAATTTCCTCCCCTGAAACCTCCACTTCCAAAACCAAAAGGAAATCTACTAATTTTTCTCTAAAAAAACTAGACGCTCCTATAGGCTTAAGAAAAAGAGGTTAAAAAACCTCCAGTTCAAGACGGTCTCAACCCATCTCATTGGATAGTGATTTGGAAGCCATAGAAGAAAATTTTGATCCTGGCCCATTGGAAAAAGAGTATAGAGATACTTCTCCCATAGTAACTCAAGAGACAAAATACCGTGAAAAATGAATGGAGGGACAAGAAGAACTAAATTAGAATGAGGGAATAGTTCATGAAGTATAAATTCATAAAGTGAGACAAGTAGAAAAGGTAGTGGAAGGAGGAAATGAACAAGAACAAATGAGTGTAGATGATGTCAATGAACAATTCATTGAGAAATTTATTGAAAAATCACAAAATGATAGTCTACAAGAAGCAAATGTATAACCAATGCAGCCCCCAAATATTATTCATGAAATCATAAATGAACCTAAAAACCCATCTTGCAGGTGACATGGGAACACAAACTATGGGACCCAATATTGAAAATCTATTGATGGAAAGAGATGTTTACATTAACAGGATCAAGAAAAAATGGGAAAAGGAGAAGGAATACCTTATCTCTAAAGATAATGAAGAAATGGAATACAAATATAATGAGATTGCAAGGATGAGACAAAAAAAAGAGGAAACAATGTAGGTAACATTTGACATGTTGAGTTGCAGACCCCCATCAAATTTTTATGCCATATACCTGAAACAAAAATATGTTGTACCATTGTAGACACAAAATAACACACTTTGGGTAACTATTTAGTCCTGATTGCATACTACTATTCAAATGATTCTTAAGTAATAAAAGTACTCATCAACCCATACCTTTGGCCAATTTTCTTTGCTTTATGTTGCCACTTTTGGTCTTGCACCTTTACTTGCTCAGTCTTCCTTTTTATACCTCAAAATTTATCATCCTGGACACCAGCGCCCAACCAAGACATCAGCACTAGGTACCCTAATTCCCTCTGGGTGCTCCTGACCCATTTGTACTTTTTTCACATCTTTTGGGTCCTTTTTAGCCATTTGAGCATCTTATCTTTTTGGTAGTCAGCCTTTTCAGGGTTAATTACAGAAATTCAAGCAAGGGAATCATATAAATATAAAGTTGATATGATCATAATAAAGGAACAAGCACTAAGCATTAGCTATCACCACCTAAGGTTGCACCCATCAAACATCTAAGAGCTCTATTGCATCCATCTAGAACCATCCAAGGGACACAAGGTCTAGTTATTCTGCATACAATAAGAGGGAAGTTCATTCTATTCCATGCACACATCTATTACATTTTTTTTACATCTAGCTTACTTGCTCGCTATCAAGTGTGACACATATAAGAGCCACCTAGGGCACAATTCCGCACACACACACAAAAGTACATTGGGTCTCAGATGTATTATAAAGCTCAGTCGTAAGTTCACCATTGTAACAGCTAAGGATAGTATGACCCCTCATTCTATATCTTTATTTTTTAGGATTTGATGTCCATTTGAGGGTTTTATTAGGTCAATACTTCATTGTAGGTTTCCAATGACCTTGGCGATCACTGTGTGACCTCATAGACGACCAAAGGTGAACAACAATAAATAACTAGAGACCACTCAGAGGAGGTTTTATGAGCATTTCCAGAATACCCAGGAACCTAGAAGTATGCCTAGGGCACCCACAGGCACCCCTGTCCCTCTCCAAGTGCCCCTAAGTCCTAGGAATATTCATCAGTTTGCACACTTTTTTGAGGCTCTCAGTGAGATTCTTCTCCATGTCTGTTCATCCGGTAATCGCACTTCGGCACAATCCAGATATCACTGCGAACCAGCTAAGTCATCTTTCCTCTTCTTTGCACTTAGGGTTTTACATTTTGCTTAGTTTTCTTGGGTTAATTTATGTATTTTAATTTTTCATTTATTTACTGTTACAATAACAATCAGATTAGGCATATATTTCATATTTAGCTTAATCATTTTGGTGAACCCGAACTCTTCAAACACACTTAGGATCTTTCTTTTTTCGCTTCTTACATTTTTCTAACATCCTCTCATCATGAATATTTCTATTCATGATTTCTTACTCCTATCATCCTGAGCTAAGGGCTAAGATCATCACTCTCTTGACTACTACTCGACGTTCCTTCTGAAATTCATCCAGACTTAGTATACAACACATTTGCATATGCATTTTCTCAGCACATTGTCTTTTCGAGCTAATCCTACTGTTGATCTTACTATTTTGACAATGATCCTCCTTTATACATCATGATGTGCATCCATAATATTGGTGTCAAGCGATTTTTAGTCGATAATGGATCTGAACTTAATTTTTGCACTCTAACCTTCCTTAAGGATTTAGGTCTCTCAACTGCTAATGTTATTCCTTCATCTATTCATCTTCACACATATACGATGGTTCCATTCATCCATGCATCGGCCATATTACTTTACCCATTACTATTCAGCCAAAAACCCTTAGTATAGTTTTCTTTGTCATGGAATTTCCAGTTTCATATAATTGTTTACTCGGTAGACCATGGCTTCATGTCATGCAAGTTATACCTTCCACAGTACATCGATGTGTCAAATTTTTACATGAGGATATCGAATACACCATTATTATTGATCACAACCCATTCAAATATTGCGATCATAATCCCAATACTACAATTCCTACTCCACACTCTGATCCTATTAATGAACCACAACCCATGGATACTCTAGATCATTTACCACCACTTGAAGGTGTTATTTGCATGTTAGATACAGTCTCATCTACAACACTGCCTCCTCCCGCTACTACTACTATGATTCCTTATCAGGGGCTTGTCCCACCATTGGACATCATTCCACCTACTACACCTTCTCATGTGTCATCTTCATTAGTATGACCTCCATTTACATGCACATTTTTCATGAATGATTCTTATTGGGAACATGTTCCATTTGATCCTACTTTCTCAGATACTATATGCACACATGATGGGTTGGCTAGGCTAGGCTTTATAGTTGACGACATTTTTCCTCCACCTCATGATCATCATCTCTACCATGGTTTTGTTCACATCATTGTTGCTTATGGTATTTGAGTATTTTATCTCACAATTTTTCTTGCACACGCTCCTCATGTATTGCTCCCCTCACACTTAGGAATTCTTGGCTGGATTACATTGGGGCATGTTAGATCTTGATCATATTTATATATCATTTCCCATGCCGTTTGGTTGCATTTCATTTGCAATGACTCATTTCTTGGATATTCACCAAATATCACTTGTTGGTATGCACATGGATGTCCATTACCTCCTTTTACTGATAAATAATATACTACATGGGCATGTATTATTTACGCCTCAATGGCTCCTTAATTGACCAACCTGACACTATCGCTTATCAAGTTTCATATGCTTCACCATTCAGTTTTGATCATGACAATGATGACCTCTTAGATGAAATTACTTGATCACACTCATTGCCACATACTTGGGGGCATCACACTTATCTCTCCCCTCCCTAGCATCAACAAGCGTCTTATTTTCTCATCACTACACATCTAGACTTCCACATATGACACACGCATATCGACACACTTTGGTATCGTCATTTCCCAATGACGCACTCTCGTGAATTAGTTCACACTTGACTATTGAGGGCATCCTATATACATGAACCTCCACACCACTACACATCATATTACACACGACACATTAGGCACACTTCTATCATGCATTTCTCACATGTATTAATCATTATCACAACCAACATACTTGCGACATTATTACTACATACTAATTAAACATGCAAACAATATATAGTTCTTGCACCTAGGGCATCAATACCAACTCAATTAACAAAAGATAAACACACCCTCCTCACATCTTCAACACAACACACAACACACTTGACGCATTTCATACTTTCACAACATATATCTCTTACATCACACAAATTACATCTCGTACACATATGACATGTTTCTCTTGCACGTGAGAAACATCACCCACAACATGTTTGGTACAATCACCATATACAACACATGTAGTGTCTTTTCACAAAATATCTCCTCTACATCATCTATCTCTCTTATATTACATGATACATATCTCTCACATGACAATCAATAGAGAAACCTTATACAATCTACTCATCCACAACACACTACATACTTGACACTTTCACATGTGACACAACATACTACAAGCCTGAAATATTCACCATACATTATACACTCAATGTGTTCACAATCAATCTCTTTCATAGACATTCAACAACATACCACACTATCAAAATATTAACAACATCCGACACAATAGACAAATTCACAACATACTACACAAACACAACCAATACAAACAATTGCATATCTCTTACACAATCAATGCAACACACTACCCTATGACGCACTCTAGTTCCATGGTCCATACTTGACTGTTGAGGGTATATTTCTCAAATGGACCTCATCACACTCACTTGTTTAATCAACTCACTCATTCAATCATGACGTTTACACTCTACACCTTGCGCTTTGATGATCACATATTTTTATTACACAGATTCATACCATTTCCCGATGATGGCGTACTCTCATTTATGGTTCATTCTTGACTGCTGAGGGGGCATAAATAAATGAACCTCATTACATACATACACATCCACCCAGGGGGCACGCTTCTCCTATCATTCACATTTATGTCCATTTCATCTCATTGACAACATACTACATATCTTGGTTACATTTACCCTTGCTTACATTTACTTGTTACATGCACATCTTATTACACATGCTAGATAGATATATTGTATGTCATTATCTTTATCATACACACAATGCATGTTCACTTTCCTTTCTAGTTGTGATAATAGATTATATATAAATCTATTACACGTAGAATGGATGCTTGGTGTAGTACCTATTACCAGTCCCACAACAGGCTCCTGGGGGCATCCACATTCATACATTACATTTTGTTTTACACATTTTTATCGGCACATTTTCACATACTTTTTATCTTTCTAACATGCTAACGAGTGCTTCATTAACATTTGTTATGCTCTATTTGTGTGGTATTGTTTACATTGATTTTCCCTTTTTCTTGTGTGAACACTATTTTATTTTGGCTTCATCGTCTTTGATTATCTTGTAACATTGTGAGTGGTGTCCCATGTTTACAACCCACTTTTCATGGTCTACATTTATCTTCTTGCGTGTTTACATTGTCTACTTGTGTCTTAGCTTACACATTGTCTTCTTAGCTTACATTTTTTCTTCTACATGCATGTTTTTCTTTACTTGTGCTAACACTTGTCTCCTAGCCACTTTGTTTGCGTGTGCATTGGTTTCTACCAAGCACATTCCCTTCCCCCTGCAGGGCACAATTTTAGCAACAATAGTTGGTCCTCCTTTGGGCCGTATACTCCTTCAGTGACATCGCATGCACCCCAAATGAGTGGGGAATCATTTGGGTGAATCAGTCACCCCATAAAACAATCTACAATCACAGTTACACAACACAACATAGTACCGGTACAACACAGTTTGTAGTTTTAGGGCTCATAATCAAACTTAGGTCTTTAGCACAACACATCCCTTCGTAGAGGCCTATAACTAGGTGGCAATTACACAATGTTTTGGTAGTTCTGCACAGTCGACAGAACTCCACATAGTGGATTTTATAGGGCACAAAGTCCTTATTACTTTTTCGTTGGATTGAATTTTTTGAATTTTACACACCATCTACAGTGGTGTCTTACATTTTGGGAAGCATTTAACAGTTGGAAGATAACGCTAGAATTTTATCCCTACACTTCTTCCATATTATTGGGGTGAGATATCCCCAAAAACTTGTGGAAAGCGCAACTGCCATGAGATTTCCTACAAAAATCATTCGTCTACAACATCTTCAGGATCCTTTTTACACTCTTTCCTCATTATGGATCAGGTGCACATGTTCCTTTTTTGCATTTTCATACTTTCCTTGGGTACTTTTTACACATTTCAATCATATACATGAGTATTTGACTACTTGTTCATTCTAATCTTTTGTAGGTCCATCCGTATGGGAAGCGATAGTCACTTCACAACATCACACACAACAAACAAACAACATCAAAAACAAGCACATCGCAACATCTACATATGCATTTCCACCCTCGATTCATTTTCATCACCATTTTTCTTAATTTCTCCTCTTTAGCATCGACGGTTCACACTTTTATCACTCCACGATTTTTCTTGTCGCTCGTCACAGTCTCTCTACATCAATCTACATGGTTATCAGGTACGCATCTCTATCTACTTTATGTAGCCGAGCTTTTCACTCACCAACATAAAGTGGGGGTGAATGTAGGCATAAACTCATGCACTTTGGGTAACTATTTAGTCCTAATTACATACTAATATTTATATTATTCCTAATTAAGAAAAGTACTCACTAACCTGTATATTTGGCAACCTTTCTTACCTTTCTGTTGCCACTTTTGCTCTTGCACCTTTACTTTCTCAATCTACATTTTTATACCTTGAAATTTATCATTCTGGACACCAGCACCCAGCCAGGACGCCAACGTCAGGTGCCCTCATCCCCTTTGGGTTCCCCTAACCCCTTTTTACGTTGTTCACATTTTTTGTTCCCTTTTTAGTTGTTTGAGCATCTTATCTTTTTGGTAGTTGGCCTTTTTGGGGTTAATTATGAAATTTAAGCAAGGGAATCATATAAATATAAAGTTATGTGATCATAATAAACAACCAAGAACTAAGCATTAGCTCCATTACATCCATCTAGCACCATCCAAGGGACACAAGGGCTAATAATTCTACATACACTTCATAGGAGGGAATTTAATTCTATTCCATGCACACATCTATTACATTTTTTACATATAGCTTACTTTCTCGCTATCAAGTGCGACACGCATAAGAGCCACCTAGGGAAAAATTCTGCACACCCATATACAAAACTACATTGGGTCCTAGATGTAGTGCAGCATTGAGTCGTAAGTTCGCCATTGTGATAGCTAAGAATAGTATGACCCATCATTCTGCATCTTTATTTTTTAGGATTTGATGTCTATTTGAAGGTTTTCCAGGTGTATATGTAAAAAAGATTACAATGAAAATGTAAGGAAACATCCAAATTTGTCTTCCTACTCTAATCTTCATAGAAAATACCTCAGATAGAGAAATGGATGGAAAGAGGGAGAGAGATTATACTTGCACTTACCTACAATATTTCACAACTCCTCCTTTGATGTTTTAAATTTTCTCTTGGATGGAAGTTGGATTGCTTCATATTTGATGTGGAGTCACTTGGGCAGCACCACCCCTTAACTGTTCTTAGATTGTCTTGACGAAGATGATGATAGATTGATTGTAGATGAATGGATTGATTGAGTAATTGAAGATAAAATGGATGATTGATAAAATCAGTAGAAATTTGTTATGGATTTGAGAGATTTCTTCTAAGCTAACTCTCATAGAGGAGGAGAGCTCAATTTATAGTTTTTGGGTGGAGGATTCAATGGCTTAGATGAAGCCATGTTGGATTGAGATTAAGGGTGGAGGATTCATGTGAGGATGGAGGATTCTAGAATTTGAAAGAAGATTTAATGGAGGGTGAGATGTTTATTTGAAAATTTAAATATAAATTAGGGAAATTTACATAGGCTTTTAGAAATAAAATCCTCTAGATTTAGAGGTGAGGATGTGATTAGGATTAGCATTAGATTAGGTTAATAAATGTGATTAGGAGTGAGTCTACATGGAAATGCTAGGTGTAGGGATGTGTAGGGTAGGTGGTAGGTGAGGTGTAGGAATATTAAATTCCTAGAAAATTTTAATGAAGGATTAAAATAAGATAATAAGGAATTAAAGTGATTAATGATAAAATGGGATATAATAATGATTTAAAAGGATCAATGATGGAATGATAAATAATGATAAAATGGATTAAGGGTTAAATATGATAAAATGGATTAACTAATAATAATTAATCTTGTAATTGATTATTATATGGATGATATCGGGATATTTGTGGGATGAATTAATCGTAATTGATCATGTCGACATTTTAGATGCCTAAAATAGGTCATTGTTTCATTGCATGTTTCCAGTGACCTCGGTGATCATTGTACGACCTCATAGCGACTAAGGACAAATAACAACGAAAAACTAGCATTCACTCAGAGGAGCTTTTCTAAGCATTTTAGCAGACACATGCATCCAAAAAAAGGCCTAGGGCACTCACAAGCGCCCTTATACCTCTCCAGGTGCCCCAATCCAAGAAAATTATCAGCTTACACACTTTTCTAAGGATATGTGCAACGCTTCTCCATCTCTGTTCATCCAGTCAGCACCTCGGCACAGTCTAGATATCACTGCGAATCAGCTAAGCCATCTTACCTCTTCTTTGCATTTAGGGTTTTACATACTTTGGCTTAGTTTTCTTGGGTTAATTTTTGTATTTAATTATTCATTTATGTACTACTACAATAGTAATCGGATTAGGCATAAAATTCACATTTAGCTTAATCAATAAATTTACTTGCATAAATTCTGATATGATATATGAAATTAGATTAGCCAAGAATTTATTTACTCTTTATCAACATAGTACTCATGAACTGCATAATTTATTATGTGATTTATATTTTTATAAATCACATAATAAATATTGGATCTCATTTTTTTTATTGGGGATGTACAATTTAAGGCATTATGTTCTTATCTTTCAAATGAAATGGAAAGAGCTAAGCACGTGGAGGCATATAGAAATTTGGAGAAGATTACACCACTATATATCAGAGTTGAGGCAACAACAAATAAAATTGCTGAAGAATATGATAGGTATATGGAAGTGGATGCAATCATAAACAAAGTGTTGAGAATGAGAATGGAAGTCCACACAGAAGTCAAGAACATGATCAAAGAACATGTAGTTCAGGTTATGACAACATGTAGAGAAAGATGGACAGAGTTATCACCTGCATTCCAAAGGAAAGAAATGCACTCACATCCAAATATACTTCCAACGTTACGTACGGTGAACAAGTATATTGAAATAGCAAATAAATGTGGGGATGATTGGTTTCCTATAGCTTAACATCATCCAATATTTCACTTCCAAATTTCACCTTGGACAGAAAATTTACCAATCAATCAGAGGGTGCAAGAAAGAGTCTGGGACAGATTGAGGAGTTATGTATATTTCTTATCAAAAGAGGAAGGAACATGAACACCCATAGATTTTAGGAAAGAATGCAGTTTCCATTAGAAAAAATAGGAAGCTCTTGAATGAGGACATTCAAGCATTTAAGCCTGGGGGTGTGATGAGTTGTATTAATTACTTTCATAACAACTCATCTTTTGTATTTTGATAAGACCATTATATCCATGTTTATGTATTTCCTCAGTACATTGTTGAACATCACTATTACAACCATGAACTTTTGGCATAATGACTAATTGATATAGTTATATCTAATTGTGTTAATTTTTTGATATTATGTGTACATTTATTATTGTTATTCCAATAAATTGTTTGTATGATTATATTTGTTCATGCCACTCTTGGTTGTAAGCAATTTGTCATATACAACAAAGGAACATGTCTACAACCAAAGAACTTGTGCACAACAATTCCTCCAAAACATAAGGAAATCATTCACAACAATGAACCCACATTTATGAAGATCTTTTGAAACATGAAGTGATGCAACTTAAGTCCTTACATGCCATTGGAGAAGTAGTTACAACAAAAACGTGGAAAATTGAGAAACAATTCAATCTTTGATTTGGTCATTGATTAAGAATTAATGAAGAACTGATTGTTAGTTGCACACTTGTGTGTTTCAAAAATGTGTTGAATCTCTCACTTGTTCTATTGAAGACTCCTTCTTATATTCTTCCTCTTCTCACATGTTGTAAATGATAAAATATAAAGGAAAGGGTTGTTTCCTTGTAACGAGTGATTCAAAAGAGTCATATTTGGAATTAGACAAAAGAGTGAACAAAGTTAGAAGAGAATCATATTAATCTCTTTTGTTCCTAGAAGTAAATTTTTATGCAAATTGATAAAGAAATCTGAGTTCTGTCATTTAGTTTTTAGTTACAGAGTTAGGAATGGATTAGTACCCAAGTTAGGGCCCACTCGAGGTCTGTTAAATCCCCTTCATTGTTTTATTTCATGCATGTTTCCTTAGGAACAATATTCTCTTTGAACCTGCAACTTTGTTTTAGTGATAACATTTAGCAATAGTCCATTTTCAAGTCTGATTTTTATTTTACTTTCAGCATTTTATGTGACAGTTATTTCTTTTCCAACCTCTTAGATCAACTATAACTATGCATACAGAAAAAGTAGTATTTCAAGTCGACGCTCTCTAGTTTGACAAGTAAATGAATGTAACCCAATGTACAACATATTAATTTTTACAATTTGATTTACACCACCACTCACATTCGTTCCACACAAAATAAATGCATGATATATAAAAACATGTCATGCACCTAGTATAAATAGTGCAAGAATTTGCATTTGAACTACGGAATGAGTGCATATCACTTGATCATGTAACTGTCATACAATCTTCATAGCTTGCAAAATTTTCTTCCTCTATCAACCAAAAATATCTATGAATTGTTGATTTCTCTTGAGATTCATGGCCCATGTTCTTGTTACACCAATCAATAATGCTTTCTACACCTGTAAATTTAGCATTATCTTTAAACTTTAATTCTTATCTTGCAAGGGTTCTTTTCACACATGCTCTTGCACCCCTTTCCCATGTCCCACCTCAGTAAAACTCCAGATATGTTATACACATGTTTTTATGTGCATCCTGCATAGCTAATAAAAAATTTGTGTTCTTGAATTTTGATGTGTAGTTGTTCAACCAAATGTAATGTTGATTGAAAATAATGTTCCTCTCAGCCAAGTTTGCATAAAACAACTGGAAACACCCTTGCACATATTCTATAGAATGTTTCTGATCATCACTAATGTAGAAATTATACTCTCTTAATATTTTTGATCTTTCTCAGTGATTTCTGGAGATTGCATGAATGTTATATGCATGAAAATAGCAAATTACATTGAGATATCATATTGTGACTAAACCTCCATTTGTGGCTACAATAATTAATTATCTGTGAAGTCAACTACTGAAACAATAGTACTAAGTGAGAGTGTGCCCTTGTTTAACTTGAATTGTTCATCCAACCATCGAGCTCTATGTGTGTGCTTTACATACTCATAAATAAATTCCTCTATGAATTTAGCCATATATTCTGATACATGTAATTGTTCTAAAACAAGCTCACACCTCTTAGATTCTTTTCCATATTTTAATTGATATGCAACTGATTTATATTTGCTGAAACCAAATAATTATTTTTCTATTGAATGTGTGCTCTCCATCATGGATACAACTTTTTAATTTTGGCAAGCCACCACATACATTACATGCTCCATCCAAACATGCTTTGTTAATAATTTTTGTTTCAGTTGATTTTTCACAAAATATCGTAGGAATAAATTCCCTTGCAGATTTTGGTGGGGCATTTAATCCACACTCTTGTGATATGATGTCAATATATAAAACACAACGTATTTGACAAAAAAACATCACAATGCAGTGAAAATTCAACATGATTCCTGCAGTAACAAGTAGTACATAAGTGATTGATTTTCACATAAAATGGTTTGTTCATTTCAAAAAATCTTTTTCCTAATGTTAATTTTTGGATTTTCATTCTTAAACTTAGAAAACAATTGTGTTTGAGTTATATCCAATAAATTTTTTTGCACATGATTCATGACTACGAGGAACCTATTCTTCTTTTTACTGACATCTCTTCTATTTGGTGACACCCTTGTGTTCTCATTCCAATAACTTTAGAAGTAATTATTTTAGAATATCACATGTCATTCTTGTATTTTCGTGAGGAGTCTACTAGAGAAAGCCCAATATTCAGTTTTATTGGCCGAATTAAGACTTTTTTATCTCCCTATTGCTTTTATTAATGTTTTTATGATTAGCTTCAAAGATCTACTTTTTTTTTTTATAAGGTGTTTATTAATTGTTTCATCACTTACTATACAATTAGTAAGTGCACGTCATGTAGCATTATTATCTTTGGAGCATTTTTCACACCTACAATGTGATATGTTTTATGTATATTTTCAACAATTATTGCATTTCGATCATCAACATTAGATTTTCATAACCCTATGATCTTCATTGTGGGTCTCGTCTTAATTAATTTCATCAATGTGAAAAATTATTGACATTTTTGTGTATCATTTAATTTATCAAAGTAATTATCTCAAATTCCCATAGCTTTTCTTCTCACATTTCTTTCAAATATTTTTTTAGGCATTGGTTTTATAATGTTTTCAAATATTTAAATTAAGTGAATGGGTTTTCTATGTAAAATGGAAAGAGGTGTTCTTAGAGGTAAATATTCATTAGCAAGGTTACTTTCTTCATTCAATGTTTCCATGCAAATTTCAGGATTAACATTTGGAATATCGGGTAAAGGTTCAATATTATCATTCATACCGAATTCTTTATCCATAACAACATTATCATTCAATTCATTATCAATACTCATTGAAAAATAATTATTCTCCTCAATTTCATTATGTATTTCATCATCATCTAAAACATCAAGTACATTTGACATAATAGATGTAACTTTCCCTCCTTGAAGTTTTCGCATCTGCTTCACTTTCTTTATTCTAATATTTTATAATTGCTCGAGTGTTTTGTTCTTGACCTTTTTCGTATCCTTAAGTCAACTTTTATCTCCCATAATTAGAAAAATATAGATAGTGGGGTAGGGAACAACCTCACTTACACAAAATTTGTGCAGGAATGTATAGGAATGTGCAGAGCAGATAAAGTGGGGACAAAAATCCCATAAAATGTGGAAAAGGACATTGGAGGGTAGTGGATGTATAAAAAAGGAAACACGCCTGTTATAACTCGTATGGGTTTCCTTTCTCCATTTTTCAAGGCAAATTTCTTTCCTTGGATCCGGTTTAGATCCCCAAACCTGAGGCATGGACCTACTAAAACACATAAAACCATGTGTTCTCTAAAGAAAATGCTAAAAATTGTCTTCCTTAATAATAAATCCCATAAAAATGATCAACACATTTATTAAAATTTTGACTACAAGGTCAAATAAACTTTCTTCTTTTTAAAAATATGATTTTTCAAAATTTTGACTAGTATAAGGTTTCCATACTTATTATTTTCTAACTATGTCATTTTATAGCTATTTTTTTGAATTTATACATGTTTATCATTCATCGTGTATCTTTTGATTCAATCGTCTAAATTGAATAAAAGTTATACAGTCACAAACTAAGACTAATTCTACACATTCAAAAAATCTAATTTTCAATATTTTTTGAGGTAGTTAGGGGGACAGTCAGTTATCCCTTATTTTTCAAAATATAAAGTCTTTGTTCTTGAAAAATCATAACAAAATAAATACTCACTAAACAAATCTAAAAAAGATCTATCGCAAACTAGATGCTCCTATGTATATTTCTACCAAAGGGTTTTCAAAAATACTAAAAAGTGCTCAAAAATGCGGGGGGCACAACCGATTGTTCACTATGTTTTTTTAACAAAACCAGGAGCACATATTGGTATTTTAGATTTTTAGCCCACTTACACTTAACCATTTAAAAAAAAAGTAGCTTATACACTAGACTCAAAATGCTACGATTCATGTGCTTATAACATCTTCCAATTTTGAGTGTAACTATGTCAAATAACTCGTAGAAGTTGAAGATTTTTATTTTTTAGAAAAAAAAAAAAGTTCACTTAAGACCCCCTTTTGGCCCCCCATTTCCATGCACTTACCCAAAAAGTATTAAGTGGGATGAAGTTAGCACAACTTTTGGAATGAGTAAGAGTGTGGGAATCATATAGACCACTCCAATTAACATAGTAGGAATTTTGACCATGCATGTGTTTTGCATGTAGTTTGTAGCTGAAATGTAGTTAGGGTGGCAATTTTTGGCCTTGATAAAGGCTACCTAAATTACTTTGTAAGGGTGATTATTGTATTTGCAAGATATAGTTATTGTTGAGGTGTTGACAATTAGTGATTAGAAAAAATGTTATGATCTTTGATGTATTTTATATTATGTTGAACGGTATAAGTTGTCATTGCTGGAACTTGGGACCTTTATAAGTGATTGCATTCTACTATACTCACATCATATTGAAAATGAAGATGACATTATGGTTTTAAATTATGTTTTGTAGCTAATGGTCTGATTATATGCATGAATACAAAATGCTAGTGTATTGGACTATATTTGGTAAAATTATGTGTTCGTCAGAAAGCTTCATGAGACCATGAATGATTGCACTTTGTATTGTTTCTATTAACTAATATGGAAAGGCTTCATACTCTTTTCCTATGTTGTGTGAGCTCTCAAGGGAAGACTTGGGTGATACGCTTGCATAGATGGCATCTTTATTTGTTAGGGCTTGCACATGGGGTGCATAGATATTGATAGTGTTGGAAAAAGCCCAACACAATCCCTCTTTGAGTTATTACAAATACTACTAACATCAACATGCATGCCCCTAGCCCTACATATTGTAGTGTCATGGAACTTTTCCATGTCATGGAATAGTTGAAATTAATATGAGACAGAATGTCTTGAATAATATTGTGAAGTTGAATGTTGTCACGAGAAATTTAATTAGATTATTAATTTGTATGAATTTTTTGACTCATATCTATTTCAGTCGTCTCAAAATAATCTATATATAATCACTAACATACATACATATATGTACAAATATATAAGATTGTGAAGTTAAAAGATGTCATAGAAAATTTAATTAAATTATTAATTTATATAAAATGGTTGACAACAATCCATATAATTATTAACACATATAATAAAATGGAAGATAATTATCATTTCAACCACCAATCATTGTCTCCTTCCTTATGGTTGGAGGTCAGAAGATGAGGAGGCGAAAGCAATGGTTAACTAGGTTTATTGTTTTGTGATTATTGTCGATATATATATATATATATATATATATATATATATATATATATATATATATATTTTGTTTGTTTGTTTGTTTCGTAGTTGAGATGATACCAAAGTTTAATACAAGTCGTACCAAATTCAAATTGACTCATGTATTGATCATATAAAAGTTACCATTTATCTCTTCTTTTACATTGTTTTAAGGTTGCCACCAACATGCGTGGATAAGCTCTCTCTTTTTCTCTCCATCTTTACATTTTATTCGTAAAAAATATGAACATTTTACGTACACGTCTAGACTAAATGGAATCAGCAGTCATTTAATAGGGACCATCCGAGATTAAGACAATAACTTAATTTATTTGCATTGTATTCTCCTATTGGACAGCGAGGCAGAGAGAAAGACAAAGCTTTCCTCATCGCATGACTCAGCAATTCTCCCAAACCCCATGTGCACACCAAGTATGAGGCCGGCATTCCAGCCTGGCACCTAAATATGTTACTAATCCACCTATTTTAAGCAACCTTTTCTCCTATTACAAATGTTGAGATCAGAAAATCATTCGATTTCGAGTCCAGTATACAGAGGCGGAGATCGGTGTAGGAAGTATACACACTGAATATCTGTCATGGCAACAGTAGAGAAGAAACGCGTGGTCATTGTGGGAGGTGGAATTGCAGGCGCCAACGCCGTCAAAGCCCTGGAAAACTACGCAGATGTCACGCTTATTGATCCGTATGTCATATCTCACTCTCTTTTTTTTGCATAGAGAAAAATAAAATCAAATAATTGATTACCAAGATCATACGTCTCTGTTTTTGACCCTGATTTATGTATAACAGGAAGGAGTATTTCGAGATTCCATGGGCGAAATTGAGGTGCATGGTAGAGCCAAGTTTTGGGGAAAGATCTGTGTTTTTGCACAGCGAGTATTTGAAGACTGCTAAGCTTATAACATCCGCTGTAACAAGTGTTACGGAGGAAGCAGTGTTGACTGCATCGGGAGAAGATGTGAAGTATGATTATCTGGTTTTCGCCACCGGTACTGCTTATGATGGGCCTCCCACAAAAGCAGACAGACTCCGACAAATCGAAGCAGGTAACTCTTAATTTTGGAAATTGAATCTGCCAGACCTCTGGTTTGTGAAAATCGAAGTTGAATTCTGATCTATAAACCCAAATATGTCCATAGTGTAAACCCAAATACAGTCTGAAGAGATATGGTAAAAAGAGTGTGGTTTGTCACCTTATGGTAAAAAAAGAGTTTGTTAGCTATAAAATAAAAGGTAAATTAAAACTGTAGTTTTAACTTATAGAATAAAGAAAAATAAACATTGCGGAAGAGAATATTGAGAGATGGATATAAAATAAGTTGCATAGAGCAATTTTTTATATTTTTTTAAGTAATCATTGCTCTAGTATAGTAAGAAATTATTATTATTAAATGGTTAGGGTAGATTAGTTAAATATTACTTATGACTTTTTAGTGACATCCATAGATGTGATTAAGTGATAATCTTGGTTTAACAATGTTAAAATTAAAAAATTAAAAATATCTATGCCAAATGGTTACAGTTTTTAAAATATTTTTATTTTTTTTCTATAGTTTAATCAATAACATCCATAAAATTTAATTAAATAAATATAAAATTGATTTATAAACCTAATAAAATATGTTTTAAAAAATTATTGTTATTTTTTAGTTGTTTAATTGATTATTTTTTTTAATATCCCTTCAAATAAAAAACACATTAAAAACTAATTCTTAGAATAATTTAATACATAATGAAAATTTAAAATCTTTTTAATGATAATCGAATACCTAAACATATGAAATCTTACCTTACATCAATCATTATATTCTTTGCGTTGCCTTAAAGATAAGTTTTGTGTTCAACGCCACCACCCAATCAGACTTTAACTTGTGCCTTTCATTTGGAGTTTGAACCTAACCACTTTTGTAATGTATATCGAAAAATCCAAATGGGTATAAAGAAATAATTTTATAAAACAAATTAAATTAAGGAATTGCATAGTTTATCTAAG
Source organism: Taxus chinensis (assembly GCA_019776745.2). NCBI lineage: Eukaryota > Viridiplantae > Streptophyta > Pinopsida > Cupressales > Taxaceae > Taxus > Taxus chinensis. The sequence goes on along the minus strand of CM034149.1, from coordinate 881,728,041 downwards.
GGTACCCCGTGGCCACATATTGCTTAAATAAACATAAGTTTATTGTCCTTAAAATAATCATTATGATTGCGACCAGCTTAGCATCTAATTAAACCATATTGATTGCGACCAGCTTAGCATCTAGCTAAATTATATTGTATACAATTGAGCAGTCGATTCTTCATCATTTTCCAATGGCCAACTTTGTTTGTTGTGTAGTTTATAGTGCAAGTCAGCAATATAAGCCTTTGTGTTGAATACATATGCGTCTTATAAAACAAACTGACATGGTAATTGGGTTACTTTGGATAAAAAGGTTACTGGCAGTTAGGTTAGTTTAGATTTGTCCCACGTTATCATTTAGCTACCCTTATTTTACTTTGAATTGGAAAAATAGTTTGTAATTATAGAATGTTAGTAATTTTAATAAAATTTAGTAAGCAGTTTTTTCCCTGTGTTTTTTTTGTTAATGTAAACTTGCAAGATGAGTATTATTATAGATATTTTTATATTAGTAAATATAATTTACAATAGTATTAGAGAGTGGCTTTATATTGTGACTTGGATATATTAATTAAAATATTCATAATACTTAAAAATAAAAATAATGGAGTAAATAATTGTTGTCAAAGCATAGGATGTTTATAACATTAATATTGATTAAATAGTTAAATTTAATTTTACTTTCACATATAATGTGTAAATTACATTGTATTCATGTATTATTACACTTGTTTTTAGGTTGAGATATAACTACTAATGGTGGCATGAAGTGTAAAGTTCTCAAAAAAAAAAAAAAAAAATCATGTAAACCACATAACGCCTAAAAATATAAATAATAGGATAAGGAATTGATGTCCAAAACATAGATGTTTATTTTTAAATAATATGTGTAAGCAATTGTTGTCCAAAAGATCATATTTAAAATGTATAATCCAATGATCAAATGTACATATTTAAAGAGTTAAATACATTAGCATACCCATTTTAGATAAATCTATGTAAAAGATGTGGCAAAATACTCTCTCTATTTTCAAAAATCAATAAATACCTCTATTAAAACAATAATATTATAGATGGAACCTTGGGTGAGTTGGCAATCCAACTTTTAATAAGAGTATTTCAAGGGATAAGTCTATTTGGAGTTGTGGTCTAGTAAAATCAATCTTGCAGCCTATTTATTGCTAGGCACAAAGCCAACTATTTCATGCACATTATTTTTGGAAATTTTATATAAAATGTTGATTTTATAATTCACGTCTAACTACATAATATTTAGATCCAGGGTATTTCAAGTTCTCCAACCAAACTAAAACTTCCTACCTCTTAAAAGATAGATTGAAGCCCCACTTCCCCTAAATTCTCCCTATAAGTAGGAATTTATCATACATACCTTTAAAAACGAGAGTATATCATATATATATATATATATCCATATATATATATATATATATATATATATATCCATCAATTAAATTATTAATAGAAACTGGAAATATAATATTAAAAAAAACTTTATCTAACTCTGTTTTTATATGTTATTCTTTTAATATGACAACACTCTAATCTTTTTAATTTTATATTTTGTTGACCGGATGATATAATTAATTTGAAAGCTTGATTTTTATTTATATTTTTGGGCAGGGGAAGTGGGATTATGTTACGTACTACTAGAGAGACAAACACTGATTGATCTTGCATTTCATTTGTATTATAGGCCTCTCATCATTAAAAATATAATATTTTTATATACTAATTGGCATAGTGTGATTTTTGAACAATTGATTTGTTATCAACAAATTATTCAAAAGAATACTCTCCCATTCGTTTGGTTTTTATAATCTTACTTTTACTTTTATATATACAGAATATCTGTACAGCTAAACCATGGAAGGGGTTCTTGTCCATATTGTCAATTACTAGTCAATGAATGTTTTCTGTTAAAATATTTTAGACATCCTCTTATATTTTAGTTGTTTCATATTGGTATTAATATTAGTTGATTCCTCTTTACTCTCTGGAAACCACATTATGAAATATGAGATTGATTAGTTTTTTTCCTTGTTACAGACAACAAGAAGATTAAGGATGCCAAGACAGTTGTCATTATTGGTGGGGGACCAACTGGAGTGGAGCTGGCTGGAGAGATTGCAGTGGACTTTCCAGAGAAAAAGGTGATCCTGGTCCATGGTGGGAGCAGACTTCTTGAATTTGTGGGAGAGAAGGCATCTAGAAAGACTCTAGCGTGGATGAAGAAAAAGAAAGTGGAGGTGCACCTCAACGAACGCATTGATCTCACCAGCATTACTGAAACCACTACAAGCTTTACCACAAGTAGTGGGAAGATCATCGAAGCAGATTGTCATTTTGTGTGCATAGGCAAGAAGTTGGGATCCTCTTGGCTAAAAGATACAGCATTTGAGGGATACGTGGATGAACATGGCCAAATAAAGGTGGATAGCTCTCTTAGAGTGGAAGGAAAAACCAATGTCTTTGCTGCCGGGGATGTCATTAATGTCAAGGTAAGTAGCGATCAGTACAATATATACCTTATTTGTTTGAATTCATTATTTTTGTTTAGAACCCCCTTAGATGGTGTAGGATCGTTAGGGACACACACGCATTCAATTAGTTATGTTGGCATCTTTATTTTTTATTTTTTTTATCACTACTTCTCTTGCATGTGAATTTGTTCTTGAGCAATTGAGATCAAAGAAAACAATATTGTGACTGTGTTTTGGACAGTTTATTGATTCTTAGTAAATGTGATTTTATATAAATAATAATACACTAGGTTATTATTTATATATTAATATTATGTAGGATGTTTAAAATTGAGATTGTATGAGTTACCAAAGCTCATAACAATATAAGGAAATAATTTATAAGTTTATAAATTATAAATTTACAATTTGTTTATTTGATTCAATCTGAAGCTTATAAGGATTAGATGTATAGAATTGTAGATTTGTCTATCAAGGACTGCTAAATTGGTGGATAACTATTAAAATGATTGGGATGTATTGAGTGTCAACCTCATTAGCAAGTGACAATAAGATCAAATTTTCACCAAAAGAAAAAAATCTTAAAAACAAGTCTTTTATCGTAATCATGTGAGCAAAGAATCTAGAATGGGTTATTAAAAGAGAAACCTTGAATGATAAATTCATATTTCACATTTAATGTTAGGAGTGTGTAGTAAGTTATATTATGTAAACTTGTGAGAAACCATGAGTACCAAATGTGTTATTCACTCTTAATAAAAAGTTCATGCAAAAATTTTAGGTGTTACGTCACTTAATTTTTCATCTAAAATTTCTGGGTACAAGTTTATTTGTTGTGTTGATTCACCTAGCGCTTACATTAATAGAAAAAAATTATATTCAAATCGTCTTTACCATGTGCAAAAAAGAGAAATTTGCTACCGCCCGATAGCATAAGATTACTGGCTGGCAATTACTATCACCCAATAACATTTCCTTTAAATTTGTGACATTCGCCAAAATTTCAAAAATCATTTTTAAAAATTCGCCAAACAATATCTATGGTTTTTTCCCAAAGGGATCTTAAAATTTACCCTTCACATTAGACACTCAAACTTTTTAAAAATGGATTCCTGTAAACCACTCTCATAACATTGAATACCAAGCAAACCATTCAATCTCACCAAAAATAGAATAAGTTCATGCGAACCACTTTCCTGCAATAAGTGTCGAGCGAGGCCCTTCACATTCAAAGAAATTCCATTTCTTTGAGACGCATTGTTGTTTTGAATAAGCAATCAATGGATCTGTACAAGGTTTATTATTTTGAAACTGATTATAACATAAAATGCAGGAATTGAAGCAAGGAATGTGTGCGCAGAAGCATGCGCAGGTGATTGCACAGAACATTAAGAAGTTGTCTAAAGATCCCAACCAGACGAAACTAAACACCTACAAAGCAAGTCCGGCAATAGCCATTGTAAGCCTGGGAAGAAAGGCAGGAGTGGGGCAGTTCCCCTTCGGCATATTCGGTACCTGGTTTCCTGGAAAGTTAAAATCCAAGGACTTATTCGTCGGACCCACTCGCAAAGGACTTGGTCTTAAGGCATAGTCTATATTATAATTTTGTTTTTTACATGTACGAATAAATAAGTTGCTATTCTCTGAGTAGCCCACCCTGTATTCATGTAAAAACATAGGTTTGGTGAGATTAAATGTGTGTATCATATGGATGGATTGATTGATTGATTGTGTGTATCATATGGATTAGTTGTCCGTCCCGGGCATATTTTCTTAAGCTACTTGTACACAATATTCTATTTTATAAGGTGCCAAAGGTTTTTAAATATAATGTTTTGTCATTCGATGCAAATCAATCTACCTATATCTCGATTGACGTTTCTTAATATTTTATTTGGTTTTGGTTATATTATTTGCTCTCTCTAATTTTTTAGTCTACAAGTCGTTGGGCTCCATAGACTTATAGAAGAAGAAAAAGAAGAAATTTTAACAACTACGAGGCTACCAAAGAGAGCCTACGGGACAACAGATCTTGCTAAAGATCCGTCTGACATTCAAATCTCCTGTTGGTGAGCTTGATAATCATTGACGTGGGGAGGGGCATACACAGTGCTTATTTGAAATCCTTCCAATATAATTTAGATGGTTTTTTCTACTACATTATTTTATTTTGTAAGTTTAAAAGATTACAGATAGAATATTTGAAGGGAATGTCTAAATTTAAAATTAAATATAAAAAATTATTTGTAGTTGTCTTCTAGATAAGTTATGTTAATTTAAAAATTTATTTATATGAACAATACAAATTGATACTTAATGCTTAGGTATCCATTCTTTTTGCTTAATGTTTCGTTGAGGTAAAAGATTTCCTATAGCTACAAACCATTTTGTATGAGTCCAATAAGTGTGTACAAATTTTCTTATTATTTTACATAAATGTTCAGATGACATAAAAGATTTCAAATCACTTGTCACATGTTAATAGTTGCATAAAGTAGATGTTGGAAATTCTAGGCACTGAGAGAGGGAGGGGGCGTGCGGCGGAGGGAGGGGGGAGGGGTGAGTCAGTGCTAATTCAAAATTTGAAAGATAATTCAATTTTCTTTACTTTTTTTATATTGAAACCACAACACCATTCACAAGCAATCAACAGGAGAACACATGGAGAGAGAGAGATGATTTAATGTGGGAATCCCTTGAAGGGAGAAAAACCCATTGAAACCAATGAAATAACTTGGACAAAATTGTCCTGTAAATGTTACAAAGATTTCACTTTTGAGCATCCACTCAACTTGAAGCTACAACTCCAAAATTTAATCAAGTTTCCACTTGACCTTCTACAAGCCAGCCACAACTCCCAAAACTTCAATCAAGTTCTTACTTGTTCTTTTGTAAGCTGCAACTTAAAAGGAAGCTTCAACTCCCTGTTTCGTAAGCCACCACTCAGTCTTCTACAGTGTTTTGATCACTCTCAATTTGTTGTCTTTCACAAGAAGTTGTGACCTCTAAATCAAGTCATATATTCTATGTTCATCTCTCTTCTTCACTCACCATGTCTCACATATCTTCTCAACATTTCACATTGTTGCAATCTTAGTCTTCAAGTCTTCTTTTGCTCACATATCTTGATCCCTTATTCATACATGAATATGCTCATATTTCTCCTCTTTTTCAGTTGATGACTCTCATCAAATCATCTGCCATCTAGTGCTTCCTTCAAAACATGTCTTTTTACATGCTTGTTTTGTCTTACATATAATCCTAAATTTGATTGTACTATTTGTCAAACATGAGTAGTTCAGTCTTCAACAACATGTCTCTATACACACTAAGGAGCTTATATCATCAATTCTGACTTCCTCAAATACTCTTGCACTTCACCTTACATCCACCTTTTCACTTAATCTCTATACAACTCATACATGGAGGGAAGAATAACATTTTCAAAATTGTCCTCATGCAATCATTATTTCTAAAAATGATATCAGTTTCATGTGCAACTCTTTTGTAGGTCCTGTCAAGATGCTCTATCATAAATGATGACCAAAGGAAGCTCTCAAATCCCCTAACCTTCTAACTTCTATTGCAAATATTCCCTTCTATCTCTTGCACCCACTGACTTGTAACGGTTATGCAAACATTTTTCCTCATCGTCAACGTAGGATTCTTGTCTTGTAGCAAAAAGAAGAATGTACCAAGTATTTTAAGCATGAAAGTAAGTTACTTAAACTACCTACTTGCTCTTTATCCCCTTTTTTATGCTTCTTATCTCACCATTTCAAGATCAAGACACCATTTAGACTCATGTTCCCAACTAGTAGCAATTAATTCAAAGAACCAATCTTGAACAATGATGTATGGAGCCACCATTAATATTAGGTAATGCAATCAAAGCTGGGTTATAAGCCTCTTCAAGAGAACTACTACCACAATATGGACTTGGAGACCATCAAGTAAGACAATGTCACTTTATTCTATCTCCTCATCTCAACAAGGTACATAGTTTTGAAAGCTCTAAAGCAACTTTCATGAAATATGTCTATTTACTATTGATATATACATGTTCAGATCCTTCTAAACCTTGAAGAAAGTCATGTACTACCTGAGGTTCATCTTCAAGAGAAATGAAGCACTTCAATCATCTCCATTCATGCAACGAGGTGTTATTTTTTGGCAAGAAGAAAATAGGCTTTCAAACTTAGAATTTTTTCCTCCACAATGTAAGCTTGATCATGCACTCAAACACACCTTCATGGCTCCTAATCAACATTTATGGAAAGTTCTATGTCTTGAATAACTTAGCAGGTCCATGTATTGCTTCATCTCAAGACAAGGGATTAAGCAAACTTGTTTTTCCAAGGACTATTCAAGTTGATTGTTAAGCTCCAAGGACTAGTATGAGATAAGAATCCCTTCAACACTTAAACCTTAATTTTGATGCCAATTCAAGGTATAAGAACTTCAACATGGATCCCTACTACAAGATCAAACATTATTTTACATTTATTGTATGATAAATTTCATGTTTGCATGTACATTTCACATTCCTTCTAGACTGTCTTACTTCGGCAGTTTTGGATATCCAAGGCTAGTTCACAAAAATACCACGTTGTTGGATCAAACATGTTTCATTTGGCTTCTTTCCCTTGTTCATTCTCATTTTAGGCTTCCACAAAATGACTTTACATCAACAATCTCTCAATTTGTATGATTGGGTTTTTGCTTATTTAGGTTATCGCGGTAGGAAACCTTGTTTTATATCATACATAAAACATTTCCACATAACTCGCCTATATATTTTCATGGGAATCAAGGACATCTACCATACATGTTTTCGTATCAAGGTTAGCCTTTAAAAATATTTCATTCTTGATTGTACAATCAAATTCCTTCAAAACATGGGTTAAATTGTACTATATAGTTGCATTTGAAGAATGAAAACAATATACACTTGATCTAGGAGGAATCCTTCATGGTCTCGAATCATAATTTTTGCACTATCATATAGTTTGGAGCCCAAATACTTCAAATCTTGTCTATTGCTCTCAAAGGCCGAGTCATATGTAGGCATCTTTTTCATCCATCCATGTTGATTTGGGGTGGATATCTGATCACTCATGGAGGCGACATAGGCATTCATTGAGAGGACTCTACAGGCGTGGCTCCTCCACCATTCAACCTTTTACTCCACTTTCTATACCTTGTGCATTGTGATGCTTCTTGTTTTGAGCATTCTTCTTTAGCATGTGTAGTGTATCTCTCTTGTTTGTTGAGAGATTTTGTATCTATATTTTCAACACTTTTGGCATGTTGACAGTATTTCTTATGAGGGATCTATTCTGGTGCATTCCAGTGTTATTTTGTCAGTGTTCGAGTAGTTTTTTTGACAACTCATGCATATTTGTAGTGTCACTCCACCCATTCAGCAGTATGGGAGGGTGTGGTGCTGATCCTGCTTCTTCAGGTTTCGTGTCCTTGCCTTTTTACCTTGGCTTTTCTTGGATCGTGACACTCTGGAGTTTGTGTCCTTGCCTTGTTGTTTTGGTTATTATTCTTGGATCGCGGCACACCTATTTGAAGCAGTTGATCGAATTATGTTTGGTGTTTTTTTGCACTTTCGACATCACTCTGTTGACAGTCTCCTTGTATGGAGCTATTCTGGTGGAGCCCAGTGTCAGTTGTTTTTGAGTTTTGTGATCGAGCAGTGGATTTAGACCACAGTGCACACCAAACTTCTTCAGCATTGTATGAGTTTTTTGAAGCCGAGCTTCTTGGGATGCCTTGGAGCAGATCTTTACTCTCTTTACTTTGTTGTTACTGGTTTTGGGTACCTTGCGGTGTCCCTTTTTTCCCAGTTATTGTACATGATTACCTCATCATGCCTAGTTGTCAGGACTCATACTATGGACATGCCACATCTATTTTAGTCCCTAGCTTCACTTGAGGGGGGGTGTTAGAGTAGGTATTTACCTTAGCTCATGTTCACCTAGGTATATTTTTTACCTTTATTGTACTTATCCTCACCCACTTATGTGTGTGGATATTTCTTTTTATTTATTTAGATATTATCTAGTTGTTAGGTATAATTTTTTCCTTAATCTATGGTATTGACTAGTTCTTTCCTAGATCTATGGTACTGACTAGATCCTTGATGTCTAGTTCTCTCCTAAATCTATGGTCTTGACTAGTTCTTTGATGACTAGTTATTTCCTTGATTTATGGCTTGATCTATGACCTTGACTGATTCTTAGATTGTTATTCCTTGCCTATTTAAGCAAGGCCCATTCTCAATGTATTGCATTGAGTTCCATAATAATATATGATATTGTTGCTCATTTGTTTGCAAAGGTTTATGTAAAGTTATTTTGGCAAATTACTTTCATCTTATAGATCGTAGTGTTTGATTAGCATCTGTGTTCTTGGCTTGGTACGATTTAGTTATCGCTCCTTTCACAACTTCTCCCTTGTGACCACCTTGGTCATCATATCCACAAGATTCTGACTGGTATGAACCTTTTCCAGCTTCAACTTATCTTCTTCCAAAGTTGTCCTGATGAAATGATATCTCATCTGAATGTGCTTCGTCCTTGAGTGGAAAGCAGGAGTTCTTCGCCAAATGAATAGCCGCTTTAACTATCACTATGTAGTCTCCCAACTTCTTGCTTATGACCCAAACTCATCAAGAAACTACTGTAGCCAAATCATCTCCTTGCTTGCCTCTGTGGCAACAACATACTTATCCTCTGTGGTTGACAAAGCCACAACCTTTTGTAACCATGAAATCCAACTCACCGCTATATCACCAACCATAAATACATAACATGTCATGCTCGTTCTGCTGTCCAAATCTCTTGCCATGTCCGAATCTACATATCCATATAATGTAGCATCTAATCCAACAAAACAAAATGCTACTCCCATGGTCCCTCTCAAATACTGAAGGATCCGCTTTACTGCCTATCAGTGCTCTCTACCTGGATCACTCATAAACCTTCTCACTGGCTCCCACTACATGGGAAATATGTCAGGCCTAGTGCATACCATAGCATACATCAAGCTACCAACTGCTGATGAGTATGGTACCCTACACATCTGGATTCTATCCTCCTCAGTCTTAAGACTCTGCTCCTTTGATAATTTAAAGTGACCTTCCAAAGGAGTACCAACCAGTTTAGCATCCCGCATACTAAACCTCTCCAAGACCTTCTTTATGTACTCTTCTTGAGATAATACCAGCTTCATCTCCTTCCTGTTCTGAGTTATTCTTCATACCAAGGATTTGTTTTTGCTGCCCCCAAATCCTTCATAGCAAAGGAGTTACCTAGTTACTTCTTCAGTACCTTTATTTCCTGTATGTTCTTCCTTGCAACAAGCATATCATCTACATATAGGCACAGAATAAATATAACTACCATCAAGAAACTTCTTGATGTACATGCAATGGTCTGAGTGACACCTAGAGTAACCATGCTCTTGCATTAAAACTGTCAAACTTCATGTACCACTGCCATGGAGCTTGTTTCAAGCCATACAAGCTCTTCTTCAATTTGCACACTAACCTCTCCTTCCCTTTGACCTCATAACCCTGTGGCTACTACATGTACAATTCCTCCTCTAACTCACCATGAAGGAATGTAGTAGTCTTCACATCCAAACTGTTCTAAATGCATGTCTTCTGCTATAACTAAACCGAGAACAGTCCTAATAGAAGTCATTTTTAACAAGCGGAGAAAAAATTTCATCAAAGTCTATACCTTTCTTCTGTGCAAATCATTTGACCACTAACCGAGCCTTGTATCGTTTCTTTCCTCCATCTTCCTCTTTGATTATATACACCCACTTTTTTCTGTAATGCTCTCTTTCCCTCAGGTAGCTCCACTAGATCCCAAGTATGGGTTTTCCATAAGAGATCTATGCTCTGCATCCATGGCCCTACTCCCACTTCTTCCTGGCATCCCACCTGCACTACTTCCTCAAAGCACTCTGGCTTTCCACTGTCAGTGAGTAATAAATAATTCAAAGATGGAGTAAATCATTCAGGTTACCTTCTTACCCTAGAAAACCTTCTCACCTCAGGAGTTTGGGGTTCCTGATGAGTAGGTACCTGAACTGGCTGTGCCAGAACATGCTGAACCTGAACCGGCCCCTTGGACACCTTGTTGTCCGCAATGTCCTCTAACACTGTGTATTATTTCTTTGATTCCTTTTTTCTGTTCCTACAACTAATCTTTATACATGATTTTTTTCATTAAAGACAATATCTCTAGACCGAAATATTTTCTTGTCCTTTAATACTCCAAACACGGAAACCAAAATCGTCTTCACCATATCCAACAAAGGTGCATTTCTTAGACTTAGCCTCTAACTTCATCCTATCATCTTTATCAATGTGAACAAATACCTCACATCCAAATACTCTAAGAAATGAGTAATCAATTTTCTTACCAGACCAAGCCTCCTCAGGTATACCTCCATCCAAGGCCATAGAGGGTCCTCTGTTAATCAGATAAATAGTTGTCATTACCACTTCCACCCAAAACTTGAGTGGCAGCCCCGCATGTAACCTCATGCACCTAACACGCTCCATGATTGTCCTGTTCATTCTTTCTAACACTCCATTTTCCTATGGAGTATTTAGAACCGATTCTTTTCCTGTGGATCCCATTTACCGAACAATAATCAATAAACTCATTGCTGCAATATTCCCCTCCATTATCCGACCTGAGACATTTCAACTTGAGACCTGTTTCATTCTCAACCAAGGCTTTCCATCTTTTTAAAGTTTCAAACACATCAGATTTATTTCTAATGCAATATACCCAAAACTTTCTTGTTGCATCATCAATGAAAGTGACGTAATAACATGAACCACCAATAGAGTTTACCTTAGCTAGCCCCCATACATCTGTATGCACTAACTCCAACTTACCCTCCTTCCTGGTAGGTCCAACCTTGAGGAATCTCACATGCTTCTGTTTCCCATAAACACAGTCCTCACAGAAGTCCATATCTAACTCCTTTAATCCGGGCAGCCTATCCTTTATAATATACATGCCCTTATGACTCATATGACCGAGTCTCTGGTGCCACAAAGTTGCTATCTCCATCTGCAGTAACTAAATTACAATAATTAGTGCACCATTGGTTAAATACAATTAGTACCATTTTTCTTACCTCTTACAACCACAAGAGCTCCCTTGGTAACCTTCCAAGAATACGCTGTAAAACTAACCGTACAGCCATCACTACCCAGTTGTCCCTAACTGATATCAAGTTCTTCCTCAACTTAGGCACATGCCTGACATCCTTAAGCAGCCATGTGTTCCCATTCTGCATTTTCACCCGGATACACAGCCTTTCCATACTATGTTGCATGGTTCATCATCACCAAGATATACATGTCCAAAATCACCTTGAACAAAATCAGTAAAGTAATGTCTATGTGGGGTGGCATGGAAAGAAGCCTTTGAATCTAACACCACATGCTACATCACATGCTACCAAATTTACCTCTTTAGTTTCCTCCTTCTTGTTCTTCTTATCCCGAAGAGCCCAACAATCTTTCTTAGCATGACCAACCTTCCCACAGTGCCAACATTATAACTTACTCTTGGACTTTGACCTTCCACGATCATTTGACTTCCCACGGTTACCTTTCCCTTTGTTCTTTTGTCTCCCTCTGCTCTCCACCGTCAAAGCATTTCCAAAAGTAGAAGAATCTTTGGTTCTGTTCCTTCACATTTCCTCGCTTAGGATAACACTTATTACATCCTCAAACTTCAGCTTTGAGTTATCAGAGACTGAATTACTTACCGCCATAACCAAGTTGTCCTAGCTATCTAGTAAGGAGCACAAAAACAACAAAGCCCTGACCTCATCATCAAAGTCAATTTTAACCAAAGTTTAACATACTCACAACTGTATTAAATTCATTCAAATGATCAGCAACAAAACCATTCTCAGACATCTTCATATTAAATAACTTTTTCATCAAAAATAATTTATTAGAGGTAGAGGGTTTTTCATATAACTTCCCTAACGCACTCATGGGACCTTCCGTGGTCTTCTCCTACGATATGTTTAAAAGCAACTGAAGATGCAAGGCATAAATGAATTTCCCTGAGCGCCTTTCCATCCAGCAACTCCCAATCCTCATCCGATCATGGCTCGTAGGTTTCTTTGCTTTTCCAGCCAAATGGAACATGGAAGGTCCTTCTGATATAAGTAATCCTCCATTTGCATCTTCCAAAAACCAAATTTCTACCCATTGAACTTCTCAACCCTCGATCTACCCTCATCTGCCATAGCTCCCACTCAAGATAAACTTTCCCTATGATTTACAACTTCAGAAAAAAACCACCAAAGCTCTGATACCAATTGTTAGGAATTAGAGAACAAATATGTGGAAACAATTCCTCAAAACCACAGCAGTAGGAAACTATATAGCAGAATTACACTTGTAGAAATACAACAACATAAATGAATAATGCACAAAAGAAGACAAGACAAGATTTAACGTGGTTCACCCAATGTGGGCTACGTCCACCAAGAACTTGCTCAGATTTTATTATCAACAAGAGTAAAAAAAACTCTCATTGGAGGTCTTCTCTCAATTATGAACTCACAATTTTGAATTCCAAAGATGCTAAACCACATCTAAACCACAATTGACACTCAATTGCTTAACCTTGATCACTCTTCAACACCTCTTGATCATTGAGACTCAAGACCTCTTAAACACTCAAGATATCTTTAATATACTCTAACACCTCTATTTATAGGATTACAATTCTCTTCTAAGAAGCCATAAAGCCAACCCTAGAATATTGAAAGTCGTGATCTTTCAACTTCCCACTGCTTGGAAAAGTAGTCCCAACGTTGACAGCCAGTTAATAGCATGTTAACACATAACGTCACAACAGATGACTTGCAAAAAATTCCTGAAGTCTCCAAACTTAATGTGTTCGAGCTCTAGCACTTCAACTCTAATTCAAGAAGACCATAAAATAGGCTCCACACCCCAACAGTTCAAACACCATAACGATGTTTCCACTAATGGCCATGAAAGCGAGTAATAAAGAGCTTGTGTATATGAATTAGTTAACAATGCAAAGGAAATCAAAACTAACACCTAATAGCTTCAATACAATGCTAACTAGATCAATATACCATCATGCTTAGAGCTTAAGCAAAATACTAATCTATAACATATTTTCATTAGAACATGAAATGAAGATTCACACTAGCATGCTAAAAAAATTATCCTCTATCTCTAATTGAATGCTAATGAAATGAACATATTTAGATCCTTAGCAATAAAAAGGGTTGATTGTATGCTTGAATCCCAAGGTTTTCAAGAATGGAGTCTTGTCAATCCATGGCTACAAGACCATTTGACATATCTCCATATGACTTCAAAACTTGGATGGATGAATGTAAGAAATGAATATAGCTAGCTCCTCTAATGGAAGAATTCTCTAAGATGATAAAATGACTATAGTATAGGCTCTATGCTTATTTTGGTGTAAGAAGAAAGGTTAGAGGAGGGTTCCTTTTATAACCCAATGGTTTGAAGAAACTTTGCATCCTATTGTATGTGGGATAATAGCAAAGCTAGGTTAGTTATGGAAAAACATGGTTTAGAAGTGGTTGAGTTTACTTTAGGAGAGTTTAGTTTGTCCTCTAGTGACTCATGGGGATTGATGGGGTTTATTAATTAACCAAAGTGATTAATTAATAGGTGTGCAAGCTTATAAAAGCTTTTCAAGAGGAATAATTAGTATGATTTATGTTATGAGAGGATTTTAATCAAATAAATGACGATTTATTGATTAAATAGAAGAGATAATTAATTAATTAATTGATCTAGATAGAAAGGGGTATTAATTAATTAGAAATAATTAATTAATCTAGATAGAAAGGGGGGACTTAATTAATTAGAAATAATTAATTAATCTAGATAGAAAGGGGAGCTTAATTAACTATATATAATTAATTAATCTAGATAGAAAATGGAGCTGATTAATGGAAGGTCGTTAATTGGCATCGTTGTTGGATAGAAGAGTTAATTAACTAACATAATGTAATTAATTAACGACGATAGTAGAGAAAATGTTGTGATATTGACGATATGTCATCAATTTGCGGGAAAGGGTATAATTAGCGCAATTTAAGTATTTAAATTTCTTGAGATAAATTATAGGTGTCTACATTTTTCCCCTCTTTGGGGTGGCGTAAGTGATGCCACTTCAAAGATAGTAGACAGATAAAATTTTGAAGGGGTAGAAGAAAAATTAGTAGAAGTAAGAGATAGCCCCTCAAGTGTCGATGGGGTGATGAAAGAAGGTGATCGACGATCAAAAAAAGGTGAGAGAAATGGATAGAAGAATGGGTAGGGGCAGGATACCCCAAGTAAATCAGAAGAATAGTGTTGATAGGAGAATGATGTAGAAGAGGGAATGAAGACAGAAAGAAAAGAGATAAGCTTTCATCCAATTGAAAAAAATTTAGCGTCTTCATATTGCCAAAGATGTATGTCATTGGTCCTTATTAAAAATATAAGCATACGCAAAAATTAGAATGACATGAAAATCCGTACTACGAACAATTGTCCATTGTTGAAAACACCAACTCAATGCAACATACAAAAATAAATGCAATATGAGAAGGAAACAAGCTCATTTAATAGGGAAACAAGTACAAACACACATACTCAAACCAACAATGGTCATAGACGGTTGTACAAATGTCTTTGTTATCAAGTTGAAGATCCCAAAATGTTCATGATTGACAACAAGGGTGAAAAATGATTCCCCTAGCAAGGATACATATAAGGGAAAATGATGAAGCATGTCGGGCCCAATGATAAAGCATTGTGCGCAATGAAACAGTATCAGGCAACTAGATGTGGCTTAGAGTACCGACGAAGCAAACAAGTTAGCTTTGTAAATGGCTATAAATTTGATGATCTGTGATTCATTTGATTTGTGAACACGTGAAAATTCCAGCAAGATATGGAATGAATACCATGTGTAAGACACGAGTTTTAGCCGCTATGAGTTGTTTATCTATTTTTGTAAATTTTACAAATTTTTAGGATTTTTGAGAAATTTTGAAATTTTATGTGTTTGTATTTTTCTATGTTTTTTGAATTTTTTTGATTTTTGTAATGTTTAGGGATTTTGGATTTTTTTTGAAGAAATGAGAAAATAGGAGATCACCTGGAAAGCAAGGAAGTATTTCCCTAGGGAGAAGAAACAGGTGCCAAGTAGCAAAAACACGCCCCGACGTGGTGAAAAGGAGTTAAAAATGATTATTTAATAAAAACAATCATTACAGTGGATAGAAGAAGTGTTGGAGTTATCACGACGTTCAAAACATGCCTTTAGGGCATCACGACAGGTTAAAATAACCAAATATACCCCTCCTAAGGGGGGTAAATCATCGTGATCAGTACATTTTCTACCAAACCCTACCAAATTTTTACCGTGAGTTACTGTGAGCAATGAACGAGATGGCTAGGGTGCAGAATCGATATGAACAGGTTGATACCATTTGAGAGTACGTTCGGAATGACGATGATGGACCATTCATGAGTACCCCAACCCTTTGTGGTCTTTTTACGCATTTAATTTTGTATTTACTAGCATTAATTAACATTTAGACATGCCACATATTTATATGATTCATGATGATTACTATGGTTATGGATGAGGATTGGATCATGATTTTGTTTGATGTTATTTATTATGTATGTACCATGATGGATATTGATGACGTATCACATGTGTTTGATTTTTATGATAGATCCATAGATGATATCAACTGTATTGTATATGTGATGTTCTAGATTAGTGGATGGGATGATATAATGATATTAGTGTGGGAAGGATATATTTTGATATTTGCGATCCCTCTTGCCCCCCATTTAATGATACGATATGCGATTATTAGCTTAGCATACATGTATGATGTACACGTAGCATTTTATTTATATATGATGTACATATGATGTTAGATGTGATGATATAGATGGAGATATGATGATGTGATCACAAAACTATGTACATACGAAAAGCAAACACAAGAAAATGTTAACAAACCTATCAAATATACATTGCTAAACAACATGAATTAACACAACTAAGTACAATTATTTACAAGCATGCAAAAACACACTTCATATGTACAAGTAAGAATGAATCTAATATAAGCAAGAAAAGATGAATCTAACAAAGTATGTTTAAGCAATAAACTATACAAATGTACAAGAAAACATAAACTATACAAGCAATCAATGTACACAAACTAGAAAACAAAGCAAGAAACAAGATAAAGCAAGTAAACTAAAGCTATGTTTTTGTAAGATTGTTTTTAGTGCGTTTTACGTTTGTGGAAATTTTGTGAAACAATTTTCTAGTGTTTTTGTGTTTTGTTTTTTTCTATTGTTTGTGTGTTTTGTTTTTTTCTATTGTTTGTGTGTTTTGTGTTTTTCTTTGTTTACGGTTTTTCAAGTATTTTGCGACTGTTTTTTGTTTTTGAACATATTTGAATGTTTTGTGATTTTCTAAGGTTTTCTAAAACTATTTACAGGAAACCGAGAAACATGGATGTCCCCAGCATTAGATGATAATATACAAGGGTAGGTGCCACATGTTATATACATGAAGCTGAAACTGTGAAGGTGCCCCCAACATTCAGAAGGAAAAAAAAAGGCAATCCCTTCACCGATTTACAAGAGGAGAAACGACCGGATCAAGGCTTGAGAATACAGGATCACAAGGAATCTCAGAGATAGGTGTGGAACTAGCCCTAGAGCTAAGTAAAAGTACCCCCTAGATGCAAGATGCTTATGAACAACGAATCTTCCCAAGGCATCGGAAGCCATTTTTCACTAAGGAATCCATCCAAAGCGCCAGAATTGTGTGGTTTTCACACATGGATGACCTGTTTTCTCTTTTTTTAATTTCTCGTTTTTTATATTTTTTTGGTCTTTTTTTACTTTTTTGTTTGTTTTTTTATTTTTGCGTCATGTTTAAACATAGAACAACATAAGGTGCATGGAATTCACTGGCTCACAAAGCTCATCTCCATGAAGATGAGCAAGTTTGTATGCTCATGTTCCATATTTTTCCACAATGATGTAAGGTCCTAACCAGTGTGGTTCAAACTTTCCTTTCTTCTCTCTTTTAGCCCTTGTGTTAAACTGATTCTCTTTCATGACATAATTTCTGACCTCAAATTAACGAGGTATTATCCTTTTGTTGTATTTATAGGAGACTATGATTTGATATACCTTAAGATGGTTAAGGGTGCAAATGCAATTTTCATCTAGGAATTCCAATTCTGCCATCCTGTCCACTCTGCAATTCTCATCTTTGTCTAGATAATCCCTAAGAGATATCCTTATGGAATAAAGCTCTATTTCCAATGAGATGATAGATTCTATTCCAAACACTAGGTAGTAAGGTTTTGCACTAGTAGGAGTGCAAATGGAGGTCTTATAAGCCCAGAGGGCTGGGTGAATTTGTAAATGCCAATTATGACCTGTCTTACTCACCATTTTTTCCATGACCTAAAATAGTGTTTTGTTAGTGGCTTCAACTTTCCCATTACCTTGAGGGCAATATGACGTGGACCACTTTAATCTTATTTGAAATTGGTGACAAATATCTTTCACTGTCTTATTCTTGAATGATTTTCCATTGTCAGTAACTATGGCCGCAAGAATACGATACCGACAAATAAGTTGATTCATTATGAACTTTGATATCTGAGCGCCTGTAACACATGTTAATGGAATAGCCTCCAGCCACTTAGTGAAATATTCTGTGTTTGTGATGATGTGGGTATGATCATCAGATTGGGTAGGGGTGAGCTTCCCTATTAAATACAGTCCCCATTTGGAAAATGGCCACGATTTTGTAATTAGTTGTAATGGTTGTGACAACGCATGGATGAAATTTCCTTACTTCTAACATAAAACACATTTCCTGACATGGTTGCAACAATCTGTCTCCATAGTAGGCTAGTAGTAGCCCACCCATAACAACTTCTTTGCTAAGACCATTCCATTCATATGGGCACCACACACCTCTTCATGTACTTCCTTGGTCACTTGGACTGACTTTACTACATTTAGAAAACACAACAGACTCCCATCATAGCCATGATGATAGAAAATACCTCCTAGAAGGGTGTAACGGGCTATTTGGTGGATAAGACTTTGTTTGTCAGATTGGGGAATGTCAGTAGGGAAGGTACCACTTTTAAGGTAGTCATAGATAGGTGCATACCAAGGGGAGTAGGGACCAACAACTTCACATGCCAGACATGATTCTGGTATATCATATGCAAGTTGACATAAATTTTCAACAAAAAATGGCATATTGTTGTTTTTCTGGTAGAATCCGCAGCATAGAACCCACTGCCGCCATTGCATCCGCAGATCGGTTTTGTGCCCTTGGAATTTTCTCAAAGGTAATACGCACAAAGTAGTCTTTTAGAGTTTCCACTAGTTCTTGTATGGGATGATCTTGTCATCCTTGACCTTGTACTCATTGTTGACTTGTTTGATAATCAGTTATGAGTCACCAACGAACTTGACATGGTGGATATTCCACTTGATCGTCAGCTTCAACCCAATGATGAGTGCCTCATATTCCAAAACATTATTTGTGCAAGGAAAACCAAGACAGAAAGCTTGCAGTATGAGGTCTCCTGAAGGATTAATTAGTACTACTCTTGCCCCTTAACCATGAAAAGTGAATGATCTATCAAAGTGGATCTGCGATAGGACAAATTCTTCAATATACATTAGTGATGAATCTGGTAGCTCCAAACTTATAGGATTTGTTCCAGGTAAAGGTGCTTCTGGTAATTGGTTGGCAAGTACTTGTTCTTTAACTGATTTTTGGTGTACGTATTCAATGTCAAATTCACTGACCAGAACGATCCAATTATCCATTCTACGTGTAAGGGCAAGTTTTGACAATAGGTATTTAAGTGGGTCAACTTAAGATATAAGCTTGGTTTTATTGTTCAATAGGTAATGGAGGAGTGTTTGAAAAGAAAAAACAACAGCCAAACAAGCCTTTTCAATTTAGGGATAGTTAAGCTCATAGGAAACCAGGGTACAACTAAAGTAGTGCATAACTTTTTCTTTTTAGCTTAGGTAATATTGTGTAAGTAAAGCACCAATAGAAAATTCCGTAGCAGATATGTATCAAAAAAGTGGTTCACCTGGAGTTGGAGGCATGAGGATAGGTGGATTGGCCAGGTACTTTTTAAGCAAGGAAAAGACCTATTGTTTCTCTGGTCCCCAAAAAATATCAACATCCTTTTTAAGTAGACGAGTAAAGGAATGACACTTATCAACAAGCTACAAAATGAAGTGGTGAATGACATGTATTTTTCCTTGTAGGATGCGTAGCTGTTTGATATTCTTTGGAGGAGGCATTTCAGTAATGGTAGTGAATTTGGTTGGGTCTACCGCAATCCCTCTCCTTGATGCAATGAAGCCTAGCAGCTTCTCTGATAATACTCCAAACACACATTTCTTTGGATTCAACCTAACCTTATATTCTCGCAGACGTTCAAAGATATGTCACAAAAATTTAGTGTGGTCTTCTCTTGTCTTGGAATTTCTGAGGATATCATCTACATAGTCCTCCATGATGTCATGCAATATATCATGGAATATTATTTTTATGGTCCGTTGATAGGTTGTAATGGCATTTTTGAGGCTGAAGGGCATTACCTGATAACAAAATGTTCCCCAAGGGGTTGTAAAGGAAATTTTATACTGATATTCTTTTGCTATCTTGATTTGGTTGTATCCTGAAAATCCATCCATAAGAGATAACATTTCATAACCTGTAGTTGAATCGAAAATCATGTCAATATTAGGCAAAGGAATTTAATCTTTTGGACATGCCTTGTTGATGTCCCGAAAGTCTGTACAAATTTTGATGCAAACCGGTTTAATTTGTACTGGAACTATGTTTGATATCCACTTAGAGTAGTTAATGGGTTTGATGAACCCTGTTGTTATCAGTCTCTATAACTCCTCTTTAACTAGAAGGGCCACTCATGGATGCATTTTCCTTAGCTTCTATTTAATAGGCTTTGCGTTTGGATGCACTACTAAGTTGTGCACCACCAAAGTTGGATCAGATCAAAATATATTTATAAGACCATGTGAATATGTCCATAAATTATCTGAGAAGCAATGTGAATGTCTTTTGTTCTTGTGCTGAAAGCGAAGATCCTATCTTGACTATATTTGGGTCTTCTTTTGTTTAAATATTTACGTCAATGGTTTCTTCTACCAACATTTTTGACATATCCTCCATACGCGTAGGATCGGGAGGAAGGTTGAGATCTTCTTCTAAGGGTTTCTATACGATATTTTCACCCTTAGTGTGACTTGGAATTTTGGTTTTGCCAAGGATTTTCGTTGGAACTTTTGTCCTCACTTTTTCTTAAGTTTTGTTGACCACGAAGCTTAGTTTCCTCTCCAAAATAGGCATGGGTATCTAAGTCAATGTAGAAACCATGGTCCCCAATTGGAATTGTGTCTTGTATGCCCATAAAAACTACAATGGCCTCATCATTCTCAAAAAGGTCCAATGACACATGACGTTGTTGGTCTTAACTGACAAAGGAAGCATAGACAAGGTCAATTTTAGACTCAGTGGGGGTTAAGGTAAGGAAAACGATATCCATGAAAAGGTTCATGGAGGAAAGATCCTTATATTGGCTATAGTGGGAATATGTGTCGATGCTTAAATAATTAGAGCTATCCTCGTGCTCATGATAGGTAGTGTCTTGATCATTGGGGTGTGATCCATAGGGTCAAATTTCAATACCGTATATTTCCATTTTGAAATTCTGAAGTGGAATTGGTTCTCTTGGTCCTTGCTCATTCTTTCCATATCCTAGACCCTTGTAGCCCATATAATACATCATTCGGCTAGACTTTTCATACTCAGGGATTTAGTAGCAGGTCGACTGAGTGTCTTCCCGGACCCAAGTTATAGGTGGGTTCAACAATTTCTCTTCTGTAAGTAATCCCCCAGGTATGAATGCCCCAATAGTTTGTTCATCTCTAGGCCATTTGAAATGATATTTTGGTTGGCCTCTTGTTTTAGGTGACAAACATAGGTCTGAAACTAGGAGAGCTTGTTGTACATTGTATTCTCCACAACCATACTCTAGAACTTTTATCTCCCAAGGATCAAAAGGAGAAGTAGATGTAAAATCTTCTCGAGTGCAAGTGCTGAGGGAGCCCAAATCAACTCATGATTCCATAGCTTCTGATTGAAGGGGAACAACTATATCAACATAAGGACATGCATATGTACCCTTAAGAGGAAAAACTATTGAGATAATTACAGTGAGCGAAAGGTTCTAGAACTCCTTTTATTGTAACAGTGTGTCCCTCATGTTTTAATTTGATGCACTGATGGAATGTTGACGGTATGGCCTGCATGGCATGAATCCATGGGTGCCTAAGAAGCATATTATATGGAATTTCCAAGTCTACGACATGAAAATTGGTATTATGGAAAGTTGGTCATACCTCAATCAACAATGTGATTGTTCCAACTGACTCTCGCTCTGTGTTTTTCGTAAGTGGTTATGGTAATAAAATGGGACTCTAGATCTTCCTCTGTGTGTCCCACTTGTTTAATTAGTTTCAATGTGCATATATTCAATCCTGACCCGTTGTCCACAAGCACCCATTTTATCTTCCAGTGGGTAAAAAATACCTCTATATACAAAGGAAGATTATGCGGTTGATCTTCATTGGGGTCTCCCTTGTGGTTAAAGGATATATGTACTGTTGGTGTAATGTTTACCATCGTGGCTTGTAAATGTGAACGATCTACTTCCATTAGCACCCCTGACCCCTTGAGAGTTTTGTATAAGATCTCCTTATGTACATTTGATATCTTAAGATGATCTTAGATTGAAATATTGGCAGATGTCTTCTCAAGTTGTCCTAAGAGGTTATACTAACCATCCTGAGGGGTTGACAGAGAGGGCTCTGGGATCATGAGATGGGTACGCCTTGTTACCATAGTGATATCCTTTCCCTTGATCCTAATGTTATTCACATGTTCATTAGAAGAGTGGACACATCCAATGAGTGAGTCATGATGATTATTGTCATTTTTGGTGTATAGATAGTTTGTAACATTGTAGCTTTGGGGGACTTTCCTTGATCCAACCTTTACTCATCTAATTTTCCATGTTTAGGGAATGGTTCTTTGAATATCCCCATATTTTTTTTTACCGTTTGATTTCTCTCTGGGGTGTCAGCTTCTATCTCTCCATTGTCAATGAGATCTTGGATGTAGTGGTGAAGTCTTAGGCACTCATCTATCTTGTGTCCTTTTACACGATGAAAATCACAATATTCATGATCTTTATACCATGCTGGTTTAGGAGCATTATCATCAAAAGGTTGCATTGTAGCATAAGTCACCATGTGGACTGCATCCAATTGCTTCAATATTCTAGACAAAGACTCATTAAGAGGAGTGAACATCCTACACTTAGGTGGTGGTTGAATAGGTCCTGTTTCACTTGATTCTTAGAAATTTCTTTGAAGTAGTGATGAAACAAATATGGTAATGGGCGTAGGAGGAATACCTGTTGAAATGTTGGTTGATGGGTTATTGCGCGCGTATGAATATTGAATCCACAATTGATCATGAGAGCTTCCTTTTGGTTAAGAGGAACTAAATGTAATGGAAAGCAAGACCACCAAAAAGAGTTAAACAATATGTGCAATGAACTGCCTAGCGTGTGCTAGATCTGGGAAGTGTGATACTCCCTAGATGGCTATTAGTCCACTGTTTTAAATAATTTAATGTGGGTAATAAAATAAATCCTATTGTAATTAAAATGATTTTGGTATCTCATCCAAAATACAATAAGAAAGATCTAATAGAACAGGCTAAGTTAAAATAAGATCTGAAGGTCAAATAACTGGTTCTGGGTCTCTGCAAGTCTAACAGAAGTCTCAGGAAGATCACAGGTGAATAAGGGTGATGGAGAAATAGGTGGGTAATCACTATTCTGGGTTGTATTGGTGAATATAGAGATCGATGTTGGTTAAGGGTGACTGACGACGGTTGGGTGTAACTGGTGCCGGTTACTGTGGAAAACTGGGAATGCCACAGAATGAGTTTGGGTCTTCCTTATGATTGCACAAATGACTTGGTTGGTAGGAATGAGATAGTAGGTGGTTTGGGTAGAATTTTGTGAGGTTTTAATGGGTATATGGAGGGGTGAGTATGAATG
The DNA here is from genome assembly GCA_019776745.2 of Taxus chinensis. NCBI lineage: Eukaryota > Viridiplantae > Streptophyta > Pinopsida > Cupressales > Taxaceae > Taxus > Taxus chinensis. The sequence goes on along the minus strand of CM034149.1, from coordinate 881,704,246 downwards.
GAGATCAATGGGTGAGTGAGGAAACAAAGGATGACAATATAATGATGAAACCGATGAACCAGAGAAGTAAAATGTACTACTTACTTGGATCTTGGTTCTCGACGTTTGTGAGTGCGGAATGAAGGTGTTGGCAAGAGGCTGAAGGCTGTAGATGATCACCAATCGTAAGAAAGCTTCTGCATGGGCTGCATGTGCATTTCTTTTGCTTGGTTAGATCAAATCCTTGTTGGGTGAGTGTTGAATGGCTGTGTAGGGGAAAAATGCTTGATCTCCTTCCTTGCATGCATGTTTTTGCTGAAATTTGTTCTCAGAAGATATGATATCTCTCAACGATGTGTCAATGTTTTTGCCAATCTTTTGCCAGCTTCCAAAATAAGAATGTTTTGGTAGTTAAAAGGTGACCAATGGTGGTTCCGGCTTAACCAGTGACAGTTAAAGGTAACCGGCGTCCGTCAAGGTAGGATTTCCTAGGTTTTACTAAGCTAGGGAGATCCTCTTGATTTTCTAGGTTCTCGTGTCGTTAACCCATGGATTAGACTAGAAGCTTCTTGTAAGCATGTGGGAATGTGGTTAGAGGGAATGTACGCATTGATTTTTAGGGTTTGGGTAAGTCTTGGTTAGTTATGGCAACTTACTAAGAATGGGTCTTAGGGTGAGGTGACTAGATGAGGTGTCTAGGTGAGGTGGATGTGTGGATATTATTTAAATTAAGATATTTAAATAATAAATATTGTAAGGATAATGAATTAATTTAATTAGATTAATTAAATTAATATTAGTGGGGTGAAGGGGGCCATGGCTAGTTTAATGTAATGAAGGGTGTTTATTTGTCGAGGGACCAAAGGGGAGTGTGACCTAATTTTGGTGTCTACATTTTGCTCCTTTTTGTTACGTAGCTTGTATTGGTAAGCGATGCTAACAAAAATAAGATGTGGTTGCCCCATGTGTGGGTAAAGGTGATCTCCCTCAAACTAAGAACTGATGAGGCCGAAGGTAGAATAGGTGAGTGGTTTGATAAAAGGTAAATGTGAGAAAAGGGAAGGTGGGGAACAGGGGGGAAAAAGGGTTAAAGGTCTACTCAAGCAATCTAGGTAATGGGTCAAGGTCAAAGGTAGCAACAGTCAAACACACGCACACGTATAAACTGTAGCACGCTACCGGATTGAAGAGCAGGAAAACTCTACATCATCTAAAGTCGATAGGTTTATCCAAACAAGGTCGATGTGAGTCTAATATCCAAGGTATAGGATATGGTCAGGAAACATGATGTAGGCTAGGTGCAGGAAAGTTTAGGTATGTTCCGATACACCAAAGGTAGGGTCACGATAAACGGTCACGGTAATAGGCTAGGTAAGGCCATTAGATCAATCAACACAGGTAATAGTACCGTAAGGTATAGCGAACACATGAGGTCAAATGTCACTAGCGATGGTCCAGGTCTAAATATTGAGGTCACAGCACAAGTAAGGCCAAGATAGGGGTAAAATAATGAGTTCCCAAAGGAGGACAAGCATAGGCAGTCAATGATGAGGTCCAAAGGGTGAGGTAAATGGTCAGGGTAAAGGTTAGGTGGGGTAAATGGTCAGGGTGAAGGTTGGGTGAGGTAAAAAGGGAGGGAGGGGTAGGGTAAGAGGGTAAAATTTAGGGCAATGTGCAAGTGAGGGTGAATGATGCCGGTTAGGGGTAACCGATGCCGGTATAGGAAAACTGACCAGGGTAAGGTAGGGCATGAGACCATTGCCAGTGAAGGTGAACTGTCATTGGTTAGGTCAGGTTTGTTATAAAAACAAACAATCCATGTGTTTTGTTATTCATTTGACTTCTTGTGAATTGAGAAAACAACAATAGAGAGAGAAAAGAGGGAAAAGTGTCTAGACGGAACAGAGTATTGAGTGGGCGGTGTGAATTGGTAGGGTGATGATGGTTGGACATGGGTGGAAGAGGTTGGAGAGGGATCAGGTCCACATGAGATGTGCAATGCTTGGGATGAGGTAAGCATCCGATTAGGTTGGAGACATGGTTTGTGGGTTTTTGATTTGGGTGATGGAAAAATGTTGGAAAAGAAAATAGGAATGGGATCAATGGCGGGCCACCGGTACAGTGGCCAGATGTGCCACCACGACGATGACAGCGCTATGAGGTAAGCATCCGACTCTAGGTGTAGTTGTTGAAATAGATTAGATGGTTAGTAAATTGTTTGTGTGGTTTTTGTTTTGGGTGGGGAAAAAAATAAATAAATAAATAAATTTAGGAATGAGAGGAAAAGTGGGTAAAATAGGAATGAGGATGGGTAAAATGAGGAGTCCCTAAAGGACGAGGGAAATAAATGGGATAGGAGGGGATGAGATGAGGTGTAAGGGGGCTTTAGGTAATTTTAGGTGGGAAAAGGGGCAAGGGGGGAAGTTTTTGAGAAAAGGGGGGTTTGGGGTGGATGATTGTGGGTTTTTACCGCGACAGTGAACGGCATCAGTCAAGTGTGGCTGGCATCAGTAGCATGTAACTAGTATCGGTTACTAAACAGGTGAATTGATGTCGGTTAAGGGGTGACCGGGGTTGGTTAAAGAGAACCAGATGACCTGTCAGGTTATGGGGGATAAGGGGCCAAAAGTGCCACAAGTTGAGAGAATAAGATGGGTAGGGGTAAAATAGGTTGTTGGGAAATTATAGGGGGCAAGTATGGGTGTGATAAATGTAGATTAATGTGTTGTTTGTATTGGATGTAGGGGAGATATCAAGTGCGTATGTAGGATATGGTTCTGTCCCTGCTTGTGACAGTGTGTGGTGCAACAACCCATGAGGAGCTGCAACATGTAGAGGTGGTGGGCCTTAGTGGAGTCTGACATTATCGAAATGTAGTCTGACATCCTAGTTTGATGGTTGCGCTCATCGATAGATGGGATGCCGTGACCAACATGTTCCACCTACCGACAGGTGAGATCACTGTCACCCTGGAGGACGTGTTTAGGATTCTACAGCTACCCATATTGGGTACACAGGTCTACTCTATCTCCTCCTAGGCCTCGAAGGAGCTGATGCTGATGGTGTTTGGCGAGGGGATGGCCGAGCTGACATTCCATAGTGCCAGCATTTGATATGGAGAGATGTACCTAGCTCGTCTGGAGGAGACAAGGCTAGTGATTCTTTTGATGGAGGCAGTGTGCTGCTTTGTACTGCTAGATGTAGAGGGTGGAAATTTTCCCCAATCATTGATGGGGGTACTCCACGACATGATGATAGAGGAGACTCGCTTTGCCTGGGCGCCAGCATTCCTGGTGCAGTTGTACAAAGAGTTATGGGCATATGGGCGGCTGCGTAGGTTTAGCCTATGTTGTACCTTCTTACTACACTATTGGGCTTATGAGAACATAGTTTGTGTGCGGCCATTAGGGATGCCCCGAGTTGATGCCTTTCCACCCGGCCATGTATGAGTGGGGTACAGGTGATGGGTGCTGGCTATTGGAGACAAGAGATCTGATAGGCCCACACATGATGTGGCCTATTTCCAGTGGTTATTGGAGGGGTTGTCTGGAGTAGACATTATATGGAGGTTGTATGTGGGATTCCCTTCATATAGGTAGATGCATGAGGAGCTAGCTGAGCTCTAGCTTTTGAGATGGATACAGGGTCGTCGTGCCAAGGACCACGAGATGATCTCAGTGGATAGAGTCAGGTGGCAATTTAAGCTATTATAAGACATACTGACACCCTTCCTGCAGTACCGGAGAGACAACGTGGAGAGGCCCTTACCTCTTCCACAGCCGATAGTGCCCACAGGGTAGGAGGAGCAGACAGTGGACCGGTGGATAGATGATGTCAGGGTCACAGATAGTGGTGGGTGGCTCACTTACGAGCCATACCACATTGACCGGGGTAGTTGGATCTAGCCACCATCACAATGCAAAGAGATGCCCTCCAGGGGCAAGTGGCTACTTTGATTACCCAGTTGGGTATAGTGCAGACACAGTTGGAGAGATCAGAGGTAAAGGTAGCAGAGCTACATGTATAGGTGGCCAGTCTGCAGGCCCATATGGCAGGTGGTGGGGATGGAGAGGAGGAGGGGGGTGACGGTCAGGTGGTGGCCTTACAGGCACATGTGGCAGGTTTGCAGGGCCTGTTGGCCATAGCCCAGGCATTGATTGGGGTCTTACAGGCCTAGATACATAAACAGGGGTAGCGGGCACCACCACAGGCACCGGCACTGGGTCCCAGTTCATGGGAAAGAGCGGGACAGGGTCCCACAGGATAGGTACATTGGTCGAGGCCTGTGCTTCCACCATAGACAGTACCTATATCCAAGTTACGGGATGCCCTAGGTGAGGCTAGATACTACCAGGACCAGTTGATGGCGGCTGGGATAGACTTTCTATCTTATGGAGAGTATCGGGCACAGCAGACATCAAGTGAGAGGACTAGATCTTGGACTCACAGTGTGGAGAGGACAAGGTACCATCGAGCTCCGAGGCTAGATCATGAAGAGGCCACTAGCTCACAAAAACAAGCTCTAGGTGAGGTGCCAACAGGGACCCAGCCAGAGGTTACAGGTGATACAGAGATGGAGGATATCCACTGAGATGCCTGATATGTGGTGCCTAATTTTTTATGTATGATAGTCATTTTTTGATATATACCGGCTTGCATGTCGAAGATAGTGAGGATGTATGAGAGGTTTTTTTATATTGTGAGCATATACCAGCCTGTGCACTGAAGATATTTTGTATTGGTGTATTATTTTATTGTATATATGAGACCAGCCTACGTGCCGATGCCATTTTGTATTGAGAATCGGGTTGCGTGCCAACGATTTTTAGATGATCGACATGATGAGATAGCCATGTATATTATATTAAGATACACATTTATTTATATGATGAGATATATGAGATTCTTATTTTGTTGATGTCTTGATGAGACTTTCGATTTATTGGTGCGTTGATGAGATTTTTGATTTATGGTTTTGTTATGGACATAAATTAGGTGAGTTAGGGATGATGGAGTCAGGTTGGTTTAGGCATGGATCAAGTCAGGTTTTAGGCATGGATTGAGTGAGGTCTTGTTTAGGCATGGCTGAGTTAGGTCTTGTTTAGGCATGGCTGAGTTAGGTCTGTTTAGGCATGGTTGAGTTAGGTCTGTTTAGGCATGGTTGAGTTCAAAGTAGGTGAAGTTATGATTTATTATTTTATGCAATGAATGATAATATGGGTCATATGTGGGATGTGGTATAATCTATGCATAATGATGATAGAGAAATGGTAGGTGTAATAAATGTATGTTGTGATGAGGAGTAAAATATGAAGCAACTTGTTATGTATGTGGTTGAATTTCCAATATTGGGTATAAAAGGGAAACTAAGTGGGGTATGATGTAATGTTAGGAAGATAAAAGATGATTTTTTAGGGTAGAGAGAAGCTGAGCTAACCTCCAAGGGCCCCATGCCCTCAGATTGCTACCTATATAGTCTTGGAAAAAAGGGACCTCAGGCTGATGTAGTTCTCCCATAAGCTAGGGAAGAATGTGAAGAGGTATGAAACTAAGTTGGTAGGTTTGAGGCATGATTTAGGTTTGTAGGTCTATTAGGTTTTTTGTGGGTTATAGGTAAAGTGATATACGTGATGTCAATTATGGCGAAAGAAGAAGGAGATTACCCCAAAGGTAAGCATCGAGGACCAAGTCCTGTATAAGGTAATCAAAACGTAAATAAAATTGGCTAAAAGATAAGAGGGGGCAATAAAGCTACCTGATTGGTTAGGCTCATACCGAGTAGATCATACCTTGGAGGAGGTGATGAACGTAAGACCCTTAAGACATTGCATGATTGATTGTTCTACGGTGTAAAGTAGTCACATGATCACCAAATGTCTTGGTTTCCGAGAGATCCCTTGAGGTGCTAGGAAATGGGAGTGGGAATGGTGAGAAGAGTGGAAGGTAGCTAATTTTTTATAGGGTATGAGGTGGCATGCACTTCATGTAAGAGATCCAAGGTCACAATGGGCAAGTCCATGACTAAAAGTTTTTTGTTTTGACGTATGTTGGAGATAGATTGATCGATGCGGGAAGTCTATATGGGATGAGGAAATTAACTCCTTGAGCTCTTCGTGAAGCTAATCAATGCGGGAAGCTTCATATTCTCTCTTTTTTTGAGAGGGAGCTTTACATAGCTATCCTTCGAGGGAACAGTCTATTTATAGCAGTGATGTAGAGAGAAGAGATGTCCTTTTGAGGGAGTCGTCTTTTATTGGAAGTTTAACTCAAGGAGTTGAATCCCATATGAGGGATTTTAAGTCATGGATAGGACCAAGGTGAAGAATAGGATTCTTGTTCAAAAATCAGGGTGAAATGACCATGGGATCTCATCTAAAGGTAGACAAAAAGCATCCATGAGAATCATGCTATGTGCAGTGCCATCGTACACATATTCAAGAAAAGATAATAAGTGACCTGTACCCACATAAATCTTGTTTAGTCATTAGTGAGGTGTAAGAAGTGGAGAGTGCTCAAGGGATGGGCATGGAAAGAGAAAAAAATTGGTATCAGACTACGAGTCAACAATAGAATGGTTGAAGATGCAAGGTGTTAAGGGGCTTAGGTTTGGGTTTACCATCGAGTGAAGATAAACGATAAGCACCTGATCCATAAGTATGAGTCATGATGTATGGTCCAAGCCAATTAGGAGCAAATTTACCCCGTTTACTTTTTTCTGCTTTGGTTACATGTTGATTTTCTTTTTGGACAAGGTCACCGACTTCGAAGGTTCGTTTATGGACATGCTTGTCATAGGCATGTTTGATTTGTTTTTGGTAAACTTGAAGGTGATCCAAAGCGTTAAGATGAAATTCATCTAATAACTCAAGCTGTGCTAAATGGTCCCGACGAAAGTAATCATCGTTGAGCATGTCATGGAGAGAAATGCGGAGTGAGGGAATCTGGACTTTGAGAGGTAGGATAGCCTCAGTACTGTGGACCAGAGAAAAAGGTGTGGTGGCAGTGGAAGTGTGAATACTAGTGCGGTATGCCCATAGGGAAAAAGGAATGTGTGTATGCCAGTCCTTCCCAGTATCGTTAACCACTTTCATGAGAATTTTATTTAAGGTTTTATTAGTGGATTTAGCTTGGCTGTTGGTTTGTGGGTAATAAGGTGATGAGAAAATGAGCTAAATATCGAAGGCGTCGCAAATTTTTTGCAACGTTTTGTTTTTGAATTATTTTCCGTTGTCAGTGATGAGGTGATGAGGAACACCAAAGTGACAAATGATGTGATGATTGATGAACTCACATATTTTCTTGGATTTCGTGGGGATGAGTGGTATGGCTTCCACCCATTTTGTATAATATTCGGTAGCAGTGATGATCCATTGATGGCACTAGGAAGAATAGGGATTGATCTCTCCGACAAGATCCAAACCCCATTGAGAGAAGGGCTAGAGGTCACAGGCGACCTGTAAGGTGTGACTGGGTGTGTGATGAAGGTTAGCATGTTGTTGGAATTTTCCATAACGCTTGACATAGTCACAACAATCATGGTTAAGGGTCAGCCAGTAATAGCCTAGGTGAAGAATATGTTTGGCAACAGCAAGGCCACTGAAGTGACCTCCACATATGCCATCATGAACCTCCTTAATGGTATAAGGAATTTCAGAACTTGTGAGGAATCGTAAGAGAACACCATCAAAGTTGTACTTATAGAGGAGTCCCCCTAGGATGATGTAAGGAGATACCTTTTTAAGGAAGGCGGGTTGTCCATTACGGGTGAGATCTGGAGGTAGGATGGAGAGAGAAAGATAGTCGGAGTATTGTTTGTACCAAAGGTCACTCGGGTCAGGGATAGCAGTTCCGATGGAGTAAACATCATGAGGTAGATTGAATTCGTTGTACGGTGACAAATATTTTGGAATCAGTGGGTGAAGTAGGTATTTGAGAAGCCAAGCAGGCCATGGTATCTACAAATATGTTGGTTGAACGTGGGATGGTTTGTAGGGCATAACAATCAAAGGTGGTCAAAATTATGTCTAAATGATGTTTATACGTTTGAAGTATCTCATTACGACATTGGTATATACCATTGAATTGGTTTATGACCAATTGAGAATCATTAAAGATATTGATTGATTTGACATCTAAGGCATAGGTGTCTTGGAGACCTAATACGAGTGCTTCGTATTTGGCGATATTTTTTGTGCATTCAAAATTGAGTTTGAAAGATAAAGTCTTGGGCTCACCATCAAGTGGAATGAGGATAATACCAGCCCCACCCCCACGTTGACACTTTGACCCATCGAAGAAGAGTGTCATTTGGTAAGGGGGTTCGTCTAGGGAAAGGGTAGCAATTGACTCATATGGAAAGTCAAAATTAGAGGGTTGATCCCCAGAAATTGGTGCGTCAGCCAATTGGTTAGCGATAGCTTGGCCCTTAATGGAATTTTGATGAATGAATTTGAGGTTGAGGTCAGCCAAGAGCATAAGCCAGCGTGTGACACACTGATTTTGATAAGGTTTGGCATACATGAAGTGTAAGGGGTCGGTGTTGGTCACAACATATGTTTTGTGGTTGAGTAGGTAATGGTGGAGTTTGGTGGTAACGAAAACTAAGGCTAAGAAAAAAAATTTGGGATGGGTGTATCGGGTTTCATAGTCCAAAAGAGTATGACTTATGTAATAAACCTCATGTTCCCTATGTTGTTCATCGTGATGAGTGAGCATGGCTCCCAAGGAGTGATCGGTAGCTAAGATGTATAGGTAGAAAGGTTGATCTTCTTTAGGTGGAATGAGTACGGGTGGTTGGAGAAGGCACTATTTTAGGGCCTCAAAATCTTTTTGATAGTCATCATCCCATTTAAAGGAGACATCCTTCTTGAGAAGATGATGAAATGGTTAGCACCGATCAGATAACTGTGAAATGAAATGGCGAATAGACTGCAACTTACCTTGCAGGCTACGGAGTTGTCTAAAGTTAGTGGGTGGAGGAATTTCCACAATGGCCATGACTTTAGCAGGGTCGACTTCTATACCATGTAGGGAAATGATAAATCCCAGGATATTTCCCGAGAGAGCCGTGAAGACACACTTATTAGGCTGAAGGTGAATGTAATATTTAATGAGGCGGTCAAAAATGGTTTTGAGAACAACAAGGTGCTCGGAGCAGCACTTAGATTTGGCACCAGTGTTTTTAAGGCCAAAAGGCATGAATCGATAGCAGAAGGTTCCCCAAGGGGTTGTGAATGCGGTTTTGTGTTGATCTTCTGGGGAAAGCAAGATTTGGTTATAAACCGAGAAGCCATCCATGAGTGATAGCATCTTGTGACCAGCGGTAAGGTCAACCAATTGGTCAATACCGGGTAAGGGAAAGTCGGCTTTCGGGCAGGCTAGGTTGAGGTCATGGAAGTCTATGAAAATGCGGAGTTCCCCTGTCACCTTAGTGATAGGGACAATGTTAGAAATCCAATGAGGATAATCAAGGGGTAATATGAATGAAACAAGAAAGAAGGCACTAAGGTTCCTCTTTGACGAGAAAGGAAATGCGAAGGTGCATTTTCCTTAGCTTTTGTTTGATGGGTTTGGCATCAGGAATGGTTACGATATTGTGGACCACTATGGTGGGGTCAATACCAGGCATGTCTGCGTAAGACCAAGCGAAAGCATGGTTATGATCTTTGAGGAAAGAAGTGATGGCTTCCTGTTCAGCAGCATCTAAAGATTAACCGATCTTTAGGATGCACGGGTGAGTATGAATGTTGATCTCGATAGTTGATTCATTCAACATGGTTTGCGTCTCAGAGGGTAACGCTAATGAATATATGAATCATCTGCACCAAGGTAGGTGAGTATAGATTCATCATCCTAACATTGAACGACATTAATTGAAGGTGTGTCATCATCAATCATTTCAGGATACAAGAAGGGAAGAGAGGAAGGGGCCTCACCATCACGTTGATAAGTCAAAGGCCCCATTGAAATGGTGTTTATGAAAAAAGAAGTTAGGAGGGATAGATTATGGATCCATCGACTCCGTCAATGAAGGCGGTGATGAAGGTGGAGCGGGTGAAGAAGGTGGACAAGGGTTGATGTCCTTGATGGGTTCAATGCAGGCTTGTTTGGTAGGTGGTTCAGAAAAGCTGATACCACTATGGTCATTATGTTTGTGGGTGGTACATGGAATAACAGTATGGCGGCCTTGCCCATAAAAGCCAAAGCCAAAACCCTTCCATGCACATCGGTGTAGGAAGGTGTGGGAAAAATGGTGATTGGTGAGAGACTGGAAGTCAGCAGAAAATGGGTGGGTTTGTGATGGTGGTTCGAGTGTGTAAGTGGTAGTATCAAGTCCCCCATAGGTGAGACTGGTACGAAGGTGAGGAGGACCATAAAGGAGCATTCTCCTATGTGGTGCTCATAGTGAGGGTGCTGGTGAAGACTTCCATATTCTTGTGGAGTAAGGAATGTGTTGACACTAAATAGGTAGTACTCCCCCAGAGTGAGGCATTGAAAAACACCTTCCAAGGGATCGGTGGTTGGTATGTAGGTAGCTGGAATGGATGATGTGTCAGAGGTCGATGCGGAGGTGGAGCTAACAGATTGGGAAGATGATGGGTCAATGGTTGTACCAAGTGGAGGTTGTGCCAATGGTAGGAATGAAGGAGGTATGTGCGGTTGAAGTAGCGACTGTACAGGTAAGTGGAGGTGTAGGTGAAGTGGTAGCGGTCATGGAGGTAGATGGCTTAATAGGTATGAGCACATCATTGGGTCGGTAAAGCATGTTGCATGTTTTAAAAGGTGATGGATTAGCTGGGATAGTGTAGGTATGTCCTTCATGTTCAAACTTTAGACAATGATGCAAAGTGGAAGGAATGCAACCCATGACAAAAATCCAGGGTCTACCAAGCAACAAGTTATATTGAAATTCCCCCTCTAAAATGTAAAATAATTCTGGGACAGTGTGGGGGCCCACGTGAATGTGTAGGATGACAGTGCCTAGTGTAGAGGTGATAGCGTCATTGAATGAACGCAACATGAAAGGATGTTTATGCATACAATTTTTGGATATGCGCATTTGAGTGAATGCGTGGGATGAAATGATGTTAATGCTAGCACCCCCATCGATCATTACATGTCGTACACGTATATCATCTATGTGGACAGAGATAAAGAGAGCTGGGTCTGGGTTGTCGGTTTGGTGTGGTGTGATCTCTTCCTCTAAGAAGCTAAGGGAGGCTACTTGGTGAGTAGATGAAGGTGAAGATGAAGGTGGTAATTTGGTGAGAGAAGCTACATGATGGGGTGTGATAATGGAGGCTACGGGTGTAGGATCATTGGGTAAAACCTCAATAGATTGTAGGACCTCCATGAGAGCTTGACAATGGGACTCTGAGGTTTGGATGAGGTCATACAGAGACATTTTGAGGGGGGATTGGTGTAGTTGTTTGAGCATCGTGTAGTGTTTAACCCCTTTAGAAATAGGATATGTGGGACCACGGAATAGTGATTTTAGGTGTAGGTGTGGATGGTATGTTGGGTATAGGATTGGTTGATTGGTCGGTTGTTTTTTCCTTTCCCTTTTCTTTTTGAGCATGGGTAGCAACATGGATCATGTTGATCTGAGGCAAGGAATTAGGTGAAGTAGGTGAGCCATGAAAGGTATAGAGGCATGAGGGGAAAAAGCCAAGTGGCGGGAAAGAACCTTGTGAGATGACCTGGGCACATCGACATTTGGGTGGCAGTTTGGCAAGTTCTCAGATCTGAACCATGTTAATTTCAAATCTTAGAGGTGGCTCTAGGAGCTGTGGGGGGGAAGGTCATGGTTGTTGAGTGGGAAGTATGGGAATGGGTGTTAATGAAGCAGGGTCCTCATCAAGAAGGTCGTTGTCATCAAAGTTGGCTTCCGGAGGACACAACTAGATAAGGACAGTTTTCAAGGCCTTGCAATTCTCCACATCATTCCCTGACACATGATGGTAGGTGCAAATTTTAGTGTCATCAAACCCTTTTGGCTTGGGTTTGAGAGGATTATAAGGTCTGAGCGGCGGTAATGTGATGACAGAGGTCTCAAGCAGGTTGGTTAAGATTTTGGCATAGGACCCTGCTAGTGGGTCACAATGGGAAGTGAACGTGGGTTTGGGATTAGGTGCGGTTGATTGTTAAGGAACAACCCTTACAGGAGGGGGAGTAGGTCAAGCTATGGTTTTGGGTGCTGGCGTGATCTTGAGTTTCGGTCGTGTTTGCTTAGGTAGGGGTATGGTAGATGAATTGGCAAAAGGGTGTGTGGTTTTTTTGACTACCTTATTAGGAGGTAGCGGGTTTTTGTCTTTGGGTTACACCTTCTTAGATAAAGGTGATATGGGTGCACAGAAGCGAGAAGGAAAAGTAGATGGGGAAAGAGGGTGAGTTATCTAGGGGGATAATGGAGGTGCTGTGAAGGTAGATGACGTGGGTCGTGCAAGGGGTGTAAGGGACAAAGACTGAAGTGTAGTGGGTAGTGAAGAAGTTGTGGAGGGTATCGGAGGTATGGGTGGTAAAGATGCCATAGGTGTGGGTGTAAGCCATTTTGGGTGCCTGGGTAGGTTAGATATTTGTGAGGTGAGGCTGGGTTGTTGTGTTTTTGATTTATTGACGGGTGGAGGTTGCTTAACCATGTTGGGGGGTTGAGTTCTTAAAACAAACGGAGAGGGTGAAGGTGTGATTGACGTAACCAGGTTATGAGTTTTATGGGTTTGGTTCTTTTGTATGGGTGTTGGAGTAGATGTGGTGTTGACTTTGGAGGATGGAGCTAAATCCAATTTGATAGATGGATGAGTAAGACTGGTGGTTGGGGTGACCCCTAAGGTAGTTATCAGTTTAGGTGAGGAAGATGATGTAGGTGTGGGTTTGGATTTTGATGTATGTTGGGTTATGGGTAAGGGTGTGTGTTGAGTTATGATGGGTGTCATGGAAGAAGTTGTGATAGAGGTGGTTGTGTTCATTTTGATTGGTCAAAATATTTTTGGGTAGATAGCGGAGGTATCTGCAAGTTGACATCTACATCTGCATTGAGACAGGAAGCAAAAGGTGCCCCCAAAGTAAGGCCCTATCCACATAATCTAAGCAGTCCACCAAACATGAGAATGACACGTCTATAGGTGGAGTTGATGAGGACCTAATGGAAATTCCCATAAAATGTGTCTTAGAGACGTGGAATTGGCTAGCTTCCACTTCTGTGGGTAAGAGAGTTGAAAGTAGGTTTGCAGGATCTTGGGTAGTTGATGGAGAACGCTCACCAAGAGGTAAAGGTATCTCAACTGGGTCTATTATAGGTGGAGGAGATTATGAGAGCTCTTCTGCAGGTGGAGGAGATGATGGGTGCTCCTCTGTGGATGGAGGAGATAAATAAGTATCCTCTGTGGACTAAAGAAGTACTATGGGTATCTGTTCCCTAGGTGGAGAAGCCAAAGGTGAAAAGGTCTCGATGTTAGCAGAAGGATCCTCCATAAGTGAGGGGGGAGATGAAAGGTGTTCCTCTGTAGGTGAAGGAATAGGGGAAGTTGGTTCTAATGTGGAAGGAGGATTTTGGGCTAGAATCTCCTCTATGGAAGGAATATGGGGTAATTGGGAAGCAACAGGTGCATCACTAAAAATAGCGTGGACCTCGTGGGTATGGGTATCATGAGTTGAGGTCTCACCGGTTTGATCAGATGAAGGGCATGATTCAGAAATGGTTTCTTGAAGATGTGTAGGTTTTGGTTGGCAGGTGCGTTAGGATTATCCATGGTTAACTCACCTTTCTCGAGCATTTCTTGGACAATATTTTTGAAAGTGATGCAATTTCCATCACTATGACCCTTTACTCGATGATAGTTACAGAAGTCATGTTCTTTATACCATGCGAGCATGGGGGGAGTGGGCTCAAAACCAGTGTGTGGTTTTATAGGTGGAAGGGTGATGGCCCCAGCTTTGATGAACTTTTCTAAGATAGAAGAGTAAGGCTCCCCAATTGGGGTGTATTTCCATTGTTCTCGTCTGAATTGAAAAGTCTGGATGGGTGAGAGATTAGATGAGGGGGTAGCCTTATTTGTGTTAGGAAATAAGAGATAAAATATGCGAAATAATCCCTTACAGAATCGCAACAGTAGAAACTAATATGCAGAAAATATTACAGATCTCAAATAAAAGTGCAGAATAAATAACACAACACAGAGAGACAAGATTTAACGTGGTTCACCCAATTTGGGCTACATCCACCAAGAATCACTTGCTCAAATTTTATTACAAGCCTCCACTCTCTCAATACAATACCCAGATCCATTTGGAGCTATGCTCAACAAACTCTATAGAATTCACACCCGAATTCAAAACACATATGCAATACATTTACTTGTACATCTATCATATGCATAAGACCATATAAATAGAAAAATTCTTAAGCAGTTTGATACAAAACCGTGGGTATCAAAACCAAGGGCAAAAACCGTGGGTATCAAAACAATGGGCAAAAGACCGAAAAAACCATGGGCCCAAAAACAGCCCATAACGGTTACCCATTACCCATGGGTTAATAAACCACCCATGAAAATTTGCTTTGGGGGCTTCGCCCCCAAACCCCCCTGACCCGTTACCACCGAGTGGGACCGCCGTAAAAATACCCAAGAACACATAGAGGTATCATTCGACTTGAATGCCGAATTCTTATTGCGTAGAAGAAGAGGTTCATTCGATTTTCTTCTCTTCAATGGACCTGAATCTCTAACTTTCGTGCCATGGTGAATGCTTCATCAAATGTTTCGAAGGTTTTAACCTAAAGGGTAGGTGAGATATGTCTAGCACACAATTCACGTAAAGAGTTCAATGAGTTCTGTTTGTGGCAGTTGGAAGGTGAGTTGATTGATCAGGCTATGCCAGCGAGTGAGAAAATCTGCGATAGATTCTTCCTCATACTAACGCGTGGAGTATAGGTTGGTCATAGTAACCTTCTTGATGATATTGATGGAGAAATGATCCAAGAAGGCTTGGGCTACCTGATTGAATGAGAATATAGAGTGTCTAGGTCACCCGCTATACCAATCTAATGCAGGTCCAATCAGAGACATGGAAAAAGGTTCTCAAGAGCAAAGCATCATCGTGAGTGATCAGGTAGCACCCGTGTTTGAATGACTACAAATACTATTGCGGGTCTTCCTTTCTATTGAAATGATTGAATTTGGGAATCTCCCAATGCATAGGGTATGGATGAATAGGAATGGATGGGTGGATGGGCTCGTTGCCAATCTTGTCGTAGGTGAGAGTGTTGCAGGAGCTGGAAACCGATGCCTCCAATGTCTGCATCTTGTCCAACATCAATTTGATTAGGTCATTGGTAGGTTGCGATGATTGGGTGCCTCCTGTAGCATGAGAGGGTTGCTTTTGGGATGTATAACGGGGTGGCATTCCATTATATGGCGCGGCCGTGTAGGTTGAATGAGAAGAAGGTAGCGAAATAGGGGGTATGTATCTAGAGTGAATAATAGATGAAATGGGAGGTTACTGATAGTACGTATATGGAGGTGGAAGGGTCGTGGTAACCCTTGTGGCAATAGGGGATAATGATTGTGGAATGGAAAGGACCACGTTCTGAAAAGGGGTAGGGGTCACTGACATCAGAGGTGGTAGTGTAGATACGGGTATATGCGAGACATTAGGGGTGGATGAGGTTGCGTTTTGGGTGGTTGTCGAAGGTATGTTAGATGTGGCAGGTACAACGGGGGTAGCAGACATGGTAGTCATAGTGGGTGTAGGACCTAGCTACGACATGACTGGGGGTAAGGTAGATGTGGGTAGCGCAACGCTAGCAAAGGGTAGAGCAGAGGTAGGAGAGAGTGTTGGGGGATAGATACAGGCATGTCATATATCAACTGACCCAAGGTGTCTCGAGTGGATGAGGTAGACAAGGTAATACTGCAAGGCAGTAGGGTTTTGGTCCAGGAGTCATGTGAGCTCCTCATCTCCAGTAGTAATAGAGATGAGTTGGGTAGGATCCATGGCTAGTGATAAAATGGAAGGTGGTGAAGGACTAGGTGGGAGTGGTTGGCAACTGGCGTGGAATACGAGTGTGATTGCTTGTTTTTGGGTCAGCACCATGTGAACAAGTACTGATCAGTTTGGGCTGCTTCTCTGTAAAATGACACAAAAAAACAGCGGAGCAAGTGAAACAGGTGGTAAAAAGAGGATTAGGTACCAAATGTTGGCTGGAAAATGACATAGTATAATCGATGCCAGTCTGGGTAACACGACGCCGGTTAGGGGTAACTACTTCCGGTCACTATGGGAAATGAACAGTGAGTGAAAAACAAGGTATAAGGTCAAATCTGACAGGTATGCCAAACCTGATGAGTTTTACAAGGTTAATGAGAATGATAGTAGTGTCAGGGACTGTGAAAAGTGGAAGAAGATGAATAAATGTCCCTTTGGGTAGGTTAACAAAAGGACCTGGAACCAATGCCGGTTGGGTATAACTGACAGCGATGAGAGGGTAACCGAAGATGGTCACTGGATTGACACCGATCATTGTGAAATTGAAACAATGGTGAAAGAAAAGTGGTTGTGAATTAAAATCTGATGGGGAATCAAACCTAGAATTCTGAGAATGATGACAATATGGTCCAGTCATACTCAAAAGAAGTCAGAATACACCAACTATGATGAGGAGCGTGTGAGGAGAAATAAAAGTAAATGAAGAACGTGACCTCTCACCTCAAAACGCAAGCCAAGTAGAAACACTAAGAAAAATGCGATCCTAGGAGTGCCTTTTCTATTATGTTTGTTTAGCTTAAGCTATTTAAGGAATGACACATGAATTGTAAAAGAGAATTTTTTTGGTGACGATGGCTTCCTACGAAAAAGGATATACAAGGTGAGGTTTTAGGTTTCTTATGGCGGGGGTGGGCTTCACTCTGAAGTATGACTCGACAGAGCAACGAGCTGGGGAGTACCTGTTAATCCTCATATCAGTGCGATTGTTGAAAGAATTCCCAGGAAATATGTTGTTTAAGAATATGTATTTTTGAATTTTTGTGAGGTTTGGTAAGACTCAGAGAAAGAGATATGTGCTTTCTACGATTCGTTTATCAACCATCAGCTGGGAATGACTTCTAGCGTATAGGTTTGCCCTCAATTAATGTGATCTAATGCAACAAATCAGAATGAAATGCAATGATTTTTAAGCCCAAATCAAAATATGGAATTCGATAGCACAAATAGATGAAGGGGGAGAGGGATGCTCTTTCACTAAAATGTAGAAAACAAGAAGAATTGGTTCTTTTTAAATACACCAAAAGAAGGGTTTCTTTTAGAGAAAATAGAAAGAAAAAGAAGGTTACCAAGGAAGAAAATTAATGTGTATGTTATTTAGAAGGGAAACAAACACACAACTTTTCCTAGGAATGAATAAAATGCAAGGAACCCCAGATGGGTCCCACCGGGCGTGCCAAAATGTTTCACCTGATTCTTAGATGTTTCTTTGAAGTAGTGACAAAACAGATAGGGTAACGGGCGTAGGAGGAATACCTGTTGAAATGTTGGTTGATGGGTTGTTGCATGTGTATGACTTCTGAATCCACAGCTGATCGGGAGAGCTTCCTTTTGGCTAGGAGGAACTACTTGTAATGGAAAGCTAGACCACCAGAAAGAGTTAAAAAATATGTCCAGTGAACTGCCTAGCATGTGCTAGATCTGGGAAGTGTGATACTCCCTAGACAGCTGTCAGTTCACTATTTAAAACAATTTAATGCGGGTAATAAAATAAATCCTATTGTAATTAAAATTATTTGGGTATCTCATCCAAAATACAATAAAAATATCTAATATAACAAGCTAAGTTAAAATAAGATATTAAGGTCAAATAACCGGTTTTGGGTCTCTGCAGGTCTGACAAAGGTCTCAGGTAGATCATAGGTGAATAAGGGTGATGTAGGTGGAAATAGGTGGGTAAGTCACTGTTTTGGGTTGTATTGGTGAATACAGAGACCGATGCCGGTTAAGGGTGACCGACGGCGGTTGGGTGTAACCGGTGCCAGTTATTGTGGAAAACTGGGAATGCCACAAAATGAGTTCTAGGTCTTCCTTGTGATTGCACAAAGGACTTGGTTGGTCAGAATGAGATATTAGGTGGTTTGGGTAGGATTTTGTGAGGTTTTAATGGGTATATGGAGGAATGAGTATGAATGGAGAGAAATGGGTGACTGAGGAAAAAAAGGATGACAATATAATGATGAAACCGATGAACCAGAGAAGTACAATGTACTACTTACTTAGATCCTGGTTCTGGACGCTTGTGAGTGCAGAATGAGGGTACTGGCAAGAGGTTGAAGGCTGTAGATGATCACCAAATAAGAAATCTTCTGCATGGGCTGCATGTGCAATCCTTTTTTCTTAGTTAGATCAAATCCTTATTGGGGTGAGTGTTGAATGGCTGTGTCAGGGGAAAATGCTTGATCTCCTCCCTTGCATGCGTGTTCTTGCTGAAATTCATTCTCAGAAGATGCAATATCTCTCAACGATGTGTCAATGTTTTTGTTAATATTTTGTCAGCTTCCAAAATAAGGTTGTTTTGGGAGTTAAAAGGTGACCGATGGCGGTTCCGACTTAATTGGTGACAGTTAAGGGTAACCAACATCGGTCAAGTTAGGATTTCCTAGGTTTTACTAAGCTAGGGAGATCCTCTTGATTTTTTGGGATCTCGTGTCGTTATCCCATGGATTAGACTAGAAGCTTCTTGTAAGCATGTGGGAATGTGGTTAGAGGGAATGTAGGCATTGATTTTTAGGGTTTGGGTAAGTCTTAGTTAGTTATGGCAACTTACTAAGAATGGGTCTTAGGGTGAGGTGACTAGATGAGGTGTCTAGGTGAGGTGGATGTGTGGATATTATTTAAATTAAGATATTTAAATAATAAATATTGTAAGGATAATGAATTGATTTAATTAGATTAATTAAATTAATATTAGTGGGGTGAAGGGGGCCATGGCTAGTTTAATGTAATGAAGGGTCTTTATTTGTCGAGGGACCAAAGGGGAGTGTGACCTAATTTTGGTGTCTACATGTCCTTTGGTCAGTTTAAAAGGTTGACCAACTTGAACTATTTGCACTCGTTTGGAATATGTGAATCTGTCTCCCACCACGTTCTTGTTTTTGTTAAAGATATTTGGATTTTCCATTGGTTTGGCATTTTGATTATCTTTAGAAGGTGATTTGATTGTTCCTTTTGCAATGAGGGTTTTTTTATATTTGTATGCCCTTTTCAATGACCTCTTCAAAAGTAACACAATGCATTTGTTAATTAAAAGTGATGTCTGGGTTTAGATTAGGCACAAAGATGCTCACTAGATATTTTTCGGGAAACACACAAGGGAAGCAACTAGTTATCCCTCGCCATCTTTGTAAGAAGCTTGCAAATGTTTCATTAGGGCGTTGTTTAGTACTACACAAGTCTCCCATAGTTATGTTGATTTCAATGTTGTATGATAAATGCCAAACAAACCTTTTTACTAATTCAGGCCATGTGAAGATAGACCCATGAGGTTAGCGAGTGAACCATTCCAAGGATTGTCCCCCTAGACTCTTTGGAAAGAGTCGTATGAGGTAATTGTCGATATATACCACTTCTTGGCATGCCATGTAAAAATATTTCACATGATCTCATGGGTCTCCTTTCCCTCTGTTTTTATCAAATTTTGGCATGTCAAAATTCTTAGGAAAGGGTTGAAGCATCATAGCTTTGTCAAATGGATGGGAGCGTACCTCTTTATATTGGTACTTTTTTGCTATGACCAACATTACTTTCTTAAAGGCTTGTAAGCACTGCTTTCATGGATTGCATTTCTTGTGTAAGTAATTTCTCTTTAGTAGGATAAGAAGGAATATATACACGATTGTATTCCGTATTTTATCCTTCTTGGTTTTCCATGTGAAGTTCACTAGTTGTGACCATAGGCTTCACCTTATGCACATTTTTTTTTGTTTCCTTCTATACATGAGATGTTATTGAAGCTAATTGTCGACTAAGGTTTTGAATTTGTTGTTAAATAATGAATTCTTCCTCAAGAGGTTCTTCTTCTTATTTGTTGTGTGGAGGTTGTTCTACATTTTCATGTTCTAATCTAACTCTACATGGCGTCTTGGCGAAGGGCATTTTATAACCCACCATATTATCATTTCCTACGTTGGACATGGAAGTGTGCCTATGTGTTATGATATCTTCCATGTTAATGAGAGGTTGTTCCTCTTCATCAACCTCATTCGTGGGTGGGGTTGTCTCATGTTTTGTAGGCATTCTAGCTCATAATTCCACCACTCTTGCTAGCACTCGATATTTGTTTGTAAAAAGGAATTCATCTAATAAGGTGGGGTCAAAATAAAATTTTGCACATGGTGAATCTAACTCATCACCACTATGATCTACTATCTCCTCCACTTCTTTCTCTATGGAAACTAAAAGCCCAAGATCATGGCCAATAAAGGGATTTGACATTTTTTGTTTGAAGTTTGTTCTTGTTTTATTTCAAATGCATGTTTTTTTACTCCCAATCTATTTTTAGGGGCCATGATGTATGATATTTTCACTAAAGTGTTTTGAATTTATTCAAAAGGTATTGATTAAGCCTAAGTGAAATTTAAAAATAATGTCACTAACTCAAGAGTTATATTGAATTTCAAAGGATAAGTATTCCCAAGTGATTGTTCTAAACGAGTAAGTTAAAAGGTGAAAAATAAGATACAATCACACGATGCTTAGTTCCAAAACCAATCAACCAAATGATTTACTTCCTAAGTTTGTTTCCAAAATGCTAGTTGGTGTTTTAAGATGATTAACAAAATGTCACTTCTTATGTCGAGTTCAAAAAAATTATCAAGGCATAAGTAATAACAAGGAGTTAACACGATCCCAAAAAAAAGTATATTAAAACCAATCTTGAATCCAGCAAGACCTATATTCCAAAAAGTGGCAGTTACAATTGAGAGCAACAAAACAATTCCACCAAGATATGTTAACCAAACTTTATGATAAAGTAAGGTATTAATATCAAGATGATATTGATATAACGTGCACAAGTGGTAACACTCAACACTTTTTAAAATCGAGGTAGTAATTGAAATAAAAATAAAGATAGAGTATACCTAGGAATTGTTAAAGTGTATATATCATAACATTACAATATAGATATTTAGGTCAAGTTTACAAGAAACAAGACATAAATAGCAAATTTTAGCGACATGATATAAACAAGATAATAGTTCAAAGGACAGTTTAGTTGATGAATCCAACATAACTATGATGATGATCTTAACTTGGGTAATAAAGATCAAAAAGGCTACAATTGATATGAAAATTTCTCCACACACTTTAGACATTTAACAAATTAGTCGCAAACATGGATGAATGTAAACAGACAAAAAAGTGGTGAATACAATCAATTAGCAACACAAGGGTATTCACTCTTCTTCCAATCAACAAAGTGTCAAAAGAAAGTGAAGGCAGTAGATCAATTGGGGGTGAAAAATGTTGGCCTCACTTGGGTATAGTTTCTCCTCGCCTCAGGGTGAGTGAAAATATAAGAAAAAGTAATGTTTCACACGTTTTGTGATGAATAATGGCTCTCAACTCAAATTGGTTTTGAAATGGTCAAAGTTGGCTCCTGGTCAAAGATAGCTTCCTAGGTGGTTCACTCAACTAGGTGTCAAAAATTATCTAAGAGTGAGCTCAGTTTTCCAAGGTTTCCCAAGGATTATAGGTGTCTACAGAGGTCATCATGCTCATAGGTGAAGTGTGAGGCTCAAGGAGTGAGGAAATGATCATCATATCTAGACTCTACTATCGTGTCCAAAATTCCTTTGAGGAACAAGTTGGGATGAGCTAGTCAGGATACCAAGGTATCCAAGACCTTTATGTGTGAAGGATCAATAAGTCACTTATTCCCATGAGATGAATCTGAGCAAGAAAGTGCATGAGAATTCTAAGGATGCTTTCATTCAAATAAGGTTTCAGTGCTATGAAGGG
Source organism: Taxus chinensis (assembly GCA_019776745.2). Classification (NCBI taxonomy): domain Eukaryota; kingdom Viridiplantae; phylum Streptophyta; class Pinopsida; order Cupressales; family Taxaceae; genus Taxus; species Taxus chinensis. The sequence goes on along the minus strand of CM034149.1, from coordinate 881,682,262 downwards.
TAAGAGGATGATCCTTGATACCATTCACTTCAAGTGTTCTTAAACACTCAATCAACACCTTGTAATTTGGTCATCTATAAAGTTAGGATCTATTTTAGTGAATGAAAGAAAATCATCAAGAGGTTTGAGCATCATAGAGTTGATTTGTGATCATTAGGGTCAATTATGAAAGCCTAAGAAAAAATAAAGTGAATCTCACTCTCATTGTGAGATCAAGAGAGAACCATCACGATTAATGCTAGCAATCATCCCAGGGTCACATTGCAATGTCTTGCAACAATTTTAATAAACACTCTTTCAGTCCTCTAGAGTTTTCTTGCATCTCGCAGGAGGAAACATATGCAATAATAGTGTTTCTGTTCAATGTGTGGTCAGGGGTAAAGATTCTCAATAATGAAGCATTTCCTCAAAGGTCCACAAGAAGGCTTCATCTTGATCATATTGGTCAACCCTTATTTTTCTCTATCTCTTCTTTCCTTTCTCTCTATATTCTAATTCTTTATCAAGAATGCACTTTCCCCCTATTTCATCATATTCACTTAAGTGACCCTCAATTTAACATTTTAAGATTTATTTTTCATCAATAAAAAATAGAATCATTTTCCATTCCTAGGAAGGTGGAATGTCGTAAGTGATGAGGGAATGTGAAAATTTATGTGAGGGGAGATGGAAGGATAGTTTGTAATGCTATGAATTGGAATGGCTTCTATATTCTAAGGGGGTTGAAAATTGTTGATTGATTATATGTTCTTGAGATTTATCACTTCTACATCAAGTAATAAAAACTACATTTATTCCATTTATATGCTTATGTTACTTTACTCTCTTTCTACTTTCCAACTTTGTAAGCATGTTGATCTTGCATAACCAAGAAGGAACATTATGTCCTTGATTGATGAATATGCAAAATTGTGTGTCTCTAGTTTGTTAGTCTTAATGATTTTTTGCATTGTTATGTTATTCTAATTGAATGTGGACCTACTCTAGTTGATGTATGTAAATTCTGTAAACCTACTCATAATATTAACCCTTTTCTTTATTTCTCCAACTCCCTTTACCTTCCTTCATGGAAAATTCCTCCCTTGTAATTTGTACAAGTATTTTTCCATAGGTTTAGTGGAGTATTTCAAGGTGATCCCCAGCCTAAAAACCACCCAAAAATTTAGTTAGTTTACATTCAATAATGGGAGTATGCTCATACATAAGGAGGGGTTTAGCCCCATGACCTTTGGTGGAAACCAATAATTTACACTGCGACAAATTATTTCACTTACTATTTTTGGTGACTCTGATGGGGAAGATATTCCCTTTATGCACCCATAAAATTTATTTGAAAATACAAAATATTACGTATTATGAAAACCCATAATTTTTTTTTTTGAAAAATACCAAAAATACCATCTGAATATTCAAGAACTGTGTTGTGATCCTATTGAAAAGTTTGCATTTTCCTAGTTTCATTTCTATCTAATGCTTTGAACAAACTAGCAGAAAGAATATACACTTGAGATGGTCTGTAAGTGGCATGCTGACCCCACATTTGAGGAACAAAAAAGATATGATTTCAGAATTCCCATTATCAAAGTAAGAAGACAAATTCCTAAAAAAAACCTTTTGAAGATCATAGTGAAGAACTAGTTGTAGAACCACTAGTCCTCATTCCTCCAGAAGAATTAAGAGAAGAAGAACTAGAGTAAGAAGAATAAATAATGGCTGCACCTGTGCCATGGGAACAAAATACTTGTCCATTATATTTGGATCCATAACTTCATGAACTTTCAAAAAGGATCAAGAAAGAACTTTCTAAAATTATATGGAAATGGAAAGCAATGACCAAATGACCATATTATAACTTTCATCACAGCATGTGTCAATCTTAGAGTGCAACACGAAGATATTTCCATTTAGTTATTTGTGGAATCATTACAAGATATCGTTGTGGGCTAGTTTTTATTACTTTCCATCATGCTCAATTACTGATTGGGAGGATATGAAAAATGTGTTTGAAGCAAGATTCAAGACTGTAGGAAGATGCTCATGCCCTCCTTGCTCAACTAACTTAGATGAAGAAAGAATCACTAGAGTCCATGTGAGATTTTGTAGCAATATTCAATAAGTGGATCGACAAGATTCCCACTATTGCTCGTCATACTATGGATAATCATAAAAGGTTCTTCATGAATTCTTAGTTACCAAAAGTTAGTTTCATACTACAAAGAGCTCAACCGAGCACTTTAGACAATGCTCAAGAACTTTCCATTGGAGTGGAAGATGACCTTATCATGTTAGGGAAGATCAAGAACCAAACAATGAAAGATAAGGCCCAAAGTTTCAAAGATGAAATATTTGATCCATTATTACAAAATTTGGCCAATGATTTGACATTGTTGAAGATGGAAGTTTCTCAGCCTGGATCATACCAGAACCAGAAGAAGAATCAGATTGTAGGAGCACTCCGAAGTCTTTCCTTAGAAGCTCTTCTAGTGAATACAATATGTTCGATAGATGAAGATGAAGGAGAAGAAAATTTTGAATCATAAATTGAAGAAGAAGAAGATGAATGTGCTAGGATTGGGTATTTGGAATACTCACTAGATGAAGATTTGAAGAATCCACAGAAAACTACTCTTGTGCAATATTCACTCGATCAAAAACATAGAAAGAGTCCTCTTCTTTCATTGCCCAAGATAAGAAATTTAATCCTCAAATGATGAATCTAAGAAAAAAATAACAAAAGGAGAATCACTGTCTGTAACGCCCACTAAAACAACCCACTTGAGACCCAAGAAACAACCTAGGGTTAGTTAAGAAAATTTATGGAATAATTGTTTTTGTTTAAAAGAGTCTACAACCAGGTTACAAGGCAACAACTATCACTAACAGGTTCTAGAACAATTCTAATCCACTAGAACATACTTTTATTTTATTAACAATTATTAGAGGTCACAAGGTCCAAAATTTAGGGTTAGAAGTTTCAGCTAGGTTTAGAGGGTAAATCTTCACCATACCCACTCTCTAACAAGGTTAGAGTTTAAACTTGATTTTTCTCACACTTAACGCATTCAAAAAAGTCCCTAAATCATTCCCATTGAATAGGAACTTTCCTCACCTTTCCATTCATATAAAGAAGTCCTCCGAACTCCTCATATTTTTCAAGTTATGGTCCGGCGGGCCTTGGGGGTGAAAATTTTTCCCCCAAGAGCGGGTGTGCAGGCCCAGGGGTGAAAATTTTCCCTAAGGGCAGGTCCGGCGGGCTGTGAGGAGACTTTTTGGAAAAATTTTCATGTGGGGAAAAAACCAACTTTGCGCCCGCACCCCCGTGAGTCTGTTAGGGACACGTGGCGCTTCTCAAGTCAGCATAGGGAGAATGGGGGCGGCGGGAGATGTTTGGAAAAATTTCCCGCATGGGGCGGAAAGCCAACATTGTGCCCACATGTCTGCAAGCCGCAAGGGGGACATGTGACATCACCTAAGGCAACGCGGAGGAAAGCGGAGCAACGAGGAGATCATGGAAAATTTTCCCAAAATTTTATGAAACACAGAAGAGGGCAAAAGGGACCCACTCAACAGTCGATGTCTCATGACACCATCTCCCCGTGGCCCACCGACCTGCCCTTGGGGCAAATTTTCACCCCTGGGCCCGCAGGCCTGCTCTTGGGGGAATATTTTCACCCCAAGGTCTGCCAGCCCATAACTTGAAAAATATGAGGAGTTAGGAGGACTTCTTTATATCAATGGAAAGGTGAGGAAATTTCCTATCCAATGGGAATGATTTAGGGAATTTTTGAATGCATTAAGTGTGAGAATACATAAAATTGTGCCTTTAAGCCTGTTAGAGATGTGATGTATTGTATCAAGATTTGAGAGTAATAAACCTCAGATTTGTTGATGTTTTAAACCCTAAATTTTGTGTTCTATTTCACCTTTAATGATTGTTCATTGCATGCAAGGTTATGTGTGTATTGGATTAGAATGTTTTCATTACAAGATGTCTATTTGATAGTTGTTGCCTTATAACCTGGTTATTGAGGTTTTTTAAACAAAATAAAATTCTTCCATGAATCACCTTCCTAACTTAGATCCTAGGTTGTTAATTGGGTCTCATGCGGGTTGTTCTCTAATGGGCGTCTATCTCCTTGGGAAAGCATTAGATTAGTGTCCTAGATTTGTAACTCTAGGTTGTTTCTTTGGAGTCTCAAGTTAGCACTAGGTTTAGCGATAGCGTTACATCTAGTGTCCACTCTCCATGAGGGTTATCCTAATTAAAAAGTCTTGAGACTACTTTGGTCAATAACTTTATGTCTTCCTGAATCACACTAAATGTCTCAACTATATCACTCTGTGAGCAATTAGATCATGCTTAAGATTTCGCCATAACAATGCACAGGTTTTGAAGGGAAGGAAAGGAGAGAATAGAAAAAGAAAAGAGGAGGCTTAGATATTGTGTTTGTTAGCTTTTTGACATCATTGCTCCATTATAGAATAAAGTTGTAATATGTGCAGATTTCTGAGTCGGCCTTACTTAAAGATTCAGCTCTATGCAATTTTATAGGGATCTTGGTCTATGCATATTAGCTCAAACGAAGTAGTTCTATATTCTCCCTGTTCATATTACAATTTGTTTACCAGGTAAATGCCTCCCATTCCTAATATCATATCATGCCATAATGCCTTTGGTTCTTATCATATGCATCTATCAATGGGACAAGTATAACCTTATGTTTCTGGCACCTTCTATGACCTTTGATACAAACTCAATAATTACATTACTAAAATTAAGTACTCAGACAATGTTATGTAGATCTTACGAAAGATCTTGGTCTCCCTCACTCTTGTTATTCTGGCCACTTCTACTCACTATGTCCTCTTAATATAAGTACCTCTTAGGGCATCGCCTTAGTTAAAGTTGCTCAAGTATGATATTTTTAAATTTTCCTGACTAACCCTTATCTCACACTAAAAGAAGATCCAACTTCTAGCAAAACATGGAGGCTATCCTTATATGGTATGTTGTTGCCCCGAAGATAATGTAAGGATATTGGCAAATGATATAAAAATGGATTGGTCACATTCATAAGGATAATCAAAAATAGTTTTCCTGGCACGTCTGGTGGAGACACAATCCTTCCCATTAGGAAAATGAGAGTTACATTGCATAGAGACCAAATGATCCCAAGTCCCTGGAGGCTATCGATAACTAGACATCTGAAGGGACTCCATCGTCAAAAATATATTGATAGCTTCAGCAGTACTAAGTATTGAGTCCTCTCTAGTTCACAAGGTGAATGCGAACAAGTATCGAGAACAAAAATTACAGGTGCACGGTTGGAATATCATACAGTTATCTCTATCAAGGAATAGAAGAGGTAGATAGCATGTCAGAGGTCCTCGTCTCCTGGATGAGACCATGAATGTAGTCTATCTCACCTCCAGTCAGGTAGGCCCTGGTCTTATAATCAAGTCTAGAATCCTACAAACCTATCTTAATGGATAACCAACCACCTCAAGCCTGATGAGGTAGTTTTTTTCATAGAATCAAGGGATTCCATCAAACATATTAATCAATGGGTCCCCGACGGTGTGTGAATCCTAATCCTGGAAAACGCATTCTGAAAAAGATGCTACCCAATATTCAGCGAGGAATGAACTTTGTAAAGTAACTAATATGAGGAACACCTTCCAAGATGTCTACGGAAATATGTATGGTACATTTTATCTAGGAACATGATGTTACCTTGAGGTTACTAGTTTATTTACCTTGAAAGGGAGGGCTACTATCATTGGTACTGATCCCTAACCCACTAATTCTATTGGCACTTGGGATCAACTGGGAAATGTATTGGTGGGACAGGTATACAGTGAGCTAGGAAGATAGATCTTCTAGGAAATACAACATCTAAAGTAGAAACATCAAGAAGGGTTCTGCAAGAACTTATGACCAATTTTAATACTAGTATTTCACAAAATTATGGCATTTAATTGACATCCATGTTCTAGAAATGCCCACTGGTATGGATATGTGTATTTTACTTGAAAGCTTTAAAATTCAGACACCTTACTATGTAAAATGCATTCAAAAATTGATGAATTTTAGGGGACTCAATGGTTACCACAATGCATGGTGCGATATTTTTGTCTAAGTCGAGAACAATTTAATAGATGTCGGTAAGATTCCACCAAGAGCCCCTTTGCTTTATGTAGGATTTTCAAAATTAGCCCCCTTTCCATAAGCACCTAGCCTTAAGCTCTACTCAAACCCCTGCGTCCATTCATAGCAATTAACCATCCTCTATCCCATGCCTTGCATATTCACACTACAGTTTGTTGCATACATCATCTATCTTATAGCCAAAATGGAAGAGGTGGATTAAAATATCCTCAGAAAGTTCTTCTATACATAGACCACTTGTAAATCTCAAATTAGGAACTAGGGCACTTACCCAAGAAATAATTATCAAAGCTTGTCAGGGTGGAAGGCTTGCGTATTCCATAGCAACATTTCAGAATACCCATATGATTTCATCGGCATAGTTTTATCACCAGCTCATCCTAGTGTCGATTACCACTTTGCATACCACTCCTTACCCAATAACAGAAGAGAAATGGTACCCGGGCAAAAAGTTTGGAAGAAGATCCCAACGCATGGTGTTTCCCTGGTAACTATTCTCTCATATGCCATCAGAGACTTGTCCCTGCAGTTAATTTACTAGTACAAAAGGTAACAAAATTTGAAGAGCAATGGAAGGCTATGCCATAATGTGAAAACTTCCTCCATGACCTTACCAAACCTCTCTGCATGAGTCCAAAGCGCGACCTTTTTTGTCTTAGATTCAAGGGATCGCCCTTGGAGCAGGAAGAAGAGATCACACCCAAGCATGTGATTGATTATCCATGGGTAGAAGCATATGTTCAATTTGTATGTGTAAAAATGAGGTGTAACTCTTCCATCCCAGTCTCAATACATAATTACAGACTAGTTCTTTGTCAGGCTTCAAAAGAAGGCCAATGATGGAAACACCTATCCCTAAATCAACTACGACTAACGGGATGAAAAAAGGTTACCTGCAACCATCATCAGTAAACATCATCAACAGTTAGTATGGGAGAATCCCTTAATGTGACTGGAATTAGAATTTAGGATACCCTCCATCCTTCCATCAAAATAATGAAATATAATCCATCATCGCTTGGGCCGAGGAAACGTGAATCGAGCAACTCAAGAATAGTGCCGTGTTAATGCATCCCTGTGGGATCTTCTTGGCATTCCTAAGTCAAAAGGAGTTGCTTCAGGAAGTACTGAAATCAAATGAAGACCCAAGATCCATCATAAAAGAGAAGGAATAGGTAAAGGTCTCATTAAGACACCTAACAGAGACAGTGTTGTTAAATCAAAAGGGAGAAGTAAGTAAACCAAAGTCCAACCCCTTTTTTATAACTCTTAGGAGATAGGTACATTGAAATGGATTTCCATGAACTCTTTGACGAGGTGTAGGTTAGATAGGAGGACCTTGAGTTATCATATGTTATTAGGATAATTCTTACACTTGTGTTAGCCCTACATTTTTTGGGTTAGCTTTCTTAGGTGTACTAGTTGTGTTGAGTCTAGCTTCTCAGTTATAATGGAGTCTAACCTAACTACCGGTATCAGTGTAGTGGGAGTTCTTCATCCATTGATTTAGGTAGTAGGATCCAATTCCCTACGCTCCTGTGATGCACATATTTCTTATTGAATTAACTTGCTTAGTCATTGTATTGTAATGTATTAAGCATTATGGATTTTGATGGATTTCCATACTAGTGGTATTGAGTTAGCTTCTTCTGTTATATGCAAATCTAACTGTGGTAGTGCTATTATGGAGTCTAAAATCGCAACTTGAAACAGTCTTAGTTAGTGGGAGTCCTTTCATGGTATCGGAGCTATAGATGATGTAGAAATCCATCTATAAGTTTTTCTTATGCAAGCAAGGGTTTATTATTTTCATGTATTTGGAATTTGTTAGCAATTGTATCTGTAGCATGCATTTTATGCAAAATGGAGTGTGGCATTGGATTTGGAAGGTACCAAATACCCTAGAATCGATTGTAAACTCAACCATATTTTGCTAGTATAATATGGGTGCATTCTTTTATCCATTTGGATATAAGCGTGTACCTTCTAGACAATATTCTTATCATTCCTTTCATGGATATTTCAGTTTTGGATGTAGTATTTTATCCACTGGATGGAGATCTGTACCCTCTGGGTGCATTCTTGTTATCCATTTGCATATAAATGTGTACCTTATTAAACGCATTCTATCCCTCTAGATTTTTCGGTTTTAGATGCATTATTTTATCCACTAGACGTAGCATCTGTACCCTCTGGGTGCATTATGGAGTGTATCCATTAGATATGGAAGTGTGCCAAAACTTCCTAAAATTGCATTCTTTTACCCTCTGGACCATTTCTATTTCGAGATGCAGTATTTTTATCCACTAGACACATATCTGTACCCTCTGGGTGCATTCTTTTATCCATTGGATATTGACATGTACCCTCCATATGCATTCAATGATTTACCCTCTAGAAATTTTTAGGTCTTAGACGCAGAGACTTTTATCCTTTGATCGCAAGCCTATATCGTTTGGATGCACTCTTTTACCCTTTGGACATTTGGGTCTCATGTGTACCTTTTGAAAAAAAGATCAGCATTAAAATATTATTTTTAATAGCAAAACCTTCTAAAGCTCATAACTTTTGATTTTTAGCTTGGATTAAGGTGATATATATTTTTTTGAAATTGTGTATGTTTTTGAAGATCTACGCATTGGTGACATTTTTAAACACATATTTCAAACTTAAAAGGTAATTTTCCTCATTGTAATGTTTACACACACTCAATTATAAAGTGCCAAATTTGGAAGGGTGTTGTAATCACTTGTGGACGTAATTTCGGTTGAACCCGAGGTCCTCAACTTTTGGGTGTTTCATTCTTGTATCTATGGTTGTATATATTTAAATCTCTCTTTTTTTTGAGATATTCTGGATCTGTATTTTTGACACTTTATTTTTTGGCATGTTGACAGTCTCTCTTGTGGGGGAGCTATTTTGGTGAAGCCTAGTGTTAGTTTGTTAGTGTTCGAGTAGTTGATTTTAGCCAACTCATATAGATCTGTGGTATCACTCTATCCATTTAGCAGTATGGGAGGGTATAGTGTTGATCCTTGCTTCTTTGTGTTTCATGTGTCCTTGCCTTGTTACGTGTTGATATTTCTTCTTCGGGTTTCATGTCCTTGCCTTATTACCTTAGCTTTTCTTGGATCGTGGCACTCCTATTTATATTGGATCTCATGTCCTTTCCTTGTTGTCTTGGTTGTTCTTGGATCGTGGCACACCTATTTATAGCAGTTGATAAAATTATGTTTGGTGTTTTTTTTTCACTTTTGACATCACTCCATTGACAGTCTCTTTGCATGGAGCTATTCTGGTGAAGCCCAGTGTCAGTTGTTTTTTGAGTTTTATGATCAAGCAGTGGATTCAGACCACAATGTGCACTCCAAACTTCTTTAGCATTGTATGATTTTTTGGAGACGAGCTTCTTGAGGATATCTTGCAGTGGTATTTTGCTCTCTCTACTTTGTTATTACTAGTTTTAGGTACCTTGCGGTGTCCATTTTTCTCAGTTATTTTACGTGGGTACCTCATCAAGCTTTTTTGTCTGGGACCCACCTTATTTTCCGCCCACCTAAGCTATGCCTACAGGGAGGGTGTTAGTGTAGGTTATTATTTATCCTTTTATTTATTTATTAGGATAATTCTTACACTTGTGTTAGCCCTACACTTGTTGGGTTAGATTGCTTAGGTGTACTAGTTGTGTGGAGTTAGCTTACTAGTTATGTTGAGTTAGCTTCTTAGTTATGTGGAGTTAGCTTACCAGTATTTTGGAGTAAACTTAACTACCAGTATCAGTTAGTGGGTGTTCTTCACCACTGATTTATGTAGTAGTTGCACTTCCCTCCTCCTATATGTACATCTTTATTATTGAATAATTCAAGTCCATTGTATTGTAATGTATTAAGCATTATGGATTATGTTGGATTTCCATATATGGTATTTTAGCTCTTCTATTTTACAAATCTAATGTGGTGTGTTATTATCATCTGAGATTGTGGTTTGGAACAATCTTCTTATCGTTCCTTTCAACTCCTTTGATATGATGATTTATGGGCCACTAAAGGAATATTCCACCGAGAAATGATTGTGATATCAAATAGACTCGAAGGGAAGAAAAAAACTTATTCAGGCATCCCAGATTGAGAAAACACTTTAAAATAGTCTCCAAATATATTTTAAGAAGACCTCTTTGATGCCTTCACTATAGCCTCTAAAAATAGTATTAAAAAATATTTTCTTATGACCTTTTTATTGATATAATATGTAGGTGAAAAGAACCTTGAGATCAAAAGATATAAGAAAAAGGATAAGGATCAGTTTGTGTTGAAAAATTCAAATCTAAAAATGAATATGGGCCTTTGAATCATTTATTCAATCATGAAACAATCCTCAAATGAACCAAAAATATCTCTAATCATGTAGGTATCCTTAAGATCTTTCTAACAAGACCAATTTTTTCTGATGTTGTGACTTGGATCAAAATTTATGGCCATTTGAAGATTCTCGGGACGTTTAACAAAGTTGACGGCAACAGGGCCACCAAATTTAACCTCAAGGTATCTTTTTCCACGCATCTATATCTAGTTGAATCTCATGTTATCTTCTGTGTTCCACAACTTTTACTTTTGGCGCAAAATTTTCCTTAAGGCATATTTTCCCTTGGTGCAGATCTTTCCTTGGGGTGGATCTTTCCTTGCTTGTGGAAGTTTCCTTGTCTGTGGTATAATGTTTTTTAGTTCAGATCTTTCCTTAGGGCGGATCTATCCTTGGGTGTGGATTTTTCTGTATCTATGGTATACCATTTCTTTGGTCTACAAATTTTTCCTTTTCTGTGGTATACAATTCCCTTGGTCCACAACTTCTCTTTTAGGTGCAGATTATTCCTTGGTGCAAAATTTTCCTTAGTTTGAATCTTTCCTTGGGCATGGAATTTTACTTATCTATGGTATACCATTCCTTTGGTTTGAGTCTTTTTCATTTTCCATGGTATATTGTACCTTTGGTCTATGGATTTTTACTTTTCCATTATATACCACTCCTTTGGTTTATGATTTTTTTCCTTTCTGCGGTATACCATTCCTTAAGTGTGGATCTTTCCTTGGGGTAGAAATTTCCTTATCTGTGGTATACCATTCCTTTGGTTCACGGTTTTTTCATTTTCCACCAAAAAAGGTAGAAAATAGTCAAGTCCTTGTAATTTCCTGGAATAGTTGAGAGGAAACAAACTAAACATGTTTGGAAGAATTTGAGGCCACATAAGTCTACAATTCAAAGCAAGTTGTCCAAATAAATAACATGTTCTTATTTGAAAACATATATAGGATGATAATTTACAACAAGAAATAAGTGAATACCGGACAATATCTACAGGATCGACATACCTAATAACGCTGAGGCATGTGGTAATATCCATTCATGAGGTATTAACCAAACTAGATAGTGAGAATGTCGAGGGAGAAAAAAATGAAGGCCGGAGAAGTGCGAGAAATAACATCCATGAGGACGGGACTTGAAACGGTTCTCTTGAAGCATATCAATGAAATTATTAAATAAGTGCATAAGAAAGGAATTTTGGGTCTCAAATACAGAAATTAGTTGGGGACTACATGGTGGTCCTCGAGATGGGAAAGTTAATATTGGATCATACTAGTGTTAATCAGAATGATTGGATGGGTAGTACTGACTGATTTATGAATTTTGATATAAAACAAATTTTATTGATTTGGTTGGTTCGTAGTGTTGTGCTATGGATGGTTTTTTTTATATTGTGGGATAATTTTTTACTATTGGGCACCTTATTTGGGTCTTATTTCCCATATTGGCTACCTAGACTTTTTGGGTGATAAATTGGTATTTTGGTTTGTAATGTTGACCTGTAGGTCATTTATGCTTGGTAAAATTTTCAATATAACAAAAAAATTGTAAAAACAATTTATATTGGGTCTAATCCTATTTCCTACATAGCATTAGCATATTGTACGTACTTAACAATTGTTTAAAAAAAGTAACATGAAGGTTAGATCTCATCTCTACAAGGATGCCATTAATACCCTATCTTGTTTCCTAGCTAGTGCCCAATAGGCTAGAATCCTTACACTCATTCCAAATTAACATCAATATCACTAAAATTTTAATGACACTCTTAGTGGATGCATGATTTTAAAATTACGCTGCCTTAAACCGCATATGAAATGTTGTTGTAGTGATCACAGTTTACAATACACTAAATTGTGTATCTTTATAATAGACAAAGTAGTGAGTGTGATTCAAAATAAATTAATCTATGTACTACCTTAATAGACAGTGATTCAAATAAATTCAAAAATGAAAGTATCACATGCACTTTCGAAGGTGATTCTAATGCGATTATTTTCAAAGATTTTTAATGTGAAAAGTGACTCCAGTCCCCATGCAATGTGTTCTTAGGTCTGTGAATACATGTTAACGGAATTATTTTCAAAATAATTCAATACAAATGTTTTCGATATGCAATTTGAGGGGTCTATTGGGGCCCTTACCCATGATAATAGTTACATTGTAGCTTTTATATAGTAGAGTTTTTATACAGCTTTTGTTGTCCTTCTTGTGCTTATGTCCATTTTTTTTATTTTCAATCGAAATAGAGTTTAGCTCTTTTGTGTCGAGCCTTCTAATTTTTTTATAACATTTGTCAGGTGGTTCGTAGATCAATGATTTTTGAATAAAATATGTTTTTAAAATATTTCCCACAACCCAATTGCTGAAATATGCCATAATTAACATGTATGACCAAAAATCTCTTTTTGTATGTGTATAATTATCGGGAATATATGACATATCATCCACTTATGAATAAAATTCAAATTTGAAGAGCAAGAATGCTTTACACTACAATCATATTCTAGGAAAATATTTAAAAAATAGTTGTGCAAGGTGTATTTTTACCCAAAAGAAATATGGACCCAATAGAAAATGAGGTGTATGTTGTTAGCTAATGTTATGTCACGATCTTTTTTCATTGTGAGCGTGGATGTTTTTTCATTGTGAGCATGGATGTTTTTTAATTGGATTTCTTGCTCTTGCATTATAAGATCGATTCAAATATATCTGAGTGGAAGTGTTCCCTTAACAAATCATGTCATCATCAATAGTATATTTGTTTATTTTGAAATAGGTCTTATTCCTAGACATCTCGTCGTGGTTATTCTTTCTCAATGTAATGTGTGTTATATTATAATGTGTTTGTATGTTTTATTATAAATATTAACAATGATTTTTATGAAAATTTGAAATGAATTGCAATGGGGTAAAGATAAGTTATAATAATTATCTTTTAGTAATGTGATTTTGGTTCTTTTTTAAACTACAAAACAAGATCATTTATATGTTTTTAGCATTTTTAGATGTAAATAATTTATAGGAACATCACAGATCAGGGATGACATAAATGATTTTAAAATTAATCCTTTGATTTTTAGAGACATTTTTAAAATCCCACCTCCAACAATAAATACAAAAAAAGGTACTCTTATATAAAATTTTAACCCTTGGGGAAGTTGTTGGTTAATAGATACATATAATCCACAATAAATATGAGAGAGGAATGTGTGGGAATAGATCCCAATGGTGTGGAATAAGGAAAAAAAGGAAGAATCATAGGAACATTCCACATCCAAACAAAAAGATGGAATGAAAACAATTACAAAACATAGTATAGACATATATATGATAAGAAATGCGGGTTTATAAAAGAGAGGGCATGATTTGGTGATTCCTCTTTGACATGTCAGGCTAGTGTAGAAAGTAGAAGTGTGTACATGGAGATGAGGCATTCCTTTCCTTCCAGGAATAATGGGAAGTTCCCACATGTACCCATTATGAATGCTACTTTGTGTGATAATGTGACCGACATCCCATTTCATATAGCTCCAAGAGGGTTTGCATTGGACTAACCAATATAGCGTTGAGATGTATGTTATCATTTATAGAAACTATCCATTCCTGGCTAGAGAGACGTACCTTGAAGAATCATCGACAACCTCTAGGTTTTGTAGTGCACAATTTTGATTTTTTGACTAATTGTTTCCAATAGGGATTATACTCTTTCTTCCTTGACATTGTGGGCTATGCACCAATTATTCAAGTAACTCGACTAGATGAGATAATGCAACAATAGATGGTTGTTTATCTTTTGGATATGTAGGGATTGGTAATGACCCTAGAGTGGGGTCACATTCCAATGATTATAAGTAACTAGTAAAAGGCCACGTTTAGAAATTTTGGTGAACCTAGGTATAATTTGTACCTTGTGATAAATAAGATGTTTTTCAGATTAAAAAATGAATGAAAAAATGTAAAACTAACAAATAAAATACAAAGTTTATGAATGCTATGATTTATATAATCCATGATTCCTTTAGCTTTTAGCACCAATCAAAAGCATACCAAAGGTTGAGCCTTTTCAAGGAGGTTTGACCCATATTATAACATTCATAATGTTGAATTTAGCTTTTCACAAAACTCCATGCTTGTTTAAATGGGTTGCATGGGAAATAAATAATTGAGGACACATTTTTACAAATTTTAAAGGAAATAAAATTAGAAATATATTGTGTAGATGGCGACACAAAAAAATATGATATGGAAGATTGTGTGATGATTTGGAAACACAAAAATTCTATCAAAAAAATCAAAATAAAAATGTTATCAAATATGCAATGTTTACATGCATCCAGAAAATAATTTTCCATTACACACCCTCATAAAATATTAATATCGAGACATATTTATTATATTTACCCAATAAAAAACAAACAAACAAAAAACAAAAAGCAAAAAGCATTTCCTATCAAAACTCTAAACTTGTTCACACATTAAAGTAATTCAATGTTGCGGAATTCTACTGTTGGCATGTGTTTGTTGAGTTTTCATTGATGAAAAAGGTATATTAATGACAAATCAGGATGAAGGAGAGCTAGAGGGAGCTTAGAATTATTTAGAAAAGGCAAGACAAGGCATGGTCATGAGAGCACCTAGTTGAGACTCAGCTTCTTCAGTAGCTAGTGACTATCAGAGGCATAATGGTGATGTGAGGACATGTCAAGATGATATCCTAGGTGTTTGAGAAGGTATATGATGAGGAAATAAGTTCAGAATGATGGATACATAGGTGCATGAGTCGAATTGGTGAGAATAACTCAGTTTAGCAAGCCTAATCCCTAGGCCTAGTCAACAAATGGACCTAGAATGGTGGATTGAAGGCTTCAAAATGATAGTGAAGCATGGTATAGGCATGAGGAACATGAATGGGACATGTAAAGGAAAGTAAATGATGAAAACATGGCAGATTCATGAGGTATGAATTGAAACTAGCTTAATTTGTCCTATTTCAAGAACCTAGAATGGGTGTATGACAAAAACAAATCTATGTCAAGAAAATTCAAGCATGGGAGGATTATAGAGACATTTCCAAGATTCCTAATATGAAGCTACAATTCATAAATCAACATTTTGAGGCATGTTTAGGGTCAATTATATTACTTTCCTTCAAAACAAACAAGGAAACATGGACAAATGAGATTAGTCAAGAAGGTACATATGCATTTATAAAAAAACCAATCATTAGGACATGTGAAGGGAACTATCATAGTGCAGTGGTCCAAATTTTAGGGAAAAATATAGAATATGTTTTGAGTTATGAGGTTTTTAGTGAAATTGATATTTTAGAATGCTCATCCCCAACTCGAAGGTCAACTTTGAGAAAGTTTGAGAACCTGAAAGGCATGTAAAAATTCTACATGATACCCTGATACTCTAACCAGTGTTATATAATGGAAATAATTCCACTCGAGAAATGGAATGAGGAATATTGGTGGCCTAAGCTCTATGAACGAAGTTTAAGAAGCAAAGTAACTCTAAACCCTCTCAAAACCCTCCTTTGAGAGCGATAGACAAGATTTGAAGTTTTTTAGTTCTAAACTATATGATAGTGCAAAAATGATGATTTGAGATCATGAAGCACTCCCCCTAGATCAGGTGTATATTCTTTTCATCATTCAAATACAAATGTACAGTACCCTTTGACCCATGTGTTGAAGGAATTTAGTTGTACAGTCAAGAATGACATAGTTGCAGAGGCCAACCTTGATATGGAAGCATGTTGGGAGATTTCCTTGATGCCCATGAAAATATCTAGGTGAGTTATGTGGAAAGTTTTAATTAACAATATCAAACAAGGTATCCTACCACTAGAACGTAAACAAACCAAAACCCAATCATACGAATTGAGAGAGTGTTAATGAAAACACATTTTGTGGAAGCCTAAAATGAGCATGAACTATGGAATGAATCCAAATGAAACATGTTTGAGATAAAAACTTGGTGTGGTAAGGTTTTTTTGTGAACTAGACCTGTATATCCAAAACTGCCATAGTAAGACATACTAGAAGGAATGTGAAATGTACATGAAAGCATGAAATTTCTCACACAATAGATACAAAATAATGTCAAAGCTTGTAGTATGGATCCATGTTGAATTTATTATACCTTGAATTGGCATCAAAATGAAGGTTTAAGTGTTTAAGACCTTCTTATCTCATATTGTTCCTTACAGCTTAACATTCAGTCTGAGTAGTCCTTGGAAAAACAAGCTTACTTGATTCCTTGTCCTGAGATGAAGCAATGCATGGACCTGATCAGTTACTCAATACATAGAAATTTCCATAAATTTTTATTAGGAGCCATGAAGGTGTGTTTAGTGCATAATCAAGTTTACTTTGTGGAGGAAAAAAATATAAGTTTGAAATCCTATTTTCTCCTTGCCCAAAATTAGTGCCTCATTACATGAATGAAGATCATTAAAGTGCTTCATTTCTCTTGAAGATGAACCTCACGTAGCACATGAATTTCTCCAAGGTTTAGAAGGATCAAAACATACATATATCACTGGTAAATGGTCATATTTCATGACAATTTCCTTAGAGATTTCAGAAATGTGTAGCCTACTGACATGAGGAGATAGAATGAAGTGATATTGTCTTATTTGATGGTCTCCAAGTCCATATTTCTACACTAGTCCTCTTTAAGAGTATTTTAACTCATCTTTGATTGTATGCCCTAATATTAATGGTGGCTCCATACATCATTATTCAAGACTGGTTATTTAAAGTATTTGCTCTTAGTTGGGAATATGAGTCTAAATGGTGTCTGTATCTTGAAATGGAGAGATAAGAAGCATAGTAAGGGGATAGAGAGCAATAAGGTGGGTTAAGTAACTTACTTGCATGATTGAAAAACTTGGCACATTCTTGTTTTTTCTACAGAACAAGAATCCTATGTTGAAGAAGAGGACAAAAGACTACATAACCATTATAAGTCAATGAGAGCATGAGTTAGACGGGAATATTTGGAATCGAAGTCAAAATTTCAGTGGATTTGAGAGCTTCCTTTGGTTATCATTTATCATAGATAATCTTAACTGGACCTACAAAATAGTTGCACATGAAACTAATATCATTGTTAGAAATAATGATTACATGAGGAAAATTTTGAAAATGTTATTCTTCTCCCCTTGTACGAGTTATAGAGAGAGTAGGTGAAATATTGGATGTAAGGTGAAGTGCAAGAGTCTTTGAGGATTTCAAACTTGATGATATAAGAACCTTAGTGTGTATGGAGAATTTTTGTTGAAGACTGAACTACTTATGTTTGAAAACTAGTGTAATCAGATTTAGGCTTGTATGTGAGACAAAACAAGCATGTAAAAATAAATGTTTTGATGAGAGCATTAGATGGGAGATGATTTGATGAGAATCATGAACTGAGAAAGAGGAGAAATATGAACTTATTAATGTATGAATAAGGGACCAAGATGTGTAAGAAAAAGAATACTTGAAGACTGAGATTGCAAAAATGTGAAAGGTTGAGAAGATAGGTGAGACATGGATAGTGAAGAAGAGAGATGAACATAAAATAGATGAGCTGATTTAGAGGTCACAACTTGTTGTGAAAGATAACAAATTGAGAGTGATCAAAACACTGTAGAATAATAAGTGGTGGCTTAGCAAATAGGGAGTTGAAGCTTCTTGTAAGTCGCATCTTACTGAAGAAAAAGTAGGAGCTTGATTGAAATTTTGGGAGTTGTGTCTTCAACGAAAGTATTGGGTTGGTTAAGGTCAAGTGGAAACTTGACTAAATTTTGGAGTTGTAGCATCAAGTTGAGTGGATGCTCAACATTTAAATCTTTGTAACATTTACAAGACAATGTCATCCAAGTTATTTCATTGGTTTCAATGGGTTTTTTTCCTTGAAAGATTAAAGGGTTTCCCACATTAAATGATATATCTCTATGTGTTATCCTGTTTATTTTTTGTGAATGGTGTTTTGGTTTCATTCTTAAAAAGTAAAACGAATTGAATTGTCTTTCAAATTTTGAATTAGCACTAATTCACCCCTCCAGTGCCTAGAGTTTCCAACAATAAGTATTAGAGTATGGTCCTCTTGAAACAAGTTTAATAACTTTGAGGAGGTCCTCTTGAAACAAAAGCATGGCTATGGAGACAATCTCAAAAATAATCTCAAGAGATAAGTATCTCAGTGAAGATGATGCTGAAGAAAATATTGAAGCATAATTGATAAGTTCCCTGGAGGAAATGAAACACTAAAGAAGAAATAACCACAAATTAACGCTAATGGTGAAATAATATGAAGAGCAAATCAATATTCTTGAGGAAAGGTAGAAGAAAAAAGATGAATAACATGAAGATGGAATCAAAGAACTTGAAGTTAAATTGGAGTTGATCTCAACATCTCTCAAATCCAAGGAGGAAGAGTACATCAATGTCAATACATAAATGAAATATCAAGTTGATAAAGTGACACAAAATCTTAATGAAAAAGAAGATTTCATGAGACATGAAGAAGAATTGATATCCTTAAAATTTGACCTAGAAGAAACAAGCAGGAGGTGAAGATGTATGGAAATTTGGAGAAGAGCACCGAAGATCTGGATGGAATTCTAGATATTCAAAGAGTAGCAGGAGACAAGACATGACTAAGATTCAATATATATCCTATGAAGAAGTGTGATGATGACAAGGTTGGTCCTAGCAGGCAAGTAACCATGAAGGGCACCAAGGAGATAAGACTAAAAAGGTTTAGATCAATGAGACAACAAAATACATAGAGGCATGAAAGAACCTTCAATGGTTATTGTTTTTCATGTCATAATTTTGGATATAGAGCTAAGGAGTGTTGGAAGCATGTCATAGATGACCATCCATGGAGAGATAAGAGAGATTAGAAAGTAAGGAATATGGTATGCTTCACATGTCAAGAGAAGGTTCATACTACTAAGTATTGTCTATATGAATCATATAGTCAAAATTGGAAAAATGAAGTTCCTAGAGGCAAGAATTATGTTGTGTGTTTCAACAGTCATTCACGAGGACATTTTTCAAAAAAAAATTATAAACCTCGTAAATATAGTAGCAAACATCATGCATTCAAAAGAAAATAGAAACGGGTATTGAAAATGAATACTTGTCCTAAAAATGAGTCCAAGTCAGCCATGTCTGAAAAAATCCACTGGAAAGAAGGACATGAAGTACATATACAAAGTCAAGGAAGAAAATTCTAGATTTTAAGAAGCAAAGAATGACAAGAAAATACTATGGGAAGACGATGAAGAGAAAAGGAAATCAATGAATGTCATAGGAGAGGTAAGTTCAAGAAAGGAATCAAATGATGATGATAAAGGCAAGAAAAAAGTAGTCAAGTGTAATCAAATCCAAGAAGAACTCTGTAGTGCCCACTTCCCTTTGGCACCTGTTATTACTGATCATGATACTGTAGACTATATGATGTACATTATTATGGTTTTGAATTATTATGATGTTAGGTGTTAGACCATGGATTATCGTTAATCTTGATTTAGTTATGATGCATGACGATTATTAGAGACACTTCATATGTGGATGATGATATACTATTTTTCATGGATGTTGTTAGGACATGTGATTTTGGATATTGCGAGTAGACCTAGAGAATGGACATTATATGAGAATGATATGGTTGTTGATTAAATTGCAAATGATATAGTTGTTACTTTGATGTTGCTGATATATATTGTGAGTGATTTTGTTAAATTGCCTTGATGTTGTTGTGATTCACATACTTTGATGATTTTGTGATTTTATTTACATCATATTGGATGTTCTGATATGGCCACGAGGACGAAGGAGGTATTTTTGTTTTTTAGGTTTAAAATATCACAAAAAACATCTGGGGATTGGAGACCAACCACAATAGAATTCTAGGTAAATTCATCAAGGTCACCATGGCAACGTGTTTTGTGTGTGTGTTGTTTTGTTAGGGATTCTCATGGGGGGATCACCTTTAAATGTGACCACGGGTTTTGTGTATTTTATTAATGTGGTTAAAATTTATTTATTGTTTGTATGTATTTTATTAGTGATGTGTTCCTTTCTTTATTTAATTATGTTGTGGAAAATTAATGCGAGAAATCATATGGTTAAAAGATAAATAGATCAAATTGGGATATGGGAAAGTAATAATGGAAGTTGTTGGCTATTGTATTAAATATGTAAGTTGTGTAAGAGTTGTGTAAGTCAGATTTTGGAGTATGAAACACTCCACCTCCTTGGAAATCTGAATTTATCCTTGGGGGCTATTTTGGGAGGCTTGTGGGACAAGTAAAACTTGTCCCATACCTCTAAATTTAATGTACCAACCATACTTATGGTTGGAGAGGTAATTTTAGACTTTTACAATTCATTTTATTAATCATGTTGCATGTTTTAATTACACTCTCTTACATTTTATTTATTTTGCAATCCTTAGGGTGTGGGCTTTTTTGAGTGTGCAAGTAACTTGTCATATTTTGACCCACCTCTTTATTATGCTTGGGAGAATGGAATTTTATATTTTGTGTTTGACTTTGAGGATGTGTGATGTGGAATCCTACATGGATCCAAATCATCCTCTTCTCTCCCCTCTTCTTTATAATTCGAACTCTTTGCTTGTTTTGGGGGTTGAAACATTTTGTATGCAAGCTTGGGGCGCATTTTTCTAGTTTTGGAGTCTTACTTTGGAGAAGCTTGTGTGAAGATTTTACTTAGTTGTTGAATCATTTGCATACTTCTTTGGGGGCGCATTTTCTTGTGTTGGGAGCTCTTGCTTTTGGAAGGATTTTGGAGAAACTTTGTATGCTTGGAAATTGTTGTTTTAGGGACTATGCTTTTGGATTTGAAAGCTTGATGTTGGAAACAAAAGTTACCATGGAGAGGTAAGAGTTTAATCCTTCTTTTATGCTATTATTTTCTTGTTGTGTTGTGTGAATGGTGCATCTTTTATTTTATTTGTTGGTTGGTTGGGTAGACTGTCATAGGAATGGTGTAGGAGAAGGCTATGGGGAATCCATGTGGGGGGGGGCATAAGGGAATGCCATTGGCATCATATTTTGTGGAGGGAGTTTGAGTTTGGGATCCACCATGGAAAAGAAATAGCTTGCATTTCTTACTTGTGGGGGGCATAAGGAAATTGTGGGGGGGTATGAGGATGGGTTGGGAGGCATAAGGTTTAATATATGTGTGTGTTTGTGTGTGTGTGTGTGTGGTATGTTATAGGTGGATGACCAATTCCCAATTGGGAGGCATAAGTAGCTTCCCCCATAGTCCTTGCTCCTTTGGCTTGCATGATCAAGCCTAAGATTTGTTTGAATGGTTGTAAACTGCTGTTTTTATTTGGACTGTGTTTCATATTGAAATGTGCATGTTTGAAATAATTTTGTGTGTTGTGGAAGCCAGTTGTTGCCATGGGTTAAATTACACCTCTTATTGTATTATGGTTGGGGCTCGGGGGCCAATGATGAAGGATGGCTTCTCCTTTCATTGGATGTCTTGGTTGGGTGGAGAGAGTTGCCTTTCCCCCCACTTTTGTTGTGATCAATTGGAAGAGAGAAAAATTGCATGTTGTTGTTCTAGAGCAAAGGAAGATGCAGTCTTGATAGTCCCTTAGGAAAAAAATTCATATGTAACCTTTCCCACTATGATGTGGATGAAATTGTAAAGCATATTTGTGAATAAATGATGTTGTAATTGGTTATGAAATTGTACATTCGAATGTGAAGACAATTATGCTCTATTCTGGTTATTGGAAAAAAAGAAATAGAAATGTGTTGTTTGTATTCAAACATGGAAAGATGTAAAGATGTATTCCTTTTGAATTAAATAATAATTGCAAGATCTTCTCTCATATGCATTATTGGATTGAATTCAATGTTTCATTTTATGGCAAAAGAGATAGTTAGATCTTTGTTTGTAAAGAAGAAATGTACTCGGAAATAATATTGTATTTTGTATCTTTAGAAATGTGTAAAATGGAATTTAGTATTTGTATTTGGAATTAGAATGCTATGTTCAAAAAAATTGAATGAAATTGATTATATTTGGAAATAAAATATCACACTTGAATGATAATATTGATATACAGTTTTAAAAGAAATAGATCTCTGTTATAAAATTTAAACTGGCAATAAATTTAATTAAAATGCACAGTTCAGGCCTACACTTAATAATCAACTTGGAAGTGATATAATTTATCATGCTAAGACATTAAGGAACTCAAATTGAAAAAGAAACACTTCAGGAAATATTTAAAACATTGTAAAATCAGACCCCAAACCTTTCATAGTAAATTTGCAGTCTTTTTCTGTCAATAGTTGGAAAAACTCAAATTGGAGATCAAACAAGTAAATTTACCATCCCTAAACACTTTAAATCCTTCCTATAGTAATCCTCCATGTCTATTCGGCATGTTGAGTGAAGGAGGTGATCAAGTTGAATCAAATTTGTAAGTTGGAAATTGCCAGTTGGCTTATTAAAATCCTGCAGATCGTTTTTACAAAATTGACCCTGTAAACTTTATCAAAATGTAAAATTTGTGTTTCCTGTATGTAGAGGGAATCGAGAGCTTTCCAGAAAGTCCTCGTTTTCCCAAAACGGAACTCTCTATCAAAATTTATGGCCCTTTGAAGTTTCTACTTCAATTCGGCCCTCTATTAATCTAACTATACAAAAAAATTCTCAATTTTGGACTTTAGAAATATTTAAATTTTTAGACTTTAGAAAAATTTAATTTTTCAAGCTATGGAAAAAATTTAAATTTTGGTTCAGGAAATTTTTTATCCTTTCCCTCGCAAGCCCCCAGCCAACCAGAGGTTGACATGTGGCAGCATGGGGGAGACAATGAGGAGGGGGAAGCCCACACAACTTTATCCTTTGAAATTTGGTTTGGGAAAATTTCCCTTAATCCTCCCATGGCCCCGCACTCTTACCCTGCCTTGGGAAAATCTTCTCCGTGGAGGCGCGGACCTGCGCGCCAAACTTTTCCCCTTATCTCCCCCTTTGGCAAATTTCTCCTTCTGACCCCGCTGTCACACCGTCCCTCTCCTTTTCTCTCCGTCGTGGCCTGTTGAGTGCCACGTGTCCCTAGCAAACCCACGAGGGCGTGGCCATGTTTTTGTTTCCTCTCCCCTTCGGCAAATTGCCTCAAAAACTTCCACCACCCCACCCTTCCCTCTTTCCTCCCGGCGATGACCCAGAGGCCGCCCCGTGTCCCTGGAGGACCCACAAAGGCGCAGAAGAAATTGTGACTTTGTACCCACTCGAGAAAAAAATTCCAATGCCGCCCCACGACCCACCAACCCGAGAAATGGGTTTTCTTCCCCTCTTGACACATGTCCCCTTGGGGAAAATTTTGACCCCTTAGCTATGTCAGACCATATCTGGAGTTCTACCAGGAGTTAGGAGGACTTCTTTATATCACCGAAAAGGTGAGAAAATTTCCTATCCAATGGGAATGATTTAGGTAAATTTTGTAAGCATTAAGTGTGAGAAAAATCAAGTTGAAAATATGAGCCTGTTAGAGAGTGGGTAAGGTGATAAATCACCCCCCAAACCTAACTGAAACTTTTAACCCTAAATTTTTTGAACCTTGTGACCTATAATAATTGTTAATAAAATCAAAGTACATTCTAATAGATTAAATTTGTTCTAGAACCTGTTAGTGACAATTGTTGTCTTGTAACCTAGTTGTAGACACCCTTAACCAAGTTCTAGGAGTGAGAAGCTAGACTTTACTCTGATGATTTGATATATGTATTCCTTTCCCCATTGTAATTTAATCCTGATATTTTCTTAGATCTTGTGGAATTAAATACCTTGGGTATTTAATTGTTTTGGGTCCCTTAACCCCAAAATTTTATTCAGGGAATATTTAGCTAAACTGTCAATGTAATCAGTGATTAATTTAATCCCTTAGGAGATTGAGCTAGGTGTGAACTTATTACACTTGTTGCTTTATAATGTGGTATTAGTAATTATTGTAATGGAAAAAATTATCAATTGAATTTAATTGTCCTTTATATGTTTGGTTGTTAACTCCTAACACCTTTTTTTTTTAAAATTACTCCATAATTTTGTAACTAAACCTAGGTTGTTCGTGGTTCTCAAGTGGGTTGTTTTGGCAGGCACTACAAACTCTTACCCCTAGTTGTGATAGAAAAAATACATGATGTGCATCATGTGTGCTTGTCAGGAATTCAATTAGAAGGAGACATAGGAGATGAGGTTATCACACCTAGAAGTACATCTAAGAAAATTGATAAGGTCTCAAGGGTAACAAGAGAAATAATAGAGTCATCATATTTATTGGATGACTATATATTGTTCTAAGGTGATCTAACAAGCATGTTGTGCTTTTTATAGGCTTATAGAAGGCATATACTAATTGAAATAAGCATTAGTGTGTTATTGAAGAAGAGTCACCATAAGTAGTTGATAAAATACTTCTCATGTTGTAAATGTATCACTAAAAGGTATTCTTGTTCAATATCTTTCTTAAGGTCTAGATGTAAGTTTGATTTGTGTAAGGGTCTTGAAGGTCATAGTTGTTTCTTCATATAAAGAAAAGTGTATCCATACTCTTACATAACCTGTAAAGGTCTATATTGACTATTTGGTGGTCTTACTTGGTTGTTTGAATAAAAGAAAAAATGTGTTGCTTGTCATTAGGTTTGTATTGCCTTATCTAGTTGATGTTGCAAAATATGTCGTGTGACTATGCCTTAGTACAAGGGTGTAATGTGTATCATGAAAATCTTTCTAATATGTTAAATAAAGTTTCCTCCATGTTGAATTTGAGTAAACAGTCCGAGGAGTGTTGGTCAAACACCTCTCATAAGGTCTCTATGCCTATTTATCTAGTATAAAATCTTGTTTAGTTGTTAAAGGGAGGGAAAGTATTCTAAGTTCATGTCCTGGTAGAGGTGACTCATAATTAACTCATTAAGTGTGTCATAAAAATTAAGGTTTGTCAAATTCCATCAAGTTTATTCAATCCATGTGTTGAAGGAAGAGAACATAATCAAGGTTTTGTGATTCATGTAAGGAAGAAGAATGCATTTCAAATGGTCTATATAAAGTGTTTCTTGAAGCAGACATATGTTCAAGTATCTTGAGCTCATTGAAGTTTGTGCAAAGGATGGAAAATAGTCATGATGTGAAACTGTGTCATTCATGGTTTCATATCATTCTAAGAAACAAATTTATTTCTCTGAGTTTGAGTCTGAGCATGAGAATTCCTTGCTTATAACATTTTCCAAAACCATATGTCATCCAAGGTACAAGTTACGAGTTTTCTCTTTTTTCACTTGTGTTAATACAGAAAGAGAAATCTCTTTTACTTCATTTCATATACACTATCATTTTAAGCATGTTTTTCACTTGACATTGCTTAATGTTCATACAATTTACAAGGGAAACCATATTTGATATTCACTCATTAAGTTTCATTCTTCCTACAGTTACAATGTGAAATTAATTCTCCACATTTCAATTCTCATGGAATGCATTTAATCAAATACATACTACTTATTTACGACACCTTCAACCCATCAAGAGTAATAGATATGTATAAATTCATACTCATCCAAAGAAATTATATATTGAAGGTAAGGTTCCACACTATGCATTACAAATAATTCCCACATGCTCCCATCGACACACGACTACGAAAAGATAAAACAAAGCTAAGTTTTATGCTTATATTTCCTTCTTCTATAATGAAGTATCTTCTTACACATAATATTAAATCAAGTAAAATTAATCTTTCACAACATTTAAATGTTATACTTCTTTCCATTATTCAAAAATTATAAGACATACCCTCACAATCTTGTTATTACCCCCTTTTTTAGATGTCAAGTACTAGATACCAAGTTTTTTTTAAGTTGGACAAATATGTTGGTTTGGAGTTGTTGAACCTTAGTGCATTAGTGTTGCTATTGATTTCAGGTGGCATTTATGGAAACGGTATACGTGGTGAAGTGAGGATTAATTTAGGAATATGCAGGTTGATTGGAAGTGCCTCATCAGGCTCATTGATGCATCATCGGGTTCATTAAGCATTCAGGATGGTCTTAAGATGAATTAATGGTGTTGCAAGCTTAGTCTATGAGGTAGGATATCATTAGAGGTATGGATATGGTCGGGTAAACATTGATCATGTGTTCTATAGATCATACATGGTGATTTTAGCATGTGTAAGAGCTTTTGGAATGAGCAACATGTCAAGTGTTAGAGTACAGTTGAAACTAGGTCATTTGGACCTAGTTCCTAATGAGGTGTACGGGCAAAAATAAAGTCATGAAAAGAATAGGAAAGCATGATAGTAGCCTAGGAACACTACATAGGGCATGTTATGAACATATATAAGGCTTATTTTATCTTCTGGAGAAAAAATTCAATTTTTCACGAAAACTGCCTTTGAGGACTAACAATGAATTCATGGGAAAATGAGATTGATCTGAAGAGTAAAATAATATTTATCAGAAAAAAAACTATGGAGAATGTATAGGGATTATTTTAATTTCTTCATGTCAAGTTTCATCAATTTTTGAAGAATATTGTGAAAGTTATTCAAGTTTTACTAAAACTAGTTTCTTGAGAAATGCAATCTGAGCACCCTGTCTTCTTAGCATCCAAAAATATGATCGAGAATTCTTTAGATAAATAATAGAAAAAAATATTTAAGATCAATCCAGGCCTATTTGTAAAAATTTTGAAGGAAATTGGACAAGAAACAAAGAAGTTGTGTTCATTTTTCTAACAGGGTTTCTCTCTCCTCAAGCCTCTTTCTTGAAACGGTAGGCACAAAATGAGTTTTTTTGACTGCAAATCACTTTTTTCAATTTTTTAAACCCCTCAAAAGTGTGAAATACTCTCTCTAAGACATTTTGGTGATGATTGTGCTAGTCAAGTGAAAATGTATTGTACGAACTGTACCCTGTTTAGCAAGATTTGTGCATACATAGCCCTATTTTAAAGAATTGCAAGGTGTCTAAAGGATGTCTAGATGCCTTACTATAAGATTTGAGTTGGAAAGTGTTTCTAATTTCCTCTACAGTTCAATTTTGAGTTGATGGAGCACTTGGTGTGCTGAAAGAAGTTATCCAAGCAAATTTGTCTTAAATTGTTGATTAAGCTAAACATGAAATATATATGCCTAATTTGATGCTATTGTAGTAGTAAAATAAATATGCAATTAAGTAAAAAATTTACACCCAAGAAAATAAGAAATAAATTATGAAACCTTAATTTCAAGGAGGAGAAAGAAGTACTTAGCTGATTCACAATAAAATTTGGAATGTATCAAAATGTTGACTAGGTGAATAGAGTAGAAAGAACATCACAGAAAGACCCATAAATATGAAAATATGGAACTATAGACTGGACAGGGGTGCCTGGAGAGGGACTGGGGCACACCCTAGGCCTATTTCTGAGCACCCATGTCTATGAAAAAGCTCATAAAACATTCTCTGAGGTGTTGCAAGTTGTTCAAAGGTTTGTCGCCTTTTATTGTTATGAGGTCACACAATAATCACTGAAGTTGCTGGAAACTTGCAATGAAATATGGACCTAGAAAACCCTCAAATAGACATCAAAACCTTAAAAATGATGTAGAATGAGGGGTGAGACTATCCTCATCTATCACAATGGTGAACTTACAACTGATCACTACACTGCATCTCAAACCCAACGCAGTTCTATGTGTGTGTGTGTGTACGCAGAATCATGCCCTAGGTGGCTCTTGTGCGTGTTGCACTTGATAACGAAAAATTAAGTTAAATGTAAAGAAATGTAATAGATGTGTGCATGGAATAGAATGAATTTCCCTCCTATGAAGTGTATGCAAAATCACCAACCCTTGTGTCCTTTAAATAGTGTTAGATGGATGCAATGGAGCTCTTAGATGCTATATGGATGCAACCTTAAGTGGTGATATTTAATGCTTAATGTTTAGTCCTTTATTATGATGACAACGATTTATATTTATATGATTCTTTTACTTGAATTTCATAAATAACCTTGAAAAGGCCGATTACAAAAAATATAAGATGCTCAAATGCCTAGAAAGGACCCAAAAAGTGTGAGTAAAATGGAGAAAGGGTTAGGGGTGCCCAGAGGGGATGAGGGTGCTTGGCACTAGCATCTTGGCTGGGCACTAGTGTTTAGGATGTGCTTCAAGCCTATGATTACAATTGGTGTGGGATAAAAGACAGAGTGCTAAAAAAGGACTAGCATCTTGAGAAAGTAAGGGCACTAGTAAGACCAAAAGGATGATAAACAGACAGAGTATAATGTAAGGCAGATTGAGAAAGTACATGGGTGTAAGACCAGTAAGTTTTCAAACAACAAGGAATCTGTGTGGTAAAAAAATGTATATTTTGATTAAAATGTAAGGTGGCCAAACACATGGGTTAATTAGTACTTTTCAAACTTAGGAATCATATGAATAGTAGAATGTAATTAGGACTATATAATTACCCAAAGTGCGTGATTTTGAGTCTATAGTTGCATCATGGAATCTTGCACTTTGTTTCAAAATTGTCATTACTCATGTCAAGTTGTGCTTCAAAATTGTCATTACTCATGTCAAGTGTGCTTCAAGCCTATGATTACAATTGGTGTGGGAAGTTTTCTACATAAAGGAAATTATCAAGAATTTTCTCTAAGTTTAATAAACAAAGGTCTATATTGGTAAAATCCCTTTCTGGGAAATCTGGTTTTCCGAACTTAGCCGTTTTTGGTCTTTTTGGGTGGGGCACATATAATCACTATGCAACATCAAAAGTTGATGTGCCCTCTCTTCCATCCCTTAAGACTACATTTCTTGTGTGGAACCCTATGGTTGTCACGAAAAGCTAAGACTGTAGGTTGACTTCATGATGATACATATCCATCACTCAATGAAAAATAAGTCTCAAAATTGTTGAAGGTACCTTTGATGACGTTCTTTGCTATTTTAATCTTCTTTCTTTCGTTCATTTTGTTTTTGGGGTTTTTGATCTGCATGGGTCCAAAAATGAAGAGAAAGAAGTTGAGAACCTCAAAATGACTGACTATGATTTGAAACTAGGAATCCTCACTATGCACAGGGATAAAAGCTTTCCGTGCACCCTCTTGGCGCATCACTTGGGTGCAAACAAGTTTGGTATCATCTACAAGATTTTAGGGTTGTTATAGATATGGAAACTAACAATGTATATTCCTCTACCTAGTAAGATGTCTTTGAAGGTGTATTTTCTTTTGTCAGCATTTCAATGGAAAATCAAGCAGCTAACATGTGAGATTGCATGTGAAGACATCAAAATCCTCAGTGTTGCAAGTCTGTGTGGTAAAAAAATGTATATTCTGATTAAGAGGTTGCTTCATGAAGTAGATTTGGAGTGAAGTGTCTTCTTGATGATTATTCCTCATCACCGGGTGCTTTGTGGCCGTCAGCCAAGAAGATTGCATCAAAGGCATGGGATGACAATGAAGATCAGTGCATACATGATGAATGAGGTATATTTAAAGAACAAAAAGGTAGTGACCCATTGGCCACAAATCATTCACTGACATGTAAACCGTAATCTCATAACCTTTATACATGGAAAATGTTATCCGTGACTGTATTGTAAAGGGGACTATCTTCAAGTTTGAATGCATGTTGTATGTGAAGAAAAGACTGAACGATGCACTTTTTCTGCCTATTGAGGCTGAATATGACTTACGATCGCACAACTAAGAGCATTGTGACAGCCCACTGAGAAATGGGGGGGCCCTGTTCACTTTCCCCACGTTCACTTATTTGTTTAAATATCTTGTGATTGAGTTGTGTATCTTGTGTATGTTATGATTATGTTGATATGATCTAGTTTAAATAGATTAATATCTTCCTCCTCTAGTTTTAAGTAGAAATCATCCAGTACGGGGTAGCCATTGATCCCCAAATGCTACCAAACTGCTAAGGAGGAAGTGGATCAAGTATATCTTGACACAGGTGGGGGACGATTGGCAATTGATAGAACTAAAGCCCCTTAGACAATGTGACTTCAAAGGATCAAATGAGAATTAGAACCCAAAAGGTGAAGAATGGGTCTTGCCTAAGGTTTGTAAGGAATTTGAGATCCACTCAGGATGTCGCCACTGCTGCAACAACTGAGGTCCATTTTGTCCCTTCTTCTTCTCCTCCTTCCCCCTCGTCGAGTGACTCAAGAAACCATTCCTTTGGTCGTGTCCTCTCCCCCTTCTTCTATTGTTCCTCCCGCTTCTTCATCCATCTTCTCTTCTCTCGCAGACCTGTCCCCCTCCATTTCTTCGCTCATCTCTAAGCTCCCTTCCCTTCCTATGTCTTCCTCTCCTATAGTATCTCTTCCTCAAGTGGACTGGCCTCCCTACACTTATAAGAGCCTATTTAAGAAAGAAGAAAAACAATATACGTTGGAGAATATAGAAGAGGTCAATGAGAAAACCGGGAGAGAGGACCTATCTGTAGTTGACGCCCTCTAACAAATATAAGAAAGGAGGTCAAAATTGAAGAGTGTCAGTTGATTACAGTTGTACAGAAATATCAGTGAGCTCCACGTGTCCTTGTTGTTCTTCAACACATCTTGGAGAGATATGTATTTTCTAAAAGATCGATAAGGTAAAGGAAGAACATACCAAATTTTTGTCGTATTCTTCAATGACATTAGAGGAAGTTACTTTTAAATCCTCCTCATCTCCTTTGTACGAGTGGATTAAGGATGTCAAGTGAGTAAATTCTTAAATAAGAAGATGATAAGTCTTTTCATAGTCTGATAAAACACAAATGTTTATACTTGTAGGAATTTGATGAAGTCAAGGATACATGGGAATATACATGATTAAGTATATAACAAATATAGATGCTCTTATAAGTGTGTGCAGTAATGAACTCAATTCCTTTCTTGCAGTAATGAACTCAATATAAAGAGTCTTGACTGAAAAGGTGAAATGTCAGGGTTGTAAGAAAGTATTGCATACAAAAAGTATAATGTTAAGTGAAGTTGTAGTTAGTTGAAAGTGCTATGTGTGTAGGATATTGAGCTATGTGTGTAGGTTGTTGAAAAATTATGGACTGCTGATACATGCTCATGATTAGGAGAGCTAGGCATATACATGTTTAGAATATATCATATATAGATTCCGTTATAATGCATAGAAAATGATGAAACCAGTATGGATATTCTTTAAATTCTATAAAATCCCATATGTATGTGAATATAGCTACAGTTGAATCTTGGAACAACCTTGTAAATAGAGGTTGAGCACAGAGAAGTATATGATAGTAATAGGTGGTCTTAGAGTGAACATAAGGTGATGTAATCAACATAGTGGGTCTGAGGTGTATGAGAGGTACATCTCTGTATAGGTGTGAACTTGATCTAGTTTTTTTAAGGGAGCTTGAAATCATGAAGCATAAGAAGAACTAAGTGAACATTAATATTGAAATCTTGTTGCATTTTGAATACATGTAAAGTAGATGATTGATTGTGTGATTCAAGTGTAGAATGTGATATGAAGATGTGTATGAAATAAGCCTTGTATGACAAATACTGAGTGCTTAGTAGATAATTAGAAGAGATTGAATAAAATGGAAAATTGAGAAGATGAATGAGCTAATCTAGTGGTCATCATCAGTTATGTGAGACAAAAAAATTGAGCGATCAAAATCTTGAAAAGTCTAAATTTTAGCTAAATAACAAGGAGTAGTTGTTTCCTTATGAGTTGAAGCTTGCAGAAGAAATAAGTAGAAGCCTAGTTAATTTTTTGGAGTTAAAGATTCTAGACAAGTTGAAGCTTGTCAAAGACTGAGTAGTAGCTTGGTTGAATTCTTGAAGTTGTAGCTCCATGTTGAGTAGATACTCGAATTGAAATCGATGTAAAATTTATAGGACATTATTTTTCTGAGCTAGTTCTTGGTTTTAGTGGGTTTTTCTCCCATTTTTGGTTTCCCACGTTAAATCTTGTCTTTGTCTGCTCTCTCATATTAACTTCCTGTGAATTTTGATTTAGCTTTATCATAGTTAATTAAGTGGATTGAATGGTTTTTCAAAGTTTTAGAAGACATTGATTCACCCCCCTTTCAGTGTCCTGATTTCCAACAATTGGTATCATATCCTGGTCCTCTTGAATCAACTTTAACAGCTTGGAGGTGATCCTGAAGGCACAAACATGGGTACATTAGTAGAATCAATTTTGAAAAAGAAGTATGAGGTTGCTCAAGCCCTTATAAATGAATTAAATACTGAAATGAAGCTCATGGAATCTAATCATGGATGAGAATTAAATTAAGTGGCTTCATATGTTGAGAATGTGTCAAAATAACTGAAATAAAAAGAACAAGTTTGTTTCAAATATGAAGAATAAGTGAAGGCTCTAAGTAATGAGATAGAATAGGACACAAGAAAACTAATGACATATCGAATAAGTAAGGAAAATACAAGAAATCTTGAGAACCTGCTAAGAAAACAAAGACATCTAAATGATAAATTTGGTTTGGTTCTTAAAAGTGAAGCAACTCAATGTGAATTGGAGCATGAGTCTACTCATAAATCATGCCAAGATGTTATAAAATCCAAGGTTGAAGAGTGTGATAAACTAAGTGCATATTTGAAGACTTTAAGGGAAGAACTAGAACAATCAAGGTAAAAGGAATTAAGGTGTAAATTAATCCAAGTATCATGTCAAGGAAAATCTAAACATTAGAATGTAATCAAAGAACATAGGAAGATCATTAGGCAACCAAATGTAAGGAGAATCTCAAGTAAGTTTCATGGAATTTGTTTTTCATTCCATTTTTTGGACATAGAGCTAGGGACTGCATGAGTAAGATAGAAAAAGAACACCCATGGAGAGTTTGTTGGACTGAAGATGAAAATAATATAGCGTGTTTCAATTTCAAAGAAAAAGGTCACATAGTCAAGTACTTCCTAGAAGAACCATTAAGTCAATTTTGGGAAGAAGAAGACTCAAGAGGAAAGAATTAGATTGTATGTTTCAATTGTCATGGACAAGGGCATTTTGCAAGATACTTTCATGAATCCCCTAGATATAGCTACAAGCTAAATGAATTCAAAAGGTAAGGAAAAAAGGTATTCAAGTTGAAGGAAAGCTCTGAGGATAAAACTAGGTTTGCCATGCGTAAGAGAGATACTAGAAAGAAGAAATTAAAATGGATATACAAGGTCAAGGAAACAAAATCTAATCTTGAAAAGGAAAATAATGACAAGAAACTATCATGGGAAGATGATGAAGATACTAAATTATCAATAAAATTCATAGGAGAGTCCAGTACAAACAAAACATCAGGACATGATGACAAATCCAAGAAGAAGGAAGACAAATCCAGTGCAAATCATGAATAATCTCGACCTCAAGCTGTGTTATAGCATATGTATGAGTTGTAACATGTATGTCTATAAGGAACTCAATCAAAAAGTTAGATCTTAGGTGATGTGGTTTTTAAACCAAGGATGCATCCAAGAAGACTAACAAGATCATAAGGACTAGTAGGGAAATAATTACGTCATTATGTTGTTTTAATAAGTTGCTACTACTTTTAGTGATCCCTCAAGTAAAATGTGTCTTCTAAAGAATTTTAGGAGACATAAACTAGCTGAAATAAGAATTGGTCTGTACCTGAGAAGAATCATAATTAGTAGGTGCTGGAAAAATATCTCTCTTGTTGTAGATGTGCATGAAGTCAAAGGTGTTTTTTCATTGTTTTTCTCTTTAGGTATTTGTGCATAGTGTGTTTAAATAAGATTTTTGAAGGTATCAATTTATCTCAGTGAAGGAAAGAGTTTCCATAAACTCTAAGGTCTGTATTTCCACCATGTGTGTGTTGTTAAAGTGTCATCTTGAGTTGTGTAAATAGGTGTCCTCAAGAAAAGTAAAGTTGTGAAAAGTATGTCTTGATGGTCAAGAGATATCAAGGTCTGTAGTGCCTTCTTATATGCTATCATGATTGTGTCATGGTTGAGTCATCCCTTTTAGGCTGTGTTGTCCACTCAAAATTTCCCTGATTTCGAGAAGTTAAAAATTTAAATTTTTTAAATTAAACGCTTTTTCTGTTGTTCTGGTAATGCGAAAAGTCAAAAATTGTAAAGAATCTACGTTTTTGGGTCATTTTGTGTGATTTGCGGGTCCGCCAGACATTTTTGTCCCAAATGTCCAAAGTTCATTCGGGCTCTCTGTTCGCCGATCGGTCGCTTTACCCGAAGTCCGTTTCTTTCGGGCCTGTCGAAACTTTTTGTCCCAAGTAGCACAAGTTCACCCAGGCTCAATGTTCCCTTTTTTGTTTGATTCAGCCGAATTGTGTACTCTGCGTACTTTTGTCCCTCATGTCCCAAAAGCATTTGTGCATACTTTTCCCGCATCGGCATCAAATCACGCTTTTGCGTCTCGTGTGTCCCAAATGAACCAAAGGTCATTCGGGCTAATTTTTCCCGCTCTTCCCAAATATCTTGCTTTTCAAGTTAGTAGATGTGTATTTAATGCACATTTATTATCTTTCTCTCTCCTAAACGGCTATATAATGAACTGCCCCCTATGCATTTTTGTGCACTACTTTCTTGCTATCTATTGCTCATACCCTTGCAATCAAAATTTCTGCACACGCATCCATTTCCCCTGCAATTTCATCGAGAGTCCAGACTATGACATTGTTTCTCGAGCTGCTATCAACATGAAGATTAAATTTCAAGGTCAGGAGCAAATCTCACCGCTCGAGTTTGTCGTTTCTGATATCGGGGATAGTGAAGTTCGCCACCTTGAATTTGGGGATTTTTGGGCACGTATGACAGACTCGAACCCTTCTCCTATGGCACAAATGATTCATGATAGTGGCTTGGCATTCACCAGTGGTTTCCCAATCTCAGTACAATGCACAGATACAGTACTCTCTTGCAGTGCTCATTTCAATCCTGACTCAAGTGAGCTAACGAATGTGCATGGGGAACTCGTTACCAAGCCTGACGCTGCCCTAAGGATTCCTGAGATGGACAATTCTATAGTAATCTCTCAGAACCAGGTACAGGCCCTTTTCGATCACGACAGTGAGAAATACAAGGTGCGGGTGGCGAAGTGCTAGCTTAAAAACCCTAAAAAGGGGGCATCCCGTCTATCCAAGGTTCTATTCCGTGCCAATTTCAATGAGGAGCTGTCAAATTTTATAATCCTACTTGCTCGGGTCATGGGCTTCCCCTCTACCAATGAATTCCATTTCTGGATGTGCCCACTTATCAATATGGTGTGCGAAGGAACTCAGAATATCAACTGGGCAGAGATCATCAGTATGAACCTAGCAGAGCAACTGTCTAATGTACAACAAATAAAGAAATTTTACATGACTTCATACTTGATGTATACTCTAGCAGCATCGAGGTAGTGGTTTGGATTCACATACATTGATGCTCATAAGAGTGACCCTGTATATGCCTACCGCCCTCAATTCACCTTGGACACTAGCAATCGTAACTTTAGGAGGGTGAATGATGCTTTCAACATGTACATTGTCAGGATTCTAGAGAGTGACACGACGAGGAGATTTTCTGATGAAGCTATGAACCTAATATCACACTACGGTGCCTACTTCATCCAGTTTAGAAAATTCTCCAATATAAGGCTTGCAGGCTATGAGAGCACTCCTCTCAAGCTTCCTATGTTCTACAATGATAAAATGGCCTTGATAGAGATATGCATGCAGCTAGACAAGTTTCACAGAACCTACAGGGATAAAAAAATTATTGGTTTGCCCTTCCCCATCACTTTGGGAAACTACACCTGCAAGACAACTCTAGATGCTCAAAACATAGAAAGAGCCCTGGCTCCCATCACTGTCCATTTCTTCAAGCCAAGAACTTGTTTTGACTTAAAGAAATTTATTGACCAGAACATCAAAATCAATTATCATCATAGGGTAGACACAGAGGACTATTGGGCTAACTATGCTGATGATTTTGAGGCAAGAGGAGACATTATGGAAGGTTTTCTCTTCAATTAATTCAAGAGCTTAACCTTTACCAAGTTCCTGAAGGGCTCTAGGATGATAATTCTGACCTGTACTCATATGAATATGACAACGTGGTCAAATACACTCCCTTGGAGGATTTGGATTGGTTCAAAAGGAGAAGGATGATCTAGCAAAAATCCTAGCTCCCGTCTTGGTAAGAACCAAAATCTGGTTTGACAGGAGAGTTCGTGAACTCAAAAGGCACTCAGGTGATTCGTCCTCCAAAGACACCTCAACACCAAGAAAGGAGGTATTGTCCCCTGATTCAGGAGTACCTGTACAGACCCCTCTTGCCTCATCAACTAAAGGTCCTACATCTTCCACTCCTTCCTCATCCACCCAAGTGTATTAGAAGAAAGTCAAAGAAGTTAAGAAGGAGCCTGTGGAGGAAGATCCCCTAAGGAAGCATTCAGAATTGCCTTCAGGACCAGAGAACATTATTGTTCTCAGTGAAAGTGAGGAGAGTGAAGTGCCAGTTTCTACAAGTGCTCCAGAAGCTCCTACGGATAAAGAGAAGGAAGTTCAAAGCACTGAACTCCCGAGCACCATCAACTCATCCGCACCAGAAGTCCCAAGTGCCCCACTCATATCTCAACTAGAAGTAACAACAGTGCACACCTTGGGTGCCATGAGTTCTTTGTCGCTTGGTCCTCTTGCCCCACCTACTTCTTCCTCCTCCTCTTTTGCATGGGTGCAGCCTCTCATCGATTGTAGGAAAAGAAAATCTTCCTCCCGAATCTTAAGACCTAATTTTGATGTTGTGGTGGCCTTATTAGGCACTAATCCTCCAACTCCCACCAAGTAGGCCAAGACCACCTCCAGAATAGTATCTAATGCTCAGGGCCAACAATTCCTAGAGATATCCAAGCCTAAAGTAGACAAGCCAGAGCATGATTTACAAGCATCTGACATTGAGCTCTCAAGGATCCCCATGGGAGAGTCCACTCGTGAAGGTGAGATCCACAATATTCAGGAAACAATCACCAGAGTCATTGGGAGGGTAGAGAAAGGGCAAAAAACCATAGAGTAGTTGGAAGAGTAGGCTCAGGTTGTTACAGGTTTCATCAAATCACTGTTGTCCAAGGTTAAAGTTTTATATCCTACCCCACTGACTACTCTTCCACCACCTGTGATTCTTAGCCAAGATGAAGTGCAAAGTATTTAAGATATACACAAGTATTCTATCTATGGAAGGGCTATGGAGGCCATGGTGGATGACATGCTCATTGCAAGATTGAATTTCATTGGTGAAGCCTTCAAACTCAATGAGAAGGTGAATAATCTACAACGTAAGCTCTCCTCCACTATTGGAAATATAGATAAAGAGCTCAAACTCTAGAGCAGCTGTATAGTAGACCTTCACCTCATGGAACAGACTGATGAGAATATTTTAATGGTGAGCAAAGTCTTCAATGATGCAAAAGATAACTTGTCAAAATCATGGGTATATAGAGTGGAATGGAAAATCAAGGTGCTAGAAGAAGCTTTGGGAGAACTAAAGAATAGCTGGTAGAAGGGTGAGGCCTTCCAGACTTTGGTGGTATCTGATTTTAAGGATATCCATTGTCACCTCCAAGATGAAACCTCAGGTGTGCCCTTCTCATTGCAAGAAATCAAGGCTCAATTCAAAACTTTTGTTAAAGATAATCTGTTCAAAGAGGATTCCATCACCAAGGATAAAATGAAAGAAATTTTCTCTCTCTAGTCTATTATTAAAGAAGCAAGTAAATATTACCACACACACGTCGAATTTGACAAAGAGATGGAGAAGTGTCTTAGATTTTGGACCCAGTCCATTGCCAATACATCAGTACCACGTGGCAGAGATATAGCAGAGGCATTGAAAATATTTAGACAATGAATCCTAAAATCGGTGGGGCCCTCTCAATCATGAACGCCTGTCTTCTTCTCCTAACTTTTCTCTTTTCTTCTTTTCCTTCTCTTGGATGTATCGTAAATTAGTTGAGGTTTTACGTTAAGCAGCCCTTTAACTAAGCATTAGTTAAAATAAGTAGTTACCAAGAGTAACTGATTTGTAAAATATATAATAACCTCTCCTTACCATTTTAAGGGAGAGGAACTTGGCTTATCTCTGAGAGTGTAAGAAATAATACTGCAATCAATACAAAAGGATCTTCTTTCTTTTCTGATTCCTTTATTTCGCCACTAGCTGTTAAACATTAGTAGATCATTTGTCTACATTATACCAAGAAGCTTTGTATTCATGTTGTGTGTCCTTCTAAATTACATCTCAGTAATTCAAATGACAAATGGTTCAATTCTAATTCATTGTATCCTGGCCCGTATAAGGAATTATTTTGTTATCTATAATTCTGGAGAATGCTTTTCCGCTTATTCCAACATCTTCATTCCTCTATGCCTTTGTGATTGATAATCTATTCTTCATAATGCTTTCATGATATCCAAGTTCCATATCAAAATAATTTACTGTACATAAGTCTTGCTTTAAATAAGGGAACCTCTCCCATCAAAGAGGAGGGACTTCTTGTCTCCTGACTGTTTCTCTCATTAGTTTCCTCTTTTGGTGACCAACATGGGATTCATTTTTTCAGTTCCATAATCATTTATCGATCCTTCTTGATCTGGTGATTTCACGTTTTACTCGAGGGAGAAGGGCCCTTGGTATTGAAGATTATCAGTTTCAGCATTTGGAATAGCAGGGTTTTCCTTTCCCTTCCATAAGAAGAAATAGAGAAGCTCGTTCAACAAGCACTCCTGTATAAATATAGAACCCCTACGGGTGGTATTCCTTCAAAGAAAATCAGTCCTAATCTCTGAGCTCTGATTATTTCTGGTGTTTCAGTTCCCCTTCAAGCCATTTTTCCAAGAATGGTGGTACCATTGCCTTGGGGCCATTGTGTTGGGCCTCTTGTCCTTCCTCAGCCTTTGTATGAGTTACCCAGAGGTAATCGGAAGAAATTTCCCAAGTTCAAGGGTGATGGCAAGGTACATCCCGATGAACACATCGCGACCTTCATAGTTGCATGTGGAGTTCTGGGGGTTGAACATGAAGATGTCTCCTTAAGAATTTTTGTGGAGACCTTACAAGATAATGCTACTGATTGGTTCTATCACCTTCCGATCGGAGCTATCACTAGCTCGAACACAATGAGAGAAAAATTTGAGAATTGTTTCAAGCCAGTAGAAGACGTGCATGCTTTGCTGGCCCAAATTTCTCAAATAAATAAGGAATCACAAGAGCCCATGAGAGAATTTATGGCTCAATTCAACAAGTAGATTAACAAAATTCCACCAGACACTCAACCTGTAGATAAAATCCAAAAGTGCTTCTTCTTGAATGCCCAATTGCCTAAAGTTAGTTATGTATTGAGAAGAGCTAATCTTGCCACATTGGCCGAGGATCAAACTCTTGCTATTAGTGTTGAAGATGATTTAATCATGTCAGGAAAGTTGAGAAGAGACCCTTCTAGATCCAAATATTCTTCCTCCTCTTCCACTCCTGGGCCCAATACTGATCCATTAGTGCATAAAATTGCAAATGATCTCATCACCATTAAGAAACAATTGGCCGAGCACGCTCCCTATGCAGACGTTCCAAGGAGGAATTTTCAGCCTAGAAATCATTTTCCTACTTCTCAAACAAGGCTAGCACTTGAAGGACCTCCTATTAAAGTCCTAGTCAATGCAACCTGTGAAGTTGAAGAACCAGAGGATGAAGAGGTTCATAAAGATTGTGAAGAATTTGTTGAAGAGGTTGATGATGGAACAAACGAACTTGAGGGATATCGAGTTAATTTCTTCACTACTGAAGGTGTTGATGAAGGAGATGATTATAATGTAGTAGCAGCAAACATGAATAGTGAATCATACGCTGTCATGACTCGGGAGCAGAAAAATCAGAGGGAGAAAGTGATGCAACCCACCAAAAGATCTAAGGAGCAGCCGACAACTATCCCTGTAATTGCAAAAAGAGGATCTCCTATCCCCATTTCATCCACACCAAAGGTGAGTCCTGTCAATTCAGCTACTAAAGTTACTTCTGTTTCTCCTAAAACTGATAAGCCTAGAGTCCCAAGCAATAACAGCCCGTCCACTTCTGGGTCTTTCTGTTAGGAAATATATTTTAGTGCTCCATTTGTATGGGTGAATAATAATTACATGTGTAATTATTATTATGGTAAATTAGTGAAAGTACATTTACTATGTAAATGTAAATAGTAAATGTAAAATGTGGTTAGGATGTGGTAAGTTAGTAAGTTAGAATAATAAAACAATTAGTATTGTTTTATTATTATATTGGTGAGAGGTTGAAACCATATGGGTGTATGGTTGTACATGAAGACAAATGTTGTTGTAAGGATTGTTATTTTACATCTCCCATAATAAAAATATAATATAGAGTTGTTAATTTCAATTATTATCTGTGTAGCTATTTCATGGATTCTTTGTATTAGATCAGAGTAATTTCTACACTTTCAATATTATTGATCACTTGAAAAAGACCAAGGTTCAAATCTCAGAGGCTAAATATTATCAAACCCATCCCAAGGCTTTTGCTAAAATGATTCACTTTGTCAATTCCCATTCTAAAAATACTTATAAAGGCCTTTTACCCACTCCATCTTTTGTACCACAACCCAATCTGGTAGCCGCTGTCACCTCACCCAATGACGAGATCAAACCATTCTATGTGACACTCCTTATAGCCAGCCATAGACTCAGTAATTGTGTCATAGACTTAGGGGCATCAGACAATGTAATGCCTACCAAAGTAGCCCATTCCTTAGGCCTAACTCTCACACGCACTTACGGGTCTTGTTATTCTATGGAGAGTAAGAAAGTGCCCCTGGTCGGAAGAATTAAAGATGCACAGGTAGCTTTTGCTAATTTTCTTGAGAAGAAGGTTTTAGCTACTATCCTAGTAGCAGACATTCCTCCTTCATATGGAATGCTGCTAAGTAGGAAATTTTGTAAGGATGTGGGTGAAGAAATTCAAATGGATTGGTCACATGCCCTCATACCTGTTAATGGGAAAATGAAGAAGTTGTTGCCTAAGAAGCAGTCTGAGTATATTGAATAAAAAATAGATGATCCCAAAGCACAAATAATTTATGAGGATATGGGGCATGAAAACTATATGATTATGTCTCCAGAAGAAATCCAACTCCCCAAAATATCACCTGAGGATCCTAATGGTGTTTGGATATTAGAGTTTGATGGAAGTTGTTCTTTAGTTGGTTCTGGAGTTGGTGTAATATTGGTAACTCCTGAGGGTAGGATTCATCCTTTCTCATTCAAGTTGCGATTTGAAAATACCAATAATACAGTAGAATACGAAGCTCTCATTCCTGGGCTTCATGTGGCAAAAGAAAATGGTGTGAAGAATCGTCTAGCTCATGGAGATGTGGAGCTGATTGTGAAGCAAGTTAGAAACCTCTTCCAGGTAAAGAATAGAAGGTTGAAACATTACAGGAATCAGGTTTGGGACTCTATTGAATTTCTTGATGCCTTCTCCATCAAAGCAGTTCCTAGGGAGGAGAATACCAGGGCTGATTCACTAGCAGTCTCGGGGTCATTGCTGATACCTCATCCTGACTTCTCTCAAGATAAGTTTACCATTGAGATGATCCATAGGTCCAGTGTACCTGATAATGCAAGTAACTAGTAAGTTTTCAATGATGATCAGCATCTACTTTTTTTCTTAGAACTCAAGGATAATTTTGAAAATTATTGGGGCACATTTTTTCCAAAGATGGTATAAAAATTGATCCTGAGCAAGTTCAAAATTAATATTGGGAGTTCTACTAACCCTAAACTCGTGAACATTGGAAAATGTTGCACACCAGAAGAAAATAATAAAGTAATTAATCTTTTAAGGAAGTATAAAGATGTTCTTGCTTATTCCTATGAAGATTTAAAAGCCTTTCAACCAAAGGAGATGTAGCATTTTATCCCTCTCAAACCTGGGATTAAGCCTTTCAAACAGAAACATAGGCAATACAATCCTAAGATAGCTGACACCATCTTTTAGGAAATACAGAAGTTATTAAAATCCAAAATCATTTTTCCTATCCACCATTCAACATGGATTGCCAATATTGTGCCTATTAGAAAGAAAAATTGTGAGATTTGTATCTGTGTCGACTTTAGGAATCTGCATCAAGCTTCTTTAAAGGACAACTATCCTTTTCCCATGATGGATCAGGTCTTGCAAGCTGTAACAGGATCCAAAATGTTGTCTATGCTTGATGGCTTCTTAGGGTATAACCAAGTAGAAGTTAATACCACAGATCAACACAAGGAAAACAAAAATTTGGTTGGTCTCCTGAAGGGAAATAATCCTTTGAAGGTATTAAAAGGGCTATTGCTAAAACTCCCGTTTTAGCATGTCCAAATTTCGGCAAAG
Organism: Taxus chinensis; assembly: GCA_019776745.2. Taxonomy (NCBI): domain Eukaryota; kingdom Viridiplantae; phylum Streptophyta; class Pinopsida; order Cupressales; family Taxaceae; genus Taxus; species Taxus chinensis. The sequence continues at coordinate 881,639,303 of CM034149.1, read as the reverse complement.
ATTTTTCTAAGAAGATTCATTCCTGATTTCGCAGAGCTGACTTTGAATATCTCCCAATGATGAAGGGAAAAAATATGTTTGGTTGGTCTCCTGAAGGGAAAGAATCCTTTGAAGGTATTAAAAGGGCTATTGCTAAAACTCCTGTTTTAGCATGTCTAGATTTCGGCAAAGATTTTATTATCTATTTCTATACCACGGATAACACCCTAGCTGTTGTTTTGCCTCAAGAAGATTCTAATGATCATGAGCTCCCAATTGCATTTATGAGCCACATTCTAAAAAATCATGAGTTAAAATACACCTTAATGGAGAAACATGCTTTTGCAGTGGTTAAAGCCGTCAAGCAGTTTCATTTTTACATTCTTAACTCTCACTCCATAGTGTTTGTACCAGATACAACTATCAAGTCCATTCTCACATATCAAGAGTTTGGATCTAAGAGAGGGAACTTGGTGGCCAAGGTCTAAGAATATGACATTGACATCAGACCAACCAAGCTCGTCCGTGGAAAAGGCCGGTGTGAACTCATCGCTGAGAGAGCTAGACATGAGTTACTAGAGGATAAAGTTGATCTTCCTACCGTTCTGTTTCTTGGCTCAATTGACGAATGGTATGCCGATATCACACACTTTCTCACCTATGGAGAATGCCCCTCTCATTTGAGTACCAAAGATAAGAGAGTTGTTAAGTTAAGATCAACCCAATATGTGTTGTGGGAAAATGCCTTGTTTAAGTGTGGATTAGAAAGAAGGTTTCTAAGATGTGTGGAAAAGGAACAGCAGAAGAAGCTACTTTCTACTTTTCATAATCAAGCATGTGGAGGGAACTACTCATCAACTATTAGTGCTCATAAAATACTTCGTGTAGGATATTACTGGCCTACCTTGTTCAAAGATGCATCAAAGTGGATTGATAAATGTGAGGATTGTCAGACCTTCGTGGGTAGACCCAAGTTGGCTTCTTTGCCCCTTAAACCAGTTGTGATCGAAGAACCTTTTCAACAATGGGGTTTAGATTTCATTGAAACACTTAATCCCTGTTCTAGGTTTCTGGTCATACCCATGTATTAACCGCCACATATTATTTTACTAAGTGGGTAGAAGCCATTCCAGTAAAGAGTACTACTTCAGAAGTAGTATGCAGTTTTATCAAAGAGAACATCTTGGTGAGGTTTGGTGTGCCAAACAAGATAGTCATACATAATGCTTCAAATTTTTCTTCAACTGAGATGATGGATTTTTGTTATGGATATGGCATCTCCCTTGCTCATTCCTTAGATTATTATCCTCAGGGGAATGGACAAGCAGAATCAACAAACAAAAATCTGGTGGCTATAATAAGGAAATTAGTTAATGAGTCCTAGAGGAACTGGAACAAGAAACTCTATGACACTCTTTGGGCAGATAGGATCACACCTAAGAGAGCCATTGGGATGTCTCATTTTCAGGTAGTATATGGAGTGGAGGCTCAATTTCCAGTAACGGTGGAGCTACCAGCCCTGCATTTAATGAAGGCCATTGAAGACACCAGTTTCAATGATTCTTTGGATAAAAGGATCATGTACCTTTACAAATTGAATGAGGACAGATTGAAAGTTGCTGATAGAATATCTTCTCACCAACAAAAATTAAAGGTCTTGTTTGATAAAAAGTCCAGGTTCAGGGATTTCAAAGTTGGAGACATTGTTTTGTTGTGGGATAAAAGCCATGAACCTCGTGGTAGCCATGGGAAGTTTGATTCCCTTTGGCTCGGACCTTTCAAGATCAGGCACTTTGTTGGTAAGAATTATTTTTACCTTGATTATATGGATTGTTCTTCTCTCCCACTTCCTTATAGTGGGCAATACCTGAAATTGTTTAAGTCATAGGTGATTAGGAAGTCCTTTTTATATTCTGTATAGTGTTTTTTTTTCCCCTTCCTTCTCTTTGTTTTGGTGTGTTGTCTTCTGTATTGGTTTGCTTTTGAATCCATGGCCCAATGGATAAGGTACTGGTCTACTTCCCCTAGTTTTTCTAAATTCTTGCCTTGTCTCATTCTTTTGAACTTATGCCAAGTCATCCCCAGAAGGAGCGAGCTGTTGTCCACTCAAAATTTCCATGCTTTCTAGAAGTTCAAAATTTAAAATTTTATGAAGTTAAACACCTTTTCTGTTGTTCTGGTGATGTGAAAAGTCAACAAATTGGAAAGAATTTGTGTTTTATTGGGTCATTTTGTGTGATTTGCAGGTCTGCCAGACATTTTTGTCCCAGATGTCCCAAGTTCATTCGGGCTCTCTATTCGCCGATCGGCCGCTTTACCTAAAGTCTGTTTCTTTCGGGCCTGTCAGGAACTTTTTGTCCCAAGTAACACAAGTTCACCTAGGATCTATGTTCCCTTTTTCGTCTGATTCAGCCGAATCACATACTCCGTGTACTTTCGTCCCTCATGTCCCAAAAGCATTTGTGCATACTTTTACTGCGTCGGCCGAATCGCACTTTCACATCCCGCGTGTCCCAAATAAACCAAAGGTCATCCGGGCTAATTTTTCCCGCTCTTCCCAAATATCTTACTTTTCAAGTTGGTACATGTGTATTTAATACGCATTTATTATCTTTCTCTCTCCTAAACAGCTATATAATGAACTACCCCTATGCATTTTTGCACAATGCTTTCTTGCTATCTATTGCTCATACCCTTGCGACCAAAATTTTTGTGCATACGCATCCGTTTCCCTTGCAATTTCATCTAGATTCAAGACTGTGACATTGTTTATCGAGCCGCTATCAACATGAAGATTAAATTTCAAGGTCAGGAGAAAATCTCACCGCTCGAGTCTGCCGTTCCTGATATCAGAAACTGTAAAGTTCGCCACCTTGACTTTGGGGATTTCTAGGCAAGAATGAACAGACTCGAACCCTTCTCCTATGGCACAAATGATTCATGATAGCGGCTTGGCATTTGCTAGTGGTTTCCCAATCTCAGTACAATGCGTAGATACAGTACTCTCCTGTGGTGCTCATTTCAATCCTAACTCGAGTGAGCTAACAATTGTGCATGGGGAACTCATTGCCAAGCTTGACGCTGCTGCCATTGGCATTGCCCTAAGGATTCCTGAGATAGACAATTCTATATTAATCTCTTAAAACCAAGCACAGGCCCTCTTTAATTAGGATAGTGAGAAATACAAGGTGCGGGTGGCGAAGTCCTGGCTTAAAAAACCGTAAAAAGGGGGCATCTCGTCTATCCAAGGTTCTGTTTTGTGCTGATTTTAATGAGGAGCTATCAAATTTTACAATCCTACTAGCTCGGGTCATGGGCTTACCCTCTACCAATGAGTTCCATTTCTGGATATGCCCACTTATCAATATGGTGTGTGAAGGAACTTACAATATCAACTGGGCAGAGATCATCAGTATGAACCTAGCAGAGCAACTGTCCAATGTACAACAAACAAAGAAATTTTACATGACTTCATACTTGATGTATACTCTAACAACATCGAGGTAATGGTTTGGATTCACATACATTGATGCTCATAAGAGTGACCCTGTATATGCCTATTGCCCTCAATTCACCTTGGACACTAGCAATCGTAACTTCATGAGGGTGAATGATGCTTTCACCATGTACATGGTTAGGATTCTAGAGAGTGACACGCCGAGGATATTTTCTGATGAAGCTATGAACCTAATATCGCAGTACGGTGCCTACTTCATCCAGTTTAGAAAATTCTCCTATATAAGGCTTACAGGCTATGAGAGCACTCCTCTCAAGCTTCCTATGTTCTAAAATGATAAAATGGCCTTGATAGAGATATGCAGGCAGCTGGAAAAGTTGCATAGAACTTGCAGGGATAAGAAAATTACTCATTTGCACTTTCCCATCACTTTGGGAAACTACACCTACAAGACAACTCTAGATGCTCAAAACATAGAAAGAGCCCTGGCTCCCATCAGTGTCCATTTCTTCAAGCCAAGAACTTGTTTTGACTTAAATAAATTTATTGAGAAGAACATCAAAATCAATTATCATCATAGGGAAGACACAGAGGACTATTGGGCTGACTATGCTGATGATTTTGAGGCATGGAGGAGACATTATGGCAGGTTTTCTCTTCAATTAATTCAAGAGCTTAACCTGTACCAAGTTCCTGAAAGAACTCTAGGATGATAATTCCGACCTGTACTCATATGAATATGACAACGTGGTCAAACACACTCCCTTGGAGGATTTAGATTAGTTCAAAAAGGAGAAGGATGATTTGTCAAAAATCCTAGCTCCCATCTTGGTAAGAACCAAAATCTGGTTTGACATGAGAGTTCATGAACTCAGAAGGCACTCAGGTGAGTCTTCCTCCAAAGACACCTCAACACCAAGAAAGGAGGTATTGTCACTTGATTTAGGAGTACCTGTACAGACCCCTCCTGCCCCATCAGCTAAAGGTCCTATTTTCATGGGTGGTTTATTAACCCATGGGTAATGGGTAACCGTTATGGGCTGTTTTTGGGCCCATGGGTTTTTCAGTCTTTTGCCCATTGTTTTGATACCCACGGTTTTTGCCCTTGGTTTTGATACCCACAGTTTTGTATCAAACTGCTTAAGCAGTTGTCTATTTATATGGTCTTATGCATATGATAGATAGACAAAAAAAAATGTATTACAGATGTGTTTTGAATTCGGGGGTGAATTCTGTAGAGTTTGTTGAGCATAGCTCCAAACGGATCTGGGTATTGTATTGAGAGAGTGGAGACTTGTAATAAAATCTGAGCAAGTGATTCTAGGTGGACGTAGCCCAAATTGGGTGAACCACGTTAAATCTTGTCTCTCTGTGTTGTGTTATTTATTCTGCACTTTTATTTCAGATCTGTAATATTTTTCTACATATTAGTTTCTACTATTGCGATTCTGTAAGGGATTATTCCGAATATTTTATCTTTTATTTCCTAACAGAATATCCCCTATGGAAGCATTCAAAATCACCTTCAGGACCAGAGAACATTAATGTTCTTAGTGAAAGCGAGGAGAGTGAAGTGCCAGTTTCTACAAGCGCTCCAGAAGCCCCTACGGATAAAGAAAAGGAAGTTCAAAGCACTGAACTCCCGAGCACCATCGACTCCTCCGCACTAGAAGTACCGAGTGCCCCACTCATATCTCAACTAGAAGTAATAGCAGTGCACACCCTGGGTGCCATGATTTCTCTATCTCTTGGTCCTCTTGCCCCACCTTCTTCTTCTTCCTCCTCTTTTGCATGGGTGCAGCCTCTCGTCGATAGTAGGAAAATAAAATATTCCTCCTGAATCTCAGGACCCAATTTTGATGTTGTGGTGGCCTTATTAGGCACTACTCCTCCTACTCCCGCCAAGAAGGCCAGGACTACCTCCAGAATAGTATCTGATGCTCAGGGCCAGCAATTCTTGGAGATAGCCAATCCCAAAGTAGACAAGCCAAAGCATGATTTGCAAGCATATGACCTTGAGCTCTCAAGGATTCCCATGGGAGAGTCCACCCCTGAAGGTGAGATCCACAATCTTCAAGAAACAGTCACCAGAGTCATTGGGAGGGTAGAGAAAGGGAAAAAAACCATAGTGCAGTTGGAGGAGCAGGCTCAAGTTCTTACAGGTTTCATCAAATCACTGTTGTCCAAGGATAAAGTTTTAGATCCTACCCCACTGACTACTCTTCCACCACCTGTGATTCTCAGCCAAGATGAAGTGCAGAGTATCAAAGATATACACATGTATTCTATCTATGGAAGGGCTATGGAGGCCATGGTGGATGACATGCTCATTGCAGGATTGAATTTCATTGGTGAAGCCTTCAAACTCAATGAGAAGGTGAATAATCAGCAACAAAAGCTCTCCTCCACTATTGGAAATATAGATAAAGAGCTCAAACTCTGGAGCAGCTGTATAGTAGATCTTCACCTCATGGGACATATTGATGAGAATATTTTAATGGCGAGAAAAGTCTTCGACGATGCAAAAGATAACTTGTCAAAATCATGGGTATATAGCGTGGAATGGAAAATCAAGGTGCTAGAAGAAACTTTGGGAGAACTGAAGAATAGATGGCAGAAGGGTGAGGCCTTCAAGACTTTTGTGGTATCTACTTTTAAGGATATCCATTGTCACCTCCAAGATGAAACCTCAAGTGTGCCCTTCTCATTGCAAGAAATCAAGGCTCGATTCAAAACTTTTGTTAAAGATAATCTATTCAAAGAGGATTCCATCACCAAGGATAAAATGAAATAAATTTGCTCTCTCCAGTCTACTATTGAAGAAGCAAGTAAATATTACCACACACACGTCGAATTCGACAAAGAGATGGAGAAGTGTCTCAGATTTTGGACCCAGTCCACTGCCAATACATCGGTACCACGGGGCAGAGACGTAGCAGAGGCATTGAAAAGATTTAGACAGCGAATCCTAAAATCAGTGGGCCCTTCTCAATCATGAACACCTATCTTCTTCTCCTAACTTTTCTCCTTTCTTCTTTTCCTTCTCTTGGATGTATTGTAAATTAGTTGAGGTTTTGTGTTAAGCAGCCCTTTAACTAAGCATTAGTTAAAAGAAGTAGTTACCAAGAGTAACTGATTTGTAAAATATATAATAGCCTCTCCTTACCATTTTTGAGGGAGAGGAACTTGGCTTATCTCTGAGAGTGTAATAAATAATACGAAAATCAATACAAAAGGATATTCCTTTCTTTATTCATTTGATTCCTTTATTTTGCCACTATCTGTTAAACATTATTAGATCTTTTTTCCGCATTATACCAATAAGCTTTGTATTCATGTGGATGTTATTTATGGAACTGTGTGTCCTTCTAAATTACATCTCAGTAATTCAAATACAAATGGTTCAATTCTAATTCATTGTATCCTGGCATGCATATGGAATTATTTTGCTATCTATAATTCTGGAGAATGCTTTTCTGCTTATTCCCGCATCTTCATTCCTCTATGCCTTTGTGATTGATAATCTATTCTTCACAATGCTTTCATGATATCTAAGTTCCACATCAAATTTATGCACTGTACATTTGTAAATAAGTCTCGCTTTGAATAAGGGAACCTCTCCCATCAAAGAGGAGGGACTTCTTGTCCCCTGATTGTTGCTCTCATTAGTTTCCTCTTTTGATGACCAACAAGCTGCATTCTTGTAAGAATAATATTCAAAGGCATAAAGAATGTCAAGTGTTTTGAATCATAGTAAGGATTCCATATGAGATTATAATGTGTGTTGTTTTGTGACATAGTATCAGGTATGTCCTTTTGTTCTTGTTTAGTGTGGTTAGCTTAGGAGAAACAAAATTTATTTGTTAATGAATGTCAAATGTTTCCATTATACCAAAAAAGGTTTTCCCAAATGTGTAAAACAATTCTTATCCTTTTCCAAGTCCCCAAGGCATAAATTTGACCCTATGATGTTTATAATGTCTAGTAATAATGTTTCAGTCAAGTTAGGTCCCAAGGTTCCTTTAATCTGCACGTAAATATTTGAAGCGGTGGTGAATCCCGTCATGTGAAACAATATCCAATTTTTCTCACAGGTAAGGAGATCAGATGCATAGTATGAAAATTGTGTCAATTCATTCCCAATCAAGACTAAAGGTCTAATAGGAGATCTCAAGCGTAACAGTGATCTCACAAAAGTGAATTCAATATCATAACAAATCAATAAAGTGGTGTTCTTAGATTATGGTTCTCAATTATTTAATAAAGGAATTCATGTGAGTTTATCATGCTTATCAAAATTGCAAGAGGTCTATGCTTATTGTCAAATCCTTTTTTCTTAAAGAAAGGAAATAAAAAGTATAAGAATGAGATCTCAAGTGTAACTTTTGTTGTGGTGAAACCTTTATGCTATATTGACTTGATAAATCTCTAATGTTGGAAATCCAATCTACATTTAATGAAGACAATATATCACATTGAATATAATGTGTGTGTGTGTGTGTGTGTGTGTATGTGTGTGTGTAAATATTTTTGTGAAGAGCCAAACAATATGCTAAAATATGGTGAAGGAATCTTGATTAATTCAAGTTGTCAATAAGTATCTCTTAGATTAGAAAAATGAGGAGACAAAGGTATATCAAGCATGTCACTGTATGATGTCCTCAAGGGTTTTATCAGGTTAACAAATAGTTCTTACAATGTCTTAAAGAAGTATGAAACGTACTTGATTATCTTGACTATGCTAAAGGACATGAAGTATTGAGTGCAACCAAAGGATAAGATGGTACAATCTTGAAGGAGATTGAAAACAATTATGTAGACTGAGTGTGACAAGTATCAGTGGCACTTTGCATTGGTATAAAATATTTATAATGATAAAAAATGTCTATTTGGGATGAGAGGTGAACATAGAAATGATTGTAGAGTTTGTAAGGGTGAGGAATGATTCAGCATAAGGTATAACAAGGTGTTTATCAGTCTGAAATAGAGATTTGCAAATTTTATGAGACCTCATATAAGAGAAAGGGACCAGATTTGTTTTGGCCAAGAAGAAGGATAAGCCTAAATTCCCACAAAGTTTTTGTAGTGAAGAAAGACAATGGAATTATCATACATAAAGCTAATGTTGCTGACTGTGGTAAGTTTAAATAGTGATTTACAAGTGATGAAAGGATTTTTGAAACAAAGAAGATGCTTGAGAATGCTCAATTGGTGGATTTGAAGTGTTCTAGAAACCTAGAAAGCTTAGTAACTTACATATGATGAATATAAGATGGTACAATTCAAGGGGGAGTAACTTGTCTTGTTCATTCAATATATGGAGAAGAAAAGGTAATAGAGAGCACTGAAATAGTCCTTTAGGATTGGCTAAAATTGATTGATCCACTCTTATGGCCTAAATGCAAGTTAAGGACATGACTTATTATATCTTCAGATAAAGGAGGATGAAATGATCCCTTGGGTATTTTCTTGATCTTTTTCCATGAAGTACATAAGCTTTCATGGATGATCAAATCTAGGCTAAAAGGCATTAAAAACCAAATTCAGGCATTTAAGGCCCAGGTAGCAAATTTCACTAGCTTAAGGTAGAGTTGAGCATTGGTTTTGAGCATGGTGAAGTGAGATGCTTGAATATGAAGATAATAGGTTCATGGGGAAAATGTCATCTATTGGGTGAAAAAAGGTTTGCAGCTGAGTGAGTTTTATCAGACAAAATAACAACATCATTCAAGGCGGAGTTCTTGAGGTAAGGTCATGTTTTGTCATTGCTTTATTTTTTGTTACTCATGGTGTTGGACGTTTAAACCTTTGTTATATATGTAAAATTGGGAGAGAGTGATGTCAAAAACAATAATTGAATGCTTTGGAGATGGTGTGATTGTTTTCCATCAAATGTTTATGAGTTGTTACCATAAATGACAAAGGGGGAAATTTTTGAACCCTAGTGCATTTGTGTTGTCATTGATGGAAAATGTGTGAGTGGTGAAGTAAGGATCAATTCAGGGATATGAAGGTTGATTGGTAGTGCCTCATTGGGTTCATTGAGAATTTAGGATGGTCTCATGATGAATTCAGGGTGTTGCAATCTTGGTCAGTGAGGTAGGCGACCAATGGATGTATGAATATGGTTGGTAAACTTAGATAAGGTATTCTATAAGTCATATATGATTATTCTAACATGTGTAAGATATTTTGGAATGAGAAACGAGTCGAGTGTTGGGAGTTACAGTTGAAATAGGGTCATTTAAGCCAAATTCTAGGGCCTAATGAGGTGTATGAGCACAAATCAGGTCATGAAAAGACTAGGTAATCATGTTAGTATCTTAGGAACTCTTACTAGTGCATGTATGAGCATATACAAGGCTTATTTTAGCTTTTGGAGAGAAAATTCAAATATTCATGAAATTTGTCTTTGAGGACTATCAATGAATTCATGGGAAAATTAGATTGGTCTAAATATTACAAGAATATTTATGATAAACCAAGATATGTATGATGTATATGGATGTGTTTTAGTTCTTCATTTCAAGTTTCATCAAGTTTTGAAGAAGATTGTGAAAGTTATTCAAGTTTTACTAAAACTGGTTTCTTGAGAAATGCAATCTAAGCACCTTGTCTTATTAGCATACAAACAAAATTATCAAGCCTTATTTGGATAAATCATATAAGGAATTTTAAAATATATCTCCAATCCTAAACATTTGAATTTTTTTTGAAGGAAATTGAACAAGAAACAAAGAAGTTGTGTTCATTTTTCTAACAGAATTTCTCTCTCCTCAAGCCTCTTTCTTGAAATGGTAGGCACAAAATGCCTTGTTTTGAATCCAAATCACTTTTTCTAATCAAGTGAAAAATTATTGTATGTATTGTACCCTGTTTATCAAGTTTTGTGCATACAAAACCCTATTTTGAAGAATTGCAAGGTGTTTGAAGGGTGTATATATGCCTTACTATGAGATTTGAGTTGTAAATTTTTTGTAATTCTATTATATAGGTCAATGTTAATTTGATGGAGAACTTGGTGTGTTGAAAGAAGTTATCCAAACAAACATGTCCTAAGTTGAATCATGGAATCCTTCACTCTGTCTCAAAATTGTCATTACTCATGTCAAGTGTGTTTCAATCCTGTGGTTACAATCAACGTGTTAAGTTTTATACACAAATGAAATTCTCAATAAGTTACTCTAAGTGAAATAAACAAAGTTACGTATTGGTAAGTATCTTCCATCTTGAAGACTATATTACTTTCCCTGTGACTGTCACAAAAAGATAAAAGACTGTAGGTTGAATTCATGATGATATACATCACTCAATGAAAAATACATCTCAAAATTGTTGAAGGTACCTCTGATGATTTTATTCTTCATGTGCATGGGTCCAAAAATGAATAGAATTAGGTTGATAACCTCCAAATGACTGAATAGGGTTTCAAACTGGGAACCTTCACTGTGAACAGGGTTAAAAGACCAAGAAAGTTTGTATCATCTGCAAGATTTCAGGGATTTTAAGGATATGAAAATTGTCAATGTACATTCCTCCACCTAGTAAGATGTCTTTGAAGGTGTATCTATCTAATATTGCATGTGAAGATAACAAAATACTTAGTGTTGCAAGCCTATGTGGAAAAATAGTGTATGTTCTGATTAAGAGGTTGCTTCATGAAGTAGAGTTGGAGTGAATTGTCTTCTTGATGATTATTTTTTATCCAAAGATAGTATAAAAGACATTAAAACTAGTAATATGATTCCCTTTATGCATGAATAAGGTTATCCGTGATTGTATTGTAGATATTCAAGTCTGAATGCATGGTGCATGTGAGGAAAAGACTGAATGGACTTTTTTTCCATGCCTATTTGTTCAAAGCTCTTGTGATTGAGCTACTTATATTTTGTATGTTATGATCATGTTGATATGATCTAGTTTGAATATATTAATCCCTTCCTCCTCTGGTTTCAAGACTGTGAGAGTTGGATTGTACACTCAATGTGACTTCAAAGGCTTAAATGAGAATTTGAACCCAAAAGGTGAAGAATGGGTCTTGTCTAAGGTTTGTAAGGAAGTTGAGAACTTTTTTGTAATGTTCAAGTGGACTGTTACGCTTATAAGAGACTCTTTAATAAAGAAGAGGTCGGAAAAAATGGTACAAATATGAGAAAGGAGGTCAGAACTAAAGAGTGTCAGTTGACTACATTTGTATCGAAAGATCAGTGAACTCCATGTGTCCTTGTTGTTCTTCAAATCATCTTAGAGAGATCTATATTTTCGAAGAACATACTATATTTTTGTCAGATTCTTCAATGACATTAAAGGCAGTTACTTTTAAAGCCTCCTCATCTCCTATGTATGAGTGGATTAAGGATGTCAAGTGAATAAGTTATTGAATAAGAGGGTGAATAGTATTTTCATAGTCTATAAAAAGAAAATGTTTATACTTGTAGGAAGTTGATGAAGCTAAGGAGACTTGGGAATATACCCGATTAAGTATATAACATATATAGATGCTCATAGAAGTGTGTGCAGGTGATGAACTCAGTATGAATATTCTTGACTCAAAAGGTGAAAGGTCTGGGTTGTAAGAAGGTATTGCATACAAAATTATATTGTGTGAATTTGGAGTTAGTTAAAAGTATTATGTGTGCAGGATACTGAGCCGAGGTTGTTAAAAAATGATGGATTGTTGATACATGCTCAATCTTAGGAGAAATAGGAATATATATGTTGAGAATATAACATATATATATGCCCTTATGATGTAGAGAAGATGATGAAATCAATATGGATATTCTTTAAATTCTATAAAATTCCATTTGTTTGTGAATGTAGCTACAGTTGAAGCTTGGAACATCCTTTTAAATGTAGGTTGAGAGAAAATAAGTATATGATATTCATAGATGGTCTTAGAGTGAATAGAAGGTGATGTAATCAACATAGATGTTCCAAGGTGTATGAGAGGTACATCTCTTTATAGGTGTGAACATGGTCTAGTGTTTTTAAGGGGGATTGAAATCATGAAGCATAAGAATAACTAAGTGATCATTAAGATTATAATCCTGTTGCAGTTTGAATAGAGGTAAATTAGGAGCTTGATTGTGTGATTCAAGTGTAGGATGTGATATGAAGATGTGTATGAAATGAACCTTGTATGACAAAGTTTGAGTGCTTAGTAGATGATAAAAAAAAAGTGAATAAAAGGGAAAATTGAAAAGATGAATGAGATAATCTAGTGGTCACTATCACTTGTGTGAGACAACAAATTTGAGTGATCAATATCTTGAAAATTCTAAGTTGTAGCTTAGCAAAAGGGAGTAGTTGTTTCCTTATGATTTGAAGCCTGCAAAAGAAATAGGTAGAAGCCTAGTTGATTTTTGGGAGTTTAAGCTTCCAGATAAGTTGGAGTTTGTCAAATATTGAGTGGTATCTTGGTCAAATTCTTGGAGTTGCAGCTCCATGTTGCGTATATTCTCAACTTGAAATCAATGTAAAATTTATAGGACATTCTTATCCTAAGCTAGTTCTTGGTTTCAGTGGGTTTTTTAATCCCATTTTGGGTTTCCCACATTAAATCATGTATCTATGTGCTCTCTCATATTAACTTCTTATGAATGTTGATTTATCTTTATTATAGTTAATTAAGCGGATTGAATGGTTTGTCAAAGTTTGGGAAGACATTATTCAACCCCCCTCTCACTGTCCTAATTTCCAATAGGAGTGTCTACTCAAGAGTTTTCTAAAGGTTCGACACCCCAAAATATTCATGAAAATATGTTGCCACAAAAGGTCGCCTATAAGTGCAATATCTATCTGCCACTAGTTTATACATGAGCCAAACAGTTTAACATGTGAAGGATAGGGTTGTGGCCATAGTTGAAGCACCACAGAAATACGGTTTAAGTTGAATTTTAGATAACTAAATTCAAATATCATTTCCAATAGTGTTATAATTATACCATTTTGATTTAGCACCTTTCCATTTACATCTTACTATATTACAACTGCTAGATAAAACACTAAACAACTGGATGATTTTTGGCAGGGAATGTATGATTCGAATAACACAACAACTGAAGGTAAAAGGGTTAAAAGGTTGGCATATGTTATATATACGCTACGACTATATTATTTTCCAAGCTTACAACTCTAGAGGGGCCAATTTTTAAGTTCTATATTCAAAAATCACACAAAATTTCAAGATTTTACCTTAATAACCATAAGCAAAACTTCTAATGAAATTTAAGTCAAAAGTATAATATAGTAAATTCCTCATCCCATTAATCTAGTACATACAAGATGATAAAGAATTTTGCTCTTGCATTAATAAAAGTACAATTATTATAGAAGAGTATATATTTCTAACTCCACTAAAATTACACTTTTTGCAAATAACAACTTTAAACTTTGGTTTCAATTATTATTTCAAATCTCAATATATCACCTACAACCCGTTAGGTTAGTGTAAAACATGGTCAGTGAAAAAACGTCGGCATGGCATTCCCCCTATGAATAACATTTTCACATATATATAATTCTCAAATTACAATAAATTTAAACACTTTTACGATACAATATAGGTAAGAACACAAGTGCAGTTTCATTTTGCTTTCAAGCTGGAGCAAGATAAAGAGAGAAGAGAGAAAAACACACCAAGTTTCAGATAATAAATAAAATGTAAAAAAGTGTCATTAAGGAGATCTATATGGTCATGTGATAGTGTTTATAGGTTTTTCAATAGTGTTTTGGCTAAGAGAAAGTTCTATGAAAGTTTTCTAATATTGTGGTAAGTTTAGAGGAACGTTCAATTCATATCAAATGGCCTAAAATTGGGTTCAAAAAACCATATTTCCAAACTCAAACTCACCAAGAGTAAGGTTTCCTCAATTCTCCTATTTACAGGGATGCCCAAGAAGTTGACAGAACTAGGATTTGATGACTAGGGTTCAAATGGTGGTCACTTGTCTGGAACTACTCATTGTGATTGTTCTAGTTCAACTTGTTGCCAAATGACCAGAGGCCTACAAAACCGCCTTACAACACAAGCTTCCAAGGTGATTTTATTAAATCTATAGTTTTATTGTGATTCCCTCCAAAAATACTCTAAGTATGAGGTGTCAAAACTTCATTTCTCGATGCGGTGCCAAAACTGTGAGCCAAAACCAAATGGAATTTTCAACTCGTGATAGATATGCAATGCTGCGATATTGACCAACAGGATCCTAGATACACAAAAACATTAGATTGAATGATTATATACAATCACGCTAGGGTTTGAATTGGCATCCCACATCACCAGTTAACATATTTAAGGCATCTTTTTCATCCACGGGATTTGGAGGGGTGTTTTGTGAGTTATCGCAAAAATGTGTTTTATTAAAATTCTTCCAAGTGTACAAATGGCGAATAAATGCTAAATAAAAAGTTCATATTTATGGTTTTAGAAGCTTCCTAATATCTTTGTTTATCAACTAAGTGTCCTATTGTCATGTGGGATGATTCCAGGGGAGATTGAGACTCAAGATAAAGAAAATTTTAATGTTTTTCAAGCTACAACCATTTCAAAATAAATCCCTAAGCTATACTTTTTCTTCATTTTAATTCTTGAACTACAGAGAAAGGGAAAAATTAAAAATGTAAAAACATGCTAGAAATAGTGAGAAACCCATGTCTGTTAATGGATGAATCGGTGCAAATGAAGAGCTCAATGGTTGTATCGGTTCAACGAACAAGAATTACAAATTTTACACCCAAATGTCAGTTGTGTTTTCTTGTTGGGAATATAAAGCCTTTCCGTCACACCCATTTTTGCATGTTATCACAACCATTACATTTGATGAGACCCTATTTCTTTGAAGCATTTGGTGAAATTTGTCTTCTCCTTTGCCACTTCTACTTTTCATGAAGATTTCCCAAACCCTCTTAGCAAGCCCATTTGTGCATATTTTGAAATAATTTTACTTCATAAAATTCCATTTATCTAAGGCAATCTGTCAAACAATTATTATGCCTTACATCCCCTATTTACACATACTTTCTTCCAGGGCACAACAACTTCAACACCTTCCTCAAATCACATCATATAAGCTTTGTTAAAACCCATTCTTTGTTTTACAGGAATTTTCAAGAAACCCAAATCTGTGCAGCACCAATAACCATGAAATTTCATGAGATGATATTTGAAAGAAGCATTTATTTGGAAGGTTTTTGATACAACAGTTCACATGCCTCATCTATGCTTCCCTAGAGAAATTTTGTCAAACAGTTCACAAGCCTTGTGCATTTTACCATGTTTTACATACATGTCTTGCTCCAAGCTATATTAAAAAAACCCATTTCTTCACACAGTTGCCCAAGACAAACTGGTACATTGCTGATAACATTTGGAGTCTCCTCAGGGTAGCTAGGCAGCCAAATTAATACTCAAGACAAAAAAGATTATTAGAAATATATGTTTTTATATTTATTTTACCCCAAATGTACTCAAAGGTTCCCAAGTCCTTTCACTAAAGAAACAACTATGCTAATAAAACAAAAATAAATCTTACATGGTCAGGGAGTACTCTAATAAACAAAATTTCATTTAGGCATTTTGAAACACAGTCCACGTGTCTTATAAGTGCGTCCAAATTGTGCATTGATCTCCGCCAAAACAACTAAAACTACAACATCTTTGAAGTTTGGGTTTACTTATGTCATGCCTCAACTAGAAGGTTTCAACGACATTTTCAATGCACCCATTTAATTCAAACCCATAAAATATAGGCATCCCAAACCACCTTTTGCATACATGTCTACCAATGCACCAAAACCCCAATCTGACAAAATCTCTCTCCTCCATGCTTGGGCAGCGTCCATACCTTGTCCATATGCTCTTAGATGGGTGCAACTATGGAGGAAGATAAAAACTATTGTGGTGTTCTTGTGGACAACCTAGATGAGTTATTTGAGGAAGAAAAGCTTCAAAGGATTGCTAGTTTTGTGCTCAAGATTCACAGTAGGTGAGAGGATTTGGAAAAGAACTTGGTTTCAGCTTAATGTTTCTACTTTTCTTGGTCCCTTTGACTCTTCAGTCACGTGGATGTCATTAAAATATTTCATTTCATTTCATTGTGTTAGGCCCGTCCATTGTATTTTATTTTCAGGCATATGTGGCTGCCACCCAAATAATAAGTTTTTCCCCCTCCAAAGGTAGTGAAAACTAAAGAGAAAATAACAATGATGCCCTAATCCCTAATCCACCCAACCCTAAATGGGGTTTTTATTCATTTATTATAATTCATGTTCTTATTTCTTTTAAAGAGCATTCCATTTCTTTTTTTTAGATATTTAGTTTACTTTTATCTCATTTTCTTACTTACATCATGTTTTATCATATGTAATTCTAGTTATTTATATATATCCAAATCCTCTTACCTAAATCCATAAACAAACATTACCCATTATTGGACACCCTCCTAAACAAAATATTGTTAAAATAAATCTTAAAAGAATAAATGATGACCTTTCCACGGTAATAGTCATATAGGCATGATGACACCATCCTGACAAGTCAAGGTACTTCACAAGGAACCTAGAATTAGTTTAATATATTCCCACATATAAAAAGTTTAGACTTGTTATGGAAGGACATGTTCCTCCACCCTTGAAGCTCGACTTCAACCCAAAACTCGTCGAGTAAGGATCATACGCTTACGGACTAGGTAAAATTGGGCAAGGCACTACAACATGATTACTCAAAAGAGGGAGCAGGTTCATAACTCAAACAACTGAATTAAGACAAAAAAAACAATGAAAAAGTACTTTAGGGCTATGTTGATATGGTTGGCTCATCAACAAGACATGAGATCAAGGTATGAGACTCTAATTATTGTATAGAAAGGAAGATATAAATGGTATAACCTTAGGGGGAGGTAGAAATAATAGTTTCATGAGGTATATGATGTTCTTGAACATGACAAAATTGGATCAAAATGCACTGATAGCTTGTTTTACGGACCTAAGTCCTGAATCTTTCCTACAATCAACATATTGAAGAATCAAGCCTAGATTTGAATTTTCTTGGCTGAGGAAGGTTTATTCATGAGTAAGGAGGATGTTATCACTCACGGACTAGGATGTTGGCATGTGTAAGCGCCATGAAGACATCTTCTCAGGGGGCGCAATCATGAGTTCAATGAATGGAGAAGACAAAACCAAAGAAAATGAAACAGAGACAAGTTTTTGAGGTTAAATGATGAGTTTGATTGATGCTTCCAACAAAGATAGGGTTCAAAAAAGATGATGAAGGAGGATACCATGATCTAAAAGAAGGTACTTTTTCATTAATGTAAAAAGAGGGAGAAGGTTCAGGAGGTTTTCCATCAATGATAAAGGGGAAGTTTTTTGGCATGTGTTTGTTGAGTTGTCATTGATGAAAAATGTATATTAAGAAAAAAGTAGCATGAATGATATCCAAAGGGAGCTTGGAATGAGTTAGATAAGGCAGGACAAGGCTTGGTCATGAGAGCACCTGGTTGAGACTCGACTTCTTCAACAACTAGTGACTGGAAGAGGCATAATGGTGATGTGAGGACATGTAGAAATGATATCCTATGTGTTTGAGAAGGTATATAATGAGGAAATAAGGTCAAAATGATGGATACATAGGTGCATGAGTGGAATTGGTGAGGCTAGCTCAGTTTAGCAGGCCTAATCCCTAGGCCTAGTCAACAAATGGACCTAGAATGATGGAGTGAAGGTGTGAGGCCAATGATGAATAATGAGCAGAAAAAATATTGTTCTAAGGAGAAAATAAACAAAAGATATGTGTGTGGGAACAAGGCACATTTGAATGCGTGGGAATATAGGAAAGGAAACACGCGCTATAATAATTTGGCTTAGGACTTAACTATTTTTATGGATAAGGGATATTTTTGGAGATAACATGCGGAGCACACATAGGGATGAAGACTTGTGCCACACACAATGGTATTTTGGGAACGAGTGGCTGATAAACGTCATGCATGGTTTGAGATAATAATATGACTGCTTCTTCTAGTTAACTATAGGACATCTATTATTAGAACACTTGTATGCATGCATGCTATTGTAAAGGCGCATGGCTATTATCAGCATGAGACCTATTTTGAGAAGTGCATAGGTGGTGAAGGGCAAGTCCCCACCCCTATAAATATGTATTGAACTATGTAGTTTAGGATGTATATGAATTATTGTAGAGTTATCCTATTGGTTTTAATGCACGCATGACTCATGGAGCTACTTTATAGTGTAAGAAGCTTAGGTATTTTACAGTGTTTAATGCAATGGATGATATTGGTTGGATAATTGTGTTAAATGTAATTGAGTTTGGTTAATGTATGGTTAATATTATTATTGTTATTGTTTAGTCCATGATTCTCTAAGATCTAGATCCAAATTATTGCAATGTAAAATGTTTATGTTTAATTATGGATCTGAATATGTTTTATCACCATCACACTAACACCCTACACAAACAACTATAAAGAGGGGCCTAGTACCTTTGAACGCTTCGGGGTGAGTGCTTAGTTTGGGTTAGGTGATGTGCCAACGCACCTGGGTTATTCATAGTAGATTCTAGGTTGCATCATTGGTTCTTATGCCAATGCGCATAAGTTATTCATAATAGATTCTAGGTTGCATCATTGGTTCAATTGCAAGGACATATTTATCAACTTTTTTCAGGATGTTTCATGATGAAGACATACTGGTTGACCCTAGCAAGTGTTGAGGAGTGGATAAAAGATCTAGAAGAATAATATGCTTGGAGGTTCAGCACTAGATCTATGTTTGACGAACGTGCGTGGGTGAGTAGAATTTGTATGACTATTTGTATGAGAGCTTCTTTATTATCTTTTTGGTAGAGCTGTACAAGTGGCTGGTTGCTTATGCATCTAAAAGGAATTGGGGTATCACACATTATTCTAGACATAGGAATAATTACAGGCCCTCTATGATGTTGTTTTGATTTGGATGCGTGTTGTGGACACTTGGTTCCATGGTGATCTAAATAGCTATATTTTAGAGTACTCAATTTATACTTATTCTTGCCTGGAGGTAGCTGAGTTCTGGTTTTTATGTTATCCCAGGGGAACTTATCTGCAAGGCATCCCACTGGTGATCAAAATCTTGATGATAACCCTAAACTTGGAAGAAAACCTGATGGCAAGCTAAACCCTACCACGCGCGGGGGAAGGAGTAGGTTTGGTGAAGGATGACATACTTAGTGGCAGAGAGGAAAAGAGAAGAAATGTGGCTTAAGTATAATGAGGGGTGTGAGACAGAGATAGAGAAGCATCGTGATATTGCAAAATGGATGACAGAGATGGCTAGTGAAGGATTTGAAGCTCACGTAGAAGGCGTGGATCCAGAGCATCCGGGACTCCCCCATTTGGGAAAGCATGATAGGGAACCCTCCTCGACCTCGTATCGAATCATGCCAACATAGATGACATGGGCTGCAAGTGCACATCTGAATCTACCTGGAAACCTAGCCCTTGCGCTTGGCTTTCCAATATCTAGTACAACCACTACTTAGCAAGCTAGTTTGGGGAGTATTAGAAAAGGAGTAAATCGAGTAGAAAGTGCATCTATGGTCGGGAAAACATCTTCTTTTTTATTTGGAGGTACCTGTTGGTATGTGGGATCTTATGTGTTCTCCACTCACATATGGAGGTTCATCTCACATGGGTTCTATTTAGGGTTAGGTTTAGGGTTTGCTTGTGTGTCATGCACTAGGGTTACTCATCACCCTATATGTACCCTTTCATTTCTGATTTATGAGTATGCCAAGGCACTTCGTTGTCTTTCTCTATATGAGCAAGCTTTGTTTTGTTATGCAAGTTTTTCCATTGATTGATCGATTCCTCATGATTACGCTGAAGCTATTACGTTTCCTTTAGAGTGCAACTTCATCATGGTGCATAGTTTTCGATACGATTCTCGCAAACTCTTACATGGTATCATAGTTGATATCGGGTAAATGTGCATTCGTCATTTGAGTTGTGATTACTCTTGGTTTTGTTTTTTTACTCCTCATGCAAGTTTTTCAATCATTAGATTCTAGAAATTTATTGCTAACATTATTAACAAGTTGTTCTTGGAAATTTTTCAGTTTTGTTGTGTTCTTCGTGCATGTGCAGATCTCCTTAAGTTTTCAGGGGTTTTACAGCTACATTTAGCTAGCTATGGATAAATTTAGCAAATCAACTAAAAATAGAGAATACAGGTTCAAATCTCAGTTTGAAGGTTTTGTGGTGTTTAACTCCACTGAGCTACATCTTATTCAAATTGAGCTCACCTGGCAAGTCGTTTTCCAACTCGGTCGAGCCGTTTTCCTTGCTTAGCGAGTTCCTTGTCTTGCCTAGATGATTCAGTTCTAACTTTGCGAGCTCCTTGCTCGTGTTCAAACCTGCAAACTCTGGGGATAGTTGTTTTTGCTTTGGCTCATGGTTTTTTTTGGGTCGTGGTCTTCCTTGCGAGCTCCTTCCACTTCCTGGAGATCTCCTGGCTCGTGATCTACCTGGCTGAGCGAGCTCCTTGTGTTACCTACAAGTCGTGGTAAAACAGGTCTAGTCCTCTGGTTCTCCTTCGAACCTGTGTGCCCTGCATCTAACTCTGAGCTCCTCCCTGAGCTCTCCACCTGCTCCCAATGGTTACACTCTCCACCGCCTCCACAAAGCACGTCGAATGGACTCCACAAAAACTTGGCTTTCCCTCCACGATTGCACAAAACTCTTTCATATATTCGGTAAGTTTTTCGGGTAAGTTCATTTAAATTTTATTTATTTCATTCAACCGTAAGTTGTTATAATTTATTTTTGGTAAGTTTTTTAAAATTTCCTTTTAGTGGGATTTTTAAAAAGTGGGCATTTAATTTTATTTAAGGCAAGATTAACCGATTTTATTTAAATTGTTGTGGGAAACCATTTAAATTTGATTTCTTTTAAAAAGGAAAGTATTTAAATATTTAATTAGAATTTAATTTTTAATTAGATCTTAATTTTTTATTATTATTTGAAATTAATTATATTAAATCTGGTTTTATTAATTTCAAATATAATTTTCATTTACGATTAGTTAAATCATTAAAAATCATCCTTTCAAAATAACGTCTTATTGTCATTTTTTAAAACTCCAATAGCTTTAAAAGTAGCTAACTTAGGTGTTTCAAAATGGTAATTTTATGCATTATTGTCAATTGTTTTTACTAATCGTGCGTTCAAGTGTGCAGTGACACTCTAAGCATTTGTTTCTTCCGCGTGCCTTTTCGGTGTTCTGAAGATCATCGGGACTCATCTTGAGTTCGTTTAAAACTTGTATTTACCCTTATTATTGCTTATAACTAGTGAGCACATCTGTCATAGTTTGTAGCAAGGGGGTATCCATTGTGATGTGAGATGTTTTTTCTCACAACCAGGATTTGATTTCGCCTCCTTCCTAGTTTTTTGCAAGTTATGCTTGTATACAATGTCACTTTGTTGCGCTCCACAAAACACAATTGTGGCCTCCTCTCTTGCGCGATATTACGTTGATTGCAAGGTGAGTTACTAACTATTTCAAGACGCACTCTCATACCCGATTGTATTCAACACACTAAATTATAAAGTGATAAAAGTAGGGGGTTATTAAATTTTCCTAGGTGGTTGTGATTCTTGTGTTTCTCTTCTGCATTCTTTCTCTCTCTTCACTATGGATGCACTTTTAATTCTTTTGCTTACGCCGTTCAACTTCTTCGAATGGAGATCAAAAATAATAATGAAACTAAGGGGTAAAGGGTTATTCCACATCACCATGGGAACTGAGACTAAACCAAATGACGACCCTAAAAAATCTAAGTGGTTAAACCGCAATGATGAAGCTTTAGGTCTTCTTTGCATGTCTATTTCTCCTGACTTTCTCTTCCACATTGAGTCGTCCGAAACACCTAATTCTATGTGGAAAACGTTAGATGGAATGTTTGGACAACAAGATGACATGAAAGCGCATGAGTTGGAAAACGAACTACTAGGGTTAAATCCTAGTGATTTTGAAAACCTATAAGCATTCTTCTCTAAGTTTGTCCACACTAGATTGTTGTTAAAGGAATGTTAAGTAGAGAAGAAAGATTCTCAACTGATCTTGTCGATTCTCTCTAAGTTAGGCCCTGAATATTTTGTCTTTGTGTCAACTTTTTATGCTACAAAATTTGCCTTGGGTAAGGATTGGAATATGCCCTCCTTTGACTGTTTTTCATCCCAACTCATTCGAGAATAGGACAAAATCATTCAAATGAGGTCTCTCAAGTCCAAGTCACATGCCCTTGTAGAAAGTACTAGTAAGGAAAAGAAGACTGAAAAGAATAAAGAAAGAAAGGACCAACCTAAGAAGGAAACCAAGACCAAAACTAAATTTAACACAAACGCTTCCACTTCTGAGCCTAGAGCACATAAAGACAAGTATTTGTGTTCCTATTGCAAGAAGCCTGGTCATAAAGAGCATATGTGTATAAGAAAAATATTTGATCACCTTATTCATTTACTTGAGAAAAATCAAATATGTGTTCTTGAGTCTATAAAAAAAAATGCTTCGAAGGCTGAGTCTTCTACTATAAAGGGTCTAAATCTGATAAGAAGAAAGGAAAGGCCCTTGTAGCCAAAGTTACTCCTTCATCGACATGGATTTTAGATCCAGTGCCTCACACCACATGGCTTCTTCACATGTTGAGTTCTCCAACATCAAGCCTTGTGGTATGTCCCAAATCACAATGGGTAATGACATGACAGTGTCGGTTTCCGGTAGTGGATCGGTAGAGGTGGATGGGGGAACATTCAACTAAGTGTTGAGAGTTACTGATATCTCTACCAATCTCCTATTGGTTTACCAAATTACTCACCGTAGTGAAGGAATGTGAGTGGAATCTGGTCCTAACTTGGTGATTATTCATGAGCTTAATGATGACACTACAATGGCTGAGGAAAGGCGGATCACCGTTCACGGTTGTATACCTTTTCCCACTTTACTGCTGATTCTATGCTCACTGCCTTGCTCACTCATGCAAATGAGGTTAGTAAGTTATGGCATGAGTGTTTCGAACATCTAAATTATCGCTACCTTGAACAATTGAGCCAAAAAAAAATGGTCAATGGGTTATCCCGCGTCAAGTTTTCTAAGGGTCTTTGTGAGGGTTGTACCCTTGGAAAGCATCCTAAAAATAACTTTGACAAAGGAAAATCATGGAGAGCTACTCGTCCTTTGGATCTTGTTCACAACGATATTTATGGTCCATTTCCGTCTCCTTCTTTTACTAGAGCTCTTTATGTGCTCACCTTCATTGATGACTATTCATGATATACTTGGGTATATTTTCTTAAGCTTGAGTCTGAAGTCTTTGAATATTTTTAGGACTTTAAGGCTCTTGCTGAGAAACAGGTGGAACGGTCTATAAGGTTCTTCGAACTGACAATGGAGGTGAATATGTAAACAATCTGAAGGGATCTCCTTGTAGCATACATTTTCTTATAGCCCTTCGCAGAATGGAGTAGCAGAAAGAAAGAACCGTAATCTTAAGGAGACGGCCACTTGTATGATTCACTCGAAGTCTCTTCCTTCATAGTATTGGGCTGAAGCAGTGAATTGTGTTAATTACATTCAAAACCATGTTCCACACAAGGCAGTAAGAGGGATGACACCCTTTGAAGCCTAGTTTGGACGCAATCCATATGTTGAGCACTTTCGAGTCTTCATATCCAAGGCTATGGCTCGGATTCCCAAGAAGAAATGCAAGGCATTGGAACCACAATACAAACCTTGTATCTTTGTAGGGTATCCTGATGGTGTTAAGGGATATCGATTGTTGAATCATACTTCTCACAAGCTTTATATTGAGAGAAGTGTTAAGTTTGATGAGTCTTCTTCAACTTCTACTTCTCTACCTATTGAGGTTCTTCAACTTGCTGATTTAGATTCTGACTCATTAGATGATGATGTTGTTGAGCGTGATCCTCCCAACCATCAGACCTTTGAGTCTTCCGATTCTGACAATAGTGATGACAAGGAATATGTCCCTTCTCACTCGATTGATGAATCTTCTGACTTAGAGCCTGATCCTCCTGGTCCTCTTTGGGCTAGGAAAACTTTATAGAGTGCTGAAGATTTAGTTGGAGATTCTTCAGATATGAGACATACTCGCTCAGATTTAGTTGGACCCCACTCTTTCTTCGCCGCTACCTCTAATCCATAGTCTTTCTGGGAGGCTTCTAGTATTCCTAAGTGGTATTTTTCCATGGATGAGGAGTATTCCTCTCTCATGAAGAACGATACTTGGGATCTCACCCCTCTTCCGAAAGGAAGAAAAATCGTTCGGTGTAAGTGGGTGTTCCGAAAAAAGTATGGAGTATATGGAGACATCAAAAATTTTAAAGCATGATTAGTAGCTAAGGGTTTCTCCCAGATAGCTGGGGTTGATTATACTGAAACCTTTGCTCTGGTTGTGAAGATGACTTCTATTTGACTGACCTTTTCCATTGCCTCAACAAACAAATGGAAAGTCCATCAAATGGACATTAAGAGTGCCTTCCTTCATGGTGATCTAGAGGAAGAGTTTTACATGGAATAACTTTCAGATTATGTCCATGATCCCTCCCTCGTTTGTAAGCTAAAGAAGTCTCTTTATGGCCTTAAACAAACCCCTCGGGCTTGGTATGCTAAGATGGCCTCCTTTTTACTTACATCGCGGTTTACTAGGTGTCACTCTGATCCAAATGTTTATATTCTACAGAAAAATGCCTCTATAATCATTCTTGTTCTCTATGTTGATGACTTGTTGATCACAGGCAGCTCTTCCTCTATCATTGATTCTATGAAGATTGTCTTGGCCAACAGGTTTTCCATGACTGACTTAGGTCTGCTTCATTACTTTCTTGGGATCCAGATTTCACAATCTGACTTGGGAATTTTGATTTCATAACCTAAGTATGCTCTTGACTTCCTTTCTCGTTTTTAGATGTCTGATTGCAAGTCTTTTCCTACTCCTTTTCTTTCCAGGGTTAAGTTGGTTTTTGATTTCTCTACTCGCTTGGTTGATGGTACCCTTTATCGACAGTTTGTGGGGAGCTTGATTTAATTGACTCACACTCAACCAGATTTATCTTATGCTATTGGGATCGTGTCCAGATTCATGCAGGAGCCACATGAGTTGCATTGGAAAGCAACTAAGTGGATCCTTCATTATGTTTGTGGCACCTATATTGATGGCATTCACTATTATGGAGGGGTGGATATTGAATTGATTGGGTTCACAGATTCTGATTGTGCCAGTGGCTTAGATCATCAGAAATCTACCTTTGGCTACAGTTTCTCTCTTGGTTCAGGTCCTATTAGTTAGTATAACAAGAAGCAAAATGTAATTGTGATATCTTCTACAGAGGCAGAATACAGAGGAGTAGTTAACGCTGCCATAGAGGATGTTTGGCTACAGGGTATTCTGACAGAGTTTGGCATCCACTTTCGGCGGCCTAACATTATCTATTGTGATAACACGAGCACTATCTCAATTTTCTGAAATCCAGTTCAACATTAGTGGATGAAGCACATTGAGATCCATATGCACTCCATACGATAGCTTATTCATGTGATGGTATCATCAACATTCAGTACATTCAAAAATCTAATCAGATTGTAGATATATTCACAAGCCCTTCATTGAGGTGAAGTTTCTTCACTTGCGGTCCCTTCTTGGGGTGAGGCTTATGCATCTTCTCTTCTTTAGGCTATATGGTCCTCTTCTTCTTCTTCTTCTAGAAAGATGTTGTTTGTACATGGGCACCTTATCAGGCCTTTAGTTTTCAAGCCCCATTGACACATCTTTCTTAGTTGTTTAGGAGTGTCTTCTTATTCTGTCTGACTCATCATAGAGGCTACCCCAGCTTCAATGAAGGGGGGGTGTTGGTGTGAGGGATCCTATGTGTCCTCTACTCACATATGAAGGTTCATATTACATGGGTTCTATTTAGGGTTAGGTTTAGGGTTTTTTTTTGTGTCATGCACTAGGGTTACTCAACACCATATATGTACCCTTTCATTTTGATTTATGAGTATGTCAAGATACTCCTCTGTCTTTCTCTATATGAGAAAGATTTGTTCTATTATGCAAGTTCTTCCATTGATTGATCGATTCCTTTTTGTGATTACGCTGGAGCTATTACGTTTCCTTTAGAGTGCAACTTCATCATGGTGCATAATTTTCGATACTATTCTCGTAAACTCTTACAGTACCTTTTCAGGCACATCGTTAACATAGAACTCAAGCGCATAGAATTTTGGACTCACTTCTGGGAGTAGTACCACCTCGTAGACTGTAGGAGATCAGTTTAGTACCACTGTTGGGACATAGGGCAATATATCCACTAGTCTACTTCTGGGTACAGGTGGAGGATCAGGGGTCATAGGTGGCTCTAGTTCTGGTGGATCTGGTGGGTCTGGAGGCAGAGGTAACACATGAGATTCTAGATCAGGTGGGCATGGTCCTCACCAACCCCAGAATATTTACATGGAGATTTCAATTCATCTTTTAGAGTATAGGGGAATAGAAGATGTTGTTGAGAACATGCACATGTGTGAGATACTATGGCACACAAAAGGAATCATGGCTTCTGAGCACAAGGCAAGTCAGTTTGCAACTGCATTGCAGGGACACGCTCATAGTTGGTACAAGAAGTTTTACCCTGATTAGACTTGCGTAGATTATGTAACATTACGAGAAGTTTTCCTTGAGGATTTTCATATCCTGGAGTTCGAGCAGAAGAATATAAGCACACTCAAGGATATTAAGTAGGGAACTACTGAAAGCATTTGGGAATATGATGCCCGTTTCAAAACATTTTTGTCTAACCTTTCATATGATATTCATGCAATCCAACATGTACAATGGTTTGTTAGCGGATTGATCACACCTTTTAGGAGGGTGTTTTCCCATAAGACATATATGGACCCACGTGAAGCACTTGAAGCAGAGTTACACACTAAGGTAGTCAGAAGTATAGACACTGGAGTGATCCCATTCCTAGAAGCACAGATTGTAGCTATGGTAAAGAAGTTGGAGAAACTATCGACAAATTTATCACATGATATGCAACCTGGGATTTGTTGTACAACCTGTGAAGTGGAATTACACACTAAGGATAGTTGTCCTTATAGGTCAGGTCACTGTGTTCATTGTTGTCTAGAATGCGAGATATGTCATTTAGACCATGATGTAAGTCATTGCCCACTATTACACCACGCAATAAGAAAAAATGTATCTTGTTATTGTATTATTCTCCGATCCATCACTCAAGATACTGAAGACTATGGGTTTATTGGTCAAATTCATAATGACTATTGATATTGGTGTGTGAACAGACAGGGGTATTAGATAATTCTCAAAGTAAAAGTGAGCACCATGATTGTGATCACAACTCAAGGATGCTATGATCAGAATGAAGGATCACTTTGAAGGAAGTTTTTGGCAGAGGTTGAGGATATTATGGTGGATTTGACAGCTGAGGTCACGTGGTGGTGGGAATGAGGTGATTTTCCTCATGGAACATGTTTTACATGTGGATCTCCTGACCACTATAGGTGTGAAAATTACCTCAGAATATTACTTGTTCTTTTTATGGGAAAAGTCATAAATATGATGAGTTCCCAGACTTATATGGGCATCTTACAAAGAAACATAAATAAGAAATCAAGGGTGCATGGATGGTTAGAATAAAATGTGCTATAGAGAAATCAGTGGATGCCAAAGTTGGCACTAGAACTTGAGGTAATACCGGTGAAGATTACTACATACGCTGAAGTTGTGCGTACACTAGATAGACATTACAACAAAATCATACTATCACTATGGAGGAGGCTTTACATACAAGGCACCCATATCCTACACATCAGAAGGAAGGTTTATAAAGAGACCATGGAGGTACTCAGAAATATCTCAGGGTGAAATACAGTGTTTAACCTAATAATGGTGGAAGTTGGAACAAAAGAAAGCATGAGAGACGGTCTATTATGGATATTGATGATTTGAAAGAGGTATGGAAGATTTTGTGCTATGAGAATTTTATTCCATTAGTAGGGAATTGGTTAAAGGAAAAAACCTTCACGAGCTAGGTATTGAGATGGATGGAAAATCCTGCATCCTAATCTTCCCCCTCATAGCTTGCATTATGAAAAAGGAAATCAATCTAAATGCTATTGTGGATGGGTGGTTTTTAAGCAATATATTAATTGAAACATGCACGTGAAAGTCAATGTGCTTAATTTAGATGCATAGGTATAGATTGGACACACCTCCATTATAACCATCTTGTAATGTATTGTTTATGGATAATTGAACTAAGGCCACTCCAATTATATTTTTAAAGGATGCATCCATTACTATACAAGGGGGAAAGATCACTGGGGACTTTGAGGTCTTAGCACTTGTAGAAGTAAAAAGCTTCCTAGTTCTACTTGGGTGCCCTTGGTGTTACGAAAATAATATTGATCTACAGTTCAACAAGGGGTATATAAGTTTTGAGAAAAAGTAAGAAAGAGTTATTATCCCTTTGACAGATGGGAAGTCTAGATCTCATGTTGAACCATTAAGTGAGGAAGACCTGAACAAAATTAATGTATGAGCCATTAGAGATCTAGAAGTACTTGAGTTGTCCAGGAAGGAATCTTCCAGTGGGAAGATGAAAAGTCTATTAGTGATACTACAAGTATTTTTTTTGGTGAAAATTGGACACATAAAGTAAGAAGCACATTTGTGTGGAGGAGAAAACCTCGTTGTATTAAGAGGATAAGTAATAACTATATACCTCGGTATACTAGAAAAGGAGATCCTACGGTATTTTTGCATGCCATGGAGGAGTAGTAAATGGATCAAGTGGAGAGAAGAAATAAATTATTATATATACCCTACATGGAATGGAACCCACTGGTGGATGGCTCATAGGGATTATCTCATAATATTTAATGAAGTAAGAATTTCTCTAACAACCTGATTTCTTAGGAGTAATGCAACTACTCAAATATACATATATCATGGTAATAAACCTATTGATCACCACATTCAGTAGTGTGAGAGACTCTAGACATTGGGTTAGGAAGCTTTACCACCTTCACTTTGGGTGCATAAAATTTATTCCACTTTGCAAGGTTGCACATACACTTAGTATGTTTATGCGGAACTACATAGGGAGACTAGAAATTGGTAGGAATTGATTGTAGGAATGACCCAGACTTTTGAGTACTTCTCTACTAAACCTATGGTAAGAGAGGCATTACAGGTTATGGAGTGTTTGAATATGGGAGAAAATTCCAAGGATGAAGAACTCATTCAGGAGTTATTTGGTGAGGAATAACAAGGGACATGTTTTGATGAAGTAGATTATACAGATGCCGATACATTTATAGACCTTGCTTTGAGAAGGAGAAAGGAAAGATGGTATACATAGTGCATGATGAGGAAGTAGAATATTTATACATACTTCATTCATAAGGTACACATGAGGTTTTAGAAAGTGTGGATAAAAAAGTGTGCACCTATCATAACCTATGAAGACCAAGAAAGTGAACATTGGCACGGATGTTGAACCCAATGAGGCCATAGTTGGAGATTATTAGTTTGATTCTTAAGTAGAAAAGATAATTGAGTTACTACGTGATTTCAAGGAATTATTCCCTATGGGATACTATGAGTTAAAGGGGGTACATGAGTCATTAGGAAAGATGAAGATTAAGATAAAGGAAGGAGCACGCCCGGTCAGGAAGACACCTTACAGGATGAACCCAAACTTGTGCGTAAAATTTAAAGAAGATTTGACAAAATGTTGGAATCTGGAATCATTAATCCCCTAGAAGAACCAAAGTGGGTTAAACCCATGATAATCCGTATAAATAAAGATGGGAGGCTTAGGATTTGTGTGGATTATAGGGAACTTAATGCTACATGTGTGATTGATCCTTTTCCTACGCCTTTCAACGAGGAAATATTAGAAGTTGTTGAAGGGCATGAAGTTTAATATTTCAAGGATGAATTCTCATGCTATCACTAGGTTAGAATTACATAGGAGGATCAAGAGAAAATGAATTTCACCAATGAATGGGGAAGATTTGAATATATAGTGATGCCCTTTGGTTTGAAGAATGTGCCTACTGTATTTTTTAGCATAGTTGTTCAAGCATTCTAGGATTTTATTCACAAATTATTACAGGTTTACTTAGATGATTGGACAATATATGGGCTTATTAAGGATCATTGTGACAATTTGTGCTTAATGTTTTAAAATTTTAGACATTTGAGCATCTCTTTAAACATAGAGAAGTGTGTGTTTGCTACACCTTTTGGAACTCTGTAAGGGCATATCATCTACAAGGAACGTTTGTTAGTAGATCGAGCTAAGGTTGAAGTTATTATAGGCCTAGAGGAACCTACCAGTCAAAGTGAGGTGTGCAGATTCTTGGGCCACACAGGGTATTACAGAAAATTTATCAAAGGATATGCAAAGATTGTCATGCCCCTGAAGGATTTACTTAAAGGAAAAGGAACATTTTATTGGGGAGAACCACAACAACGCGCATTTGAGGAATTAAAGGATAGACTTACTACAACACCTATTATGTGTTTTCCCTCATGGAACCAACCGTTTCACATACATGTGGATGCCTCTTACACGACCATTGGCACAGTGTTATCTCATCCTGGAGAAGGTATTATGGATCATCCTATCTGCTTTTCTAGTAGAAATTTGAATAATGTGGAACAAAATTATATAACTATAGAGCGTGAGGCCTTGTCAATGACCTATGTGCTACATAAGTTTAGACAATACTTGTTGGTAATACCTTTTGTATTTTATATAGATCACATGTCGTTAAAATACTTGGTAAATAAGGCCCATTTTATAGGGGAACATATGCCGATGGGTGATCTTATTCTAAGAATTTGACTTTACAGTCATGATAAAACCAATTAAAATTAATTCTAGCCCAGACCACTTATCAAGGATTCAATCAGGGGAGGATGCACAGAAAATTAAAGATACAATGTCGGATGCACAGTTATATATGTTACATCACGTGCCTTCAGAATTAGATGATATTACTACATTTCTTATGCATAGGTATAGTTCCAGAAGGAATGAAAGAATTAGAGAAGAAACAACTCTACAATTCACACTACACCTTTCTTGTTGATCAATGGTGATTTATAAAAAAATTAGACGAGATGAAGTATTGTGTTGTTGTGTACTGGAACATGAATGCATGGATATCATGGAAGAAGCTCATGGATGTATTATAGGTGGGAATTATGCAGGTGATACCACCGCGCGCAAGATCCTACTCGTTGTATTATGGTGGGAGAGCCCTGTCCAAGGATTTTAAAGATTATTGTAAGGCATGTGATCAATTTCAGGCACCTTGGCAAACCTGGGCAAAGAGATAAAATTCCTTTGAGGCCTATTCCTAGTGTAGAGCCATTTGAAAAATGGGCAATAGAATTTGTGGGTCCTATTTACCCAGCTGCACATATAACAAGATCACACTACATCATCACTTATACAAATTATCCTACAAGGTGGGTAGAAGTAGTACCTACAAAGGATTGTAGAATGAATACAATAGCAAAAAGGTTTCTTATGGGAAAATATTCTCACTAGATATGGATGTCCGTTGATTTTGACAAGTGATAGGGGCACACAATTTTTGAATGAGACAATCAGGATATTATTGGATGAATTTATGGTCATGCACCACAAGACTACACCTTATCACCCTCAAGTAAATGGGACTACTAAGGCCTTCAACAAGATATTGAGCCAGACCTTAAAAAAAATTGTGATGTTAGAAGGAAAGATTGGGATGATAAATTTTTTGTTGTACTTTGGGCATATAAAACAACCTACAAAATATTAAATAAGGCTATACCCTTTCAGTTGGTGTTTGGAACAGAAGTGGTTCTTCCCATGGAATTCATGTTACCTTCTTTGCATATTACACATGATGGGAGGTCTAGCTGATGAGTAAGCCTTAGAAGAAAGAATTGACAAGTTAATATAGATGGATGAGAGGTGCACCATAGCACATTGGACTCAGAAAGCATGAAAAGACTAGGAAGAATGCATGATATGACAGACACATCAAGGGATAAGAAGATTGAGGTTAGATAGATGGTACTTATTTATGATTCCAAGTTTTTGCGCCATCCAAGAAAACTTAAGGTGCATTGGTTGGGAACGTATGTTATCACTCACATCATTGAAATAAGGCTCTTGTCAGTTAGAGGTGCTTAATGGAACACGATTACCTAGTTACTTTAATGGGAGTAGGCTGAAGCCCTACTATAAATAAGTCTTCTTGGTGTTTGTAATAGGGCTAGTATTACTATTTAGTATAGATTTCCCATTCTGTATTTGTTTTAATGTATTTCCTTCTTCATCTGCTATGCTTTGTCAATTTAGTTTGGTGTTTTTTGTAATAAACATGTTTATGCATGCTGGAAGCTAATTACAATTTGAAGTATTTTTATATGTAGAGGACTACACATACCATTGGTGTGGGTTGGTTGTTATTTTTTATTAAAAAATGAGTACACATAAGAACATACTAATACATGTGCTATTTAAATATGGAAAGGAAGCTGCTAGAAATAAGATTTCTCCCAAAGAAGACCATAGTTTGAAATAAATGAATGAAAAATATAATGCAAGGTAAGTTACGGCTATGGAAACTACCAAGGGAAGGTGTAGTGGTGAGGTGATTCGATGCACATGGATGCACGCATAGAAGGAGGTTTGAAGCTATAAGGTAGGAAGGTGTGCACTAAAATGTTATAGCTGGGGTGTGAAGGTGTGTCATGCAGAAGTTGGGAAAATGGTCAATTAATGAGAGGATTAGTGGTAGGTGAAGGAGAAATAAATGTAACAAATTTTCAAAAATCTATATAAGGATGTGATGTGGGTTCATTTTTACCTTTGTAATCACTAGTATTCGAGTGAGATAGTTACGACTGAGCCAAGTGAAATGTATTGAGGTGCGGAGAGTTACGAAACCAGACGTGGAGAGTGAATTTGTGCACAGAAGTGGTATGCATCCCCACTGGAGTAGGGTTTGAGTGAAGCAGAAGCATTGAGAAGGAGTTAGGGCTTGAATTTTTGAGCTAGGGTATAAGGTTTCAAGCTAGGGCACTTGAGGGATTACTTGACAAAGAAGAAAAGGTGAGATTTTTACCATGGCATTGAAGAAATCTCTTGCAACAAGTACTAAGGGGAAGAAAAAGGTAGAAGTTCAAGGTCGAAGTTTCTCCCGAGAGAAATTGTTTAGAGATGCAATATCCAAAAGGAGTTATAGTTAGATAGGATTGGGATTCCCATATCTATAGATGTAAATTAAGTGATTATCAACCACCGCACCACCAATAAGGGAAATTTGGATGCTTTGTTGAATAAGAAGACCAACAAGCACACGGTGGATGACATGCCAGTGTATGATGACATGTTGGGGAGAAGTTGATCAAGAAGGTAGGGGTTTATCAGCTACATGAATTCCCATATTTTGGAAAACTATAAGCTTTATACCAATGGCTTATGAGTAAAGTCCATGAGGACTTATTTTTTTTTTGGATGGAGGGTGAGGATTCACATCGATCCTAATGGCTACATTGACTAGATTAAAGGGCATATGGACAAATATTATTAGTGATCTAATAGATAAGGAAATTGTTATAGCCACAAGAAAGGAGTTGGGATACTCCAAGATTCCACATGGAATGGAAATATACAAATTGAGGAAGTACCCTGGTGGTATAGGCAAGTCACACATCTACTCACTAAACTGAATGATCAAGAGATATGGTCACATGTAAAGACAATGTGGCTACATATCATGAAGAAGATGTCATAAGGAGAATTATACAACCTAGTAGGCTACATAGAAGAGATAATTATTGAGGAAGTGTGCACATGTGAAAAGATAAGTTTTGGTGCTATCCTCTTATCTCTTGCATTTGTAGAAATTAGAGTGCTTGATGGGCCAAAGAACAAAATTTTGGAATACCCTACAGGAGAAGAAGTCCCTCGCAGAGAGATTTGAGAAGTAAATGTGTGAAGGAACAATGATTGGACCATTCAAAACAAATGAGAAGAACTATGATATGATCTAATACATGTGGCACTTAAGGAGGAATGACACATTCCAAAGGATTTGCCTTTAGTAGTGGGTAAGGCAGTACAGTTTGTGGTGTATCAACACTTTTGTATCGCATGGTTTGTACTGAAGGATGGGACATGGATTCCATGGTGCAAAATTCCATACACCTTCATAATGCACTATATTTTAGGCCTCAATACACAAGTTAACTGATGCATTCCAGTTGATCTTTAATGTGGAAAAGGTAGATTGTGACAACCAAACTCTCAGAAAAAGTTATGTATATCCATGTCGATCTTCCTACATTGATAGACTCATTTCAGATGTTATAAATATGAAGCCAATAAGTTTGGCTATTGGGGATAATGGATCTGTGATTTTATATCTTTAGCTTAAGCCTAAGTTGGAGAATAATAAGTATCTTGAGAATGAATTTATGC
Source organism: Taxus chinensis (assembly GCA_019776745.2). Lineage (NCBI taxonomy): Eukaryota > Viridiplantae > Streptophyta > Pinopsida > Cupressales > Taxaceae > Taxus > Taxus chinensis. The sequence continues at coordinate 881,604,266 of CM034149.1, read as the reverse complement.
TCCCAGGGATGCCTAAGGGAAAATACATAGTTGAGAATGTGGAAGCTCTAAATCCTACCTCGACCATAAAGATAGAGGAAGAGGAAGAAAAAAAGGATAGTGGAGGCTTAGACCATAGAGGTTAGGAGGTAGTCCATAGATAAATTGGAAAGTGAGCATGCACATACTCCATAACATAGGTGCAAGAGGAAGAGGATGACTTGGATGTAGATATAGTCCAAGAGGAACACCATTTTTAAGAAGGTGTTCAAAAGAACCAAGACCCAAGGTGTAAGGAACATCACAACATTTACAAAGGTCACCTCGACTCTCCCCTCAGAAAGAAGCACCAGAGATAAAGAGACAGATGAAATTTGTAGCTTAATGAGGAGGTGGAGGAGTCTTGAAGAGAGTCACTCCAAGAATCCCATTTAAACCAGAAGATGTGGAGGAACCCAGGGATGAAGAAATGAAGGATGAAGAGGAAGGGGTGAAAGAAGTAGAAGAAACTATTCATGAGCATCCCAACATACTTGTTACAACTCAGGGATGAGAACAACTCGAACTTCAGACCTTGGTGCCTAGGTTCTGTAAGGGGCCAAGAACAAAAAGAGAAAGAACAAGTGAAGAGTATGTTGTCCCTAGTATGGGATATGCTGAGGACACAAGACAAAATCATCCACACCTAGTTTTAGAGTACTATGGGCCTTAAGGAGTTATATGGGTGGGAGCTAATGGATCCATATATGTCCACTATGTGCACAAAGGAAGAAACTATCCTGGTCTATGAAAAACCATATGGATAACTAAAATTTTATGTATGTCAAGAGTCTTATCTCTCAGGAAGAGTGAAGAAGGCACCCTAAAGTAGGAACATGATGATAAATCATACTCTAATGTCTGATGCGTAGATCAACAATGCCTTGGTCAAGGTATTTGCTGAGGTGGTGTAGAAAAATGTTGATAAGACCACCACCATTTGAGAACTAATGGAAGACAAAAAGGATGAAACTGCAGAGATAATGCACCTAAAGGAAGAGAAGGAATGATAATGAACAAAGAACGAGGCTTTCATTTGCATGGTAGAGGATATTGGTGATCACATCCTCAAAGAAAGGCCTCATCTAGAACCTAAGGTAACTAAAAAATTTCCTTTTGCTATGCATTATGTGCAAACTTTGGTCACTTTGGTGTTAGAAGATGGACCAATTCAAATGCCCACACAAAAATATACTGAAAAAGAAGTAGAGAGGGAAAGGGCTTCTATGTTAAGAAAAATTTCAACTTACAAGGCATTGCTCCAAACTTTAAGGGACGAGATGAAGAATGAAGACCAAGATCTTAATTCGTGTGTAGCACTAGAAGTAGTAATAAGGACAAGAACTCTTGTAGAAGATAATGAAGTTCTAACAGCAATGAAAGATGAGACATTAGGGTGCACAGAAATATTATAACTAGTGATATAAAAGCGCAAAGCCCTCATAGCAGCTGAGAACCCACATAAGGAGACATTAGATGAGATTGGGAAGCTCATAGCATAGAATATGGATCTCATGGAAGGAATTATGTTAGGTATGGCCAATGTTGTCTGAGTACTATAGAATGAGAAGAAAAATATTACTCAGGATGAACTAGATGCCATAACCACAAATATTCTAGAAAAGACAAGGATTGCACTAAATGATGGGAAAAAATTGGAGGTTGAGATAAAAAAATTAATATCCAAAGTTAATCATCCAATTTGACAAAGAGGATGCTACAGAGTAAAGATTCATTCTTTTTGTACACTGATTCTTTAATTATTTCATCACTTATTCTTTATTATTTGGGAACATCACAAAGAATTCCCATTGTCATGATGATAATGTAATTTAGTGTGGGGTAATGTTGAGAAGACATAATATTGTTCTAAGGAGAAGACACAAAAAAGATACGCACGTGGGAACATGGTACATTTGAAGGTGCAAGAAGATAGGAAAGGAAACACGTGCTAGAATAGTTTGGCTAAGGACTTAACCATTTTTATAGATAAGGGATATTTTTTGAAGATAACATGTGGAGCACACATATAGATGAAGAGTTGCATGACAAAAAATGGTATTTTGGGAACAAGTGGATAATAAGCGCCATGCATGGTTTGAGCTAATAATAGGATTGATTCTTCTATTTAACTATAAGACATCTAGTATTAAAACACTTGCATGTATGCATGCTATTATAAAGGTGCATGGCTATTATACAGTATATGATCTATTTTGAGAAGCACATAGGTGGTGAAGGGAAAGTCCCCACACCTATAAATATGTATTGAAGTCTGTATTTATAGGTGTGTGTGTGTGTGTGTGTGTGTGTGTGTGTGTGTGTGTGTGTGTGTGTGTGTGTGTGTGTGTGTGTGTGTGTGTGTGTGTGTGTGTGTGTTTGTGTGAATTATTTTAGAGTTATGCTAGTGGATCTGATGTGCACATGAATTATGGATATAATTTATAATGTAAGAAGATTCTATGTTTTACAGAGTTTAATAAAATGGATGAGTATTGGCTGGATAATGGTGTTAAACGTAACTGAATTTGGTTCATGTGTGGTTAACCTTATTATAGTTTTTGTTTAATTCATGATTCTTTAAGATCTAGATCTAGATTATTGCACTATAGAATGTTTATGTTTAATTATGGATTTGAATATGTTTTATCACCATCACACTAACATCATGCACAAGAAACTCTAAAGAGGGTTCTAGTACATTTGCATTCTTTGGGTGAGCACTCAACTCAGGCTAGGTGATGTGTTAGTGCACCCGAGTTATTCATAGTAGATTCTAGGCTGCATTATTGGTTCCTGTGCTAACGCACTTGGGTTATTCATAGTAGATTCTAGGCTGCATCAATGAATCATGGTAGAGTTATGAGGAACATGAATGGAACATGTCAAGGCAAGTACATGATGAAAACATGGTAGATTCATGAGGTATGAATGCACAATGGGTGCATGCAAAAGAACATCAGAATGTGTGTCAGGTTGATCATGTCTGACAGTTGAAATCTCAGGTTTCTCAATCCTGAGTGAAGGTGTAGAACTCATGTGTTGTTCATGATCCTTAGAAAGAGTCGAGCGAACAAAAAAATGAGCTCTATCAATGTGTGATCCCAATGAAGTATCTGCTCGAAAACCAATGTCATGACGAGAATTCCACTTAACATGTGGAATAGAGGAAACAATACCTTGTGAATGTCTGCCAATGACTCCTCTAGTGAGACCCATCTAACGGAGCATGCGAGAACTGAATGCAGTGGTATGCTTCTTAAAAAAGCCATGCAGCTGAGCAGAAGTATGATACACAACATGTGGTACTGTAAAAGGATAAATAATAGTTTACCTTTGATTTGCCTTCATGGTTGATAATGAAGGGTTAATAACTTTGCTCAGTGGAAATAGTCTCCAAGTGGGAGATTGTTGGGGTGTGGAGCTTGTTTTATGGTCTTCTTGAATCAGTGTTGAAGTGCTAGAGCTCAAACAGTTAAGTTTGGAGACTCCAGGAATTTTCTGCAGTTGTCTGTTGTGACGTTACTGCGACGTTGTTAACATGTTGTTAACGTCGGGACTGTTTTTGCAGCCGTGGGAAGTTGAAAGATTGCGACTTTCAATATTCTAGAGTCGGCTTTATGACTTCTTAGAAGGATTTTAATCCTATAAATAGAGGTGTTAGGGTATCTTAAATATATCTTGAGTGTTCAAGAGGTCTTGAGTATTAATGATCAAGAGTGATCAAGGTTAAACAATTGGGTGTCAATTGTAGTTTAGATGTGGTTTAGCATCTTTGGAATTCTGTTGTGAGTTCATAACTGAGAGAAGATTGTGAGAGTTGTTTTACTCTTGTTGATAATAAAATATGAGAAATTTCTTGGTGGACGTAGCCCACATTAGGTGAACCACGTTAAATCTTGTCTTGTCTTCTTTTGTGCATTATTCATTTATGTTGTTATATTTCCGCAAGTATAATTCTGCTATATAATTTCCTACTGTTGTGGTTTGAAGAATTGTTTCCGCATATTTGTTCTCTAATTCCTAACATGAACACCCTCTTGCTCAATTGCTCCTCATGGAGATAGGTTTCTTCCTCCATCTATCACTGGATTGATGCTTGAATGGAACCTAAAGGAATATCTTAGAATGAGTTTCATTTTCTTAACCTCCACACTGCACTTAAACAATTGAGAATGCCACCTCCCTTATTTGCAAGATGTGAGCTCATTATCAAACATGGATCAAGTGTTTAGAAATAATTCATGAGGTATGCAATGCTTAAAATGACTACCATATTCACTCATGGTGAGCTCCTCCTATCATTCTCATGATGATCATTCCACTAACGAATTTGAATTCCAACGGAGATCTTGATGTTTCAGATCCCTCACAAACCTCAATATGTTCCTGATTTCACTCATTGTCTGAGTGACTATCTCTGACTTGTTCCTTGACATAATGTGATCCATGTGATGTACCATTCATGAATGGATTCAATCAAGATGACTTCCTTATAACACAACAAGAAAGATTTGAATCATTCAACTTCTTTCGTCAGTCGGTAATATGCAAAGATCTCTTTGGAACTGGTGCTTCAAGAGCCTACAGAGTGTTTTTTGACCTTCTTCGGCCCACGAGAAAAATTCCTAGATTTGCAATGGTGGCACAAAGAAGTGAAATAAGTAGAAAGGGAGTTTCCACACCTTTATGGACTCAATTCCAAGACTCTATTTTTTTAGCATGTCTTATCCAAGACTACTATTTTTAGCATTTTTTACAGTTTTCTTCTTTTGATGTTTCTTTCTTGTTCATGAATTGCAGAGGCTTAGAATTCAAATTTTTCGACAAATAACTATATTTAGACATTCCCCACCTTGAACACATGTTATATTTAGTAAGTGCACTTATAGGTGTCGGATTGTAACGAAAATAGTCTTGAAATTATGTGTTTTATTCCAAGATTCAATGATCCAATTTTCAAATGATTCCCTTATCCGAATGAGTGGGAAAATTATATTTTCATTGAGGGAAGAATACTGAGAGAAAAACCAGTCCTCCATATCTCAAAAAATTAGCCACCTCATCATGCAAAAAATGGCTAGGATGAAAGTAGGTTTTTCGAGGAACATTCACTCCAAGTTTCAAAAGATTTCGCTTGTCAAATCTTTGTAGAAATGAAAAAAAAAAATGTTTTCATTTTGATTATATGGCATGACATCCATTAATGGAGGTCGGAGAGGTTTCAACAACACTTTGCATGAAAAACGACTAATTTTGTAAGGGGAAGATTTGGTGAAGTTTTCATGTGTTTTTGTGCAACTTTTGACCACATTTGAATCCCGGAAGCTACATAGAAGAACTGGGTATCACGTTTTCATCCCCCTTGTCCCTTTGGGGATAGTGGGGACAACAAGGACAAAAAAGGGTGACTTGGAATAAGGTGGTGACACGTGGCAGCTTAAGAAACGAGGAACTTGGGAGCTTAAATGGGGTCATGTGGAGCAGGAAAGAGCCAATGAATTGACCAAAGGCTACAAACATTGAGTTAGGTCACACTTTTATGTCACCCTTGTCTCTTGGGCGATAGAGGGGACAGATTGGACAACAAAGGGCGACTTGGAGCAAGGTGGTGACACATGATAGCTTGAAAAATGAGGTTTAACGGCTTAAATGGTGTTATGTGGAGCCGAAAAGAGCCAATGAAGTGGCCTGAGGCTACATGCATGCCTTGGGTCACACTTTTATGTCCCCATTTTCCCTAGGGGGATAGAGGGGACAACAAAGTGTGACTTTCCTCATCTAGAAATTCATTTTTTGCCTTAGATATCCATTTTTAGACACCGAACTTGAAAATTTCACCCCGAGAGCTTAGGAAAATGGGTTGGGGTCAAATATTATATTATTTTGACTCCAAATAAAATTTTACAATCAACAGAAGATTTACCAAAATCTATTTTTTCCTTAAACTCAAAATTTAGGGCCGATTTCATCTGTGACTAAGAGGGGCAACTACAGAGTTCTAAACAATCTCAGGAAACATTTAAGATTTGAAAAGCATTTGATTATTCCACCTTTTAGAGTATTTCCATAGTTTTCCAATGCCTATTTTATTTCATCCTAATTCCTTCCATGATTCCCAGAATCATCCGAAGAAGTCATCCTTTTACCAAGGACCATACATTTCCTGCACCTAAAAATTTCAGTCTTGAATAATTTTTTCCGGAATAATATTTTCTTTCCTAAATGTTCCTTAAGACACCTTCAATGCTCACCAAAATCACCTCCATATTTTTTTAATTTTCCCTGAACATTCCCAGAGCGTATTTACCAATTTCATAATGGCTAAAAATGGCCTTTTTAGGGCTCCGTTGGAAGTAGTCTTTCATTGAATCTAAATGAATTCACATATAACCTTGAGTATTCTTTCATGCTCACTAAAATAAACTTAATGAATTTGCTAATACTTTCATCTATGCCTGAATGAGGGCAAGACTGAAGGCAGGTTGGCCAGAGGAATGATGCATAGTGAGTGGGAAGCAAAAGTTTCAACTGTGGGCTTAGTTGTCATGCTTAAAGTTTCAATTTTTCATGTTATACATTTTGCATGACAACACCTACCTCTGCCTTCATTTTTTCATTCTCCAAGGTCTGTTTAAATGAACATGCCTTTCTTTTGGTTGAATGAGATGAAAAGAAATTGTGGAATGAAGGAATAGAAGATGTCTTATTAAATTCCTCATGCTTCTACCAATTTCATTCATGCCTAAGCTAATATTCATTATTTCCATTAGCATCGGTTGTTAAATTTCACTATCCATTTTTTCATTAGATCTACCATTAATTTCACACCAAATTTATTCTCTTACAACCTATTTTGGAGTTTCAATTGCCACCTCCATCTCAATATTGAAGTCAACACAATTTCCACGTCATATTCAACTTTATAAAGTAGACACAAATGAATGAATGCACAATGGATGCATGAAACAAATGTCATGTATTTACTTCTTATAAATGTTATGCTAAAAATATTAATCCACTTGCCAAAATAATTCTCCCCGCAAAAAACTATAAAAAAAAATTTCAAATACGTAAATATGAGAATTTTTTAAAATTTAATATACTTTTTATATAATATATGCTCTTTAGATCATAAAACCAAACTACAAACTATCAATTTTCATCATGCATTCAAGCACTATAATAACTATCCATTCAAAGAAGTCAATGGGGTCTTGGTTGATTGGTAAACTTTGGGCATTTATCAAGAGGAGGTCCAAGGTTCAACCCCCATTGGCATGTTCGTTGCGTGAGGTATAGCTCGACCGATGTCCCTGAGTGCCGAAGGAGTAGTCCGACCAATGTCCCTGTGTGTGACAATTGTACGATGGTGCTGCTAAAGTAATTTGACCAATGTCCCTGAGTGTGCGCCAACTGTACGGAGATGGTATGAAGTGTACACCAGCTGTACGGAGGTGGTATGCAATCTAGGCTTCAGCTGAATGGAGACGGTGTGAAACTTATGCACCTAGTGGTCCCATCCTCACCTAAGCTAAATTCACTGACGCTGGTAGAGACTATGCTAAAAATGTAATATGCAATAATTTCTCTAATTTCAAAAAAAAAAAAAAAAACTATCCATTTAAAGAAAATCTCCAAAAGAGATCCCAGGGAAGGGTAATGCCAAAAAAAAAGAAAAGAGAGAGGAGGAGGAGGAAGAAAGGAAAGTAGGGAAGGAAATAGGTTAAAATTTTTTAAAAAAACCGTTAGATAAGCTCTCATATAATCTCCCAAAAGGATTTCAATACAGGTTATGAAGAAAATTTTCCAAATTAAAAAGGTTACTCGAAAATCAGATCTCCAATTCCACCAAATAATACATTGCACCAACAACAAACTTCCACCCCTATCAATAGTTCGAATTCCAACATTTGCCCATTTGTTATCTTTCAATACTGTTAGTATTAAACATCTCTTTGAAAAACCTTTAACAAAATTCAATTAGCGTTTATGATTTAAAGTCTATCGATTAATTTTGTTTAAAATGTCTGTAAAAGAGGGATGGAAAGTCCTAACCTATATATTATTATCAAAATATTTCTTACACGTCAATCAATTGTTTATAACGGATTATCCAAAATCCATAGAACAGTTCCAACTTCCAAATCTCATGTTAATAAGCAATTCCAAAAGCTCTATTACTCAAAAGTTCAGAGAGAAATGTAGGAGATTGCTAAGTATATCCATTAATGTGTAGAATGTATTCAGCTATAATGCTTACAGGATCATCTATTTCATCGTAATTAAACTCCTCATTGAAACTCTCAGGCGAAGCACCTGCCGAAGAAGAAAGCATTTGTATTTGTTCGTATATAATCTCATCCAACGTTGAAATTTCTGGATTAACTGTAATATTATAGAATTCATCGTGAGAATGTAATGGTTGATATGTTTGAATTCCAGTCGACATGGTAGTAAATTCAAGATTTTCATGTTTATGAGGCGCTAAGGCAATTGGAACTGGTTTTTCAGCAAGTTCAAGTGGTAGATATAGGAGTTCTGCAGATGAAGGTTCTAAATCCTTAATTGAAGGATTAACGGAAGTTGGATCATATGAAAATTTGGGAGAAGATGATTTCTGAAGATCTTGCTGCAAGGATTTTGTTTCCTCTTGGGGGGATGGTACAGAAACATTAATAAATGAACCACTCAACTCACCTTGCTGCAGATTTGGATGGAGTTCAATATCATTATTATTTGCATTAGCATCTGATTCACTATTTTCACTCATAGATGATCTACCTTGCCGTGATCCACTAGTGGGCGGTGTATGTATATCTCCTTGCCTTCTTGTACAGGAATCTCGACTCTTGCCACAATCTTCCATAACAGAAACTGCAAGATTCCTTTCGCCCGAGTTTATGCCACAAGATATTTGCTGATGTTGATTTCCTTTGCTTTCACCGTGATGGCCTCCCTGCAAAAGAAACATCAGTGGACTACATTAACATGTTCCTCAGATCCTTTTATATGTGTCGAATATTTATTAAAATTCTCAACAAAAATATCAAAAAATCATAATAATAGGAAATGTGTCCGATCTATTGAGAATGAAAATACAACAATAGTGTGTCAAACCTGCCTAGTTTTGCCACAAACTAGGCCATATGGCAAATTCCTGTTCGGAAGAAAAGAAAGATCAAATAGAGTGGAGGGAAAAGGATGCCAATACCTCATAAGAGTTGGAGGAAGGTGAAAGGGAATTGGAAGAATTTGTGGTGGAAGAGGAGTAAGGTACAAGTAAAGAGACATTTGAGATTCAAGAAGAATCTCTTGCGGGCAATATGGTTGTTACCTCGGGGGCTATGGTGTTGGAGGAGCATAACATTGGGGATATTGAACTTGAGGATGAAGGGTTCAGAGATAAAAAATAAAAAGAGATAGATCACGAGCACAACCAAGTTTTAAAGCAAAGGGGGAAGAAGAAAAGATTGACCCCCCAAGGTAGGTCTTTGTGAGATCCAAGATGAGTCTCCAATTCTGTCTTCAATTTTGGAAGAGAATGTACTTGAACAAGACAGACTGAAAGATATCTATGGGGAAGTTTCCTGTGATTTTATTTGGGTTCTGACCATGAATGCCAAGAGAAGTTGTGGGAGGGAACCAAGTTTAAAGAATATGGATGGACAGTATGAAGGTAGAACCTTCCCATGAGCACTTAAAGGAAGATGATTGGAATGTTGTATGATCATATAAGAGAAGAAAAGTGACATAGGGGATAAGTATGGTTAAGCCAAGCATTAGAGTTACTAGAAGTGTTAAATTGAAAGAGGCAGCTAGATCCAAAAACTCTCCAGGGGTTTAACATTCTCTTTGTCGTCTTTTGGTTGATTCTTTATGTATGTATTATTGGCTCGTGGTGTTTGGGGTAGTGTGGTTAATTTTCCTACTTATGGATATTTATGATGATATCTATTTGACTTTGTATAAGGTTATGTGAACCTTTCAATACTCTTACCCTTACGTGATTAAAAAAACAAACAAATAAATACACTAATACTATAAACTAATTTACCATACATCAATATCATAATAACTAGTATACCTATTTTATAGAAATCTATGTAAAATATGCCGAGAGGTATAGTTTATTATATTAAATTTTATTCTAATAATATTAATTATTATAATAAATATATTATAATATATTATACTTTATAATATTTTAGTTTATGTATGTATTTTTTCTTATGTATTTTTTTAATATAATAAATTACATTTGTATTTTTTTTTGTTATGCAATTATTTAAGTGCAGAGTAAAATTACATTATATTTTCAAAAAGGAAATATTTAACTAATAATTAATAAACACATATTTAGTCACATACTAAAATTAAATGTCTAGACTAAACAATTATTTACCAATATTTTGTTTTTAAATATAATTCTAAATAATTAATATATTTTTTCTTTAAATAATTATGACAACAAAACATCCACTTTATAAGATTAAACATGCTCAATTTTAACTACAATGTCTTCTACAATAATAAATCAAATATGTACAACTTATTTTTATTTTGAAAGGTTATATCTTATAAATTATGTTGAAGAAAGGAATGTAAAGTTGACACGTCCTAAAGATTGATATTTACACAACTTAAATAATCATACCAAATGCATAAATTCTTTAATTAAGTTAAACCAAAAAATTACTGAGAATAACCATCTTATGACCTTACATAGACTAAGTTATAATATTATATTATCTATAATAGCTATTGTACCCAACATTAATATATTACAATCATAATAATAATTAAATCTTATAAATTTAATACTCCTAATTGTTGGTGCCTAGTTTTCCTTGAACCTAATCCCCTTGATTGTATGAAAAATATATAAAACAAGTTGATTTTGTTAAGTATAATGGCTAACTTGGTTTAATTTATGTTACCTCATTAGCTACCTTCCATTTTAATTTGCATTGAGAAGTGGACAAAGTCGAATATTCGAGTTAGAAAAAATTGAATACACCAAAGAAATCGTTGTTGCATTTCAAAAATGGTGCAACAATGGAAGAAATTATGACATTGGGAGGGAGATACAATGAGATTCAGGATTCAGAGAAGCATCGTTTAATATCTTGCATATCACCACTCCTATTTATAGGGTATCGACAAATAAATGGTATTTATCTAAAGTTTTGCCTACAGCACAAGAACAATTCTCAGGTATTTTGCTAAAAGTTACTCTGCAAGTGGTGCAGGAAATTTAGGAGCCCTTCCATAAAAATGATTTTATTTGGACCCTCAACAATAATATTTTCTTGATTATAGATGTTAAATCAACATAAATCTTCATTCTAAGACTAATATTTTTTTATGTCATTAGGAAATTGACATTCACTAAGGGGCTTTTAATTTTCAGACAAAGATAGTAATGGTCTCATGGAAGGGTTTCAACTCATATTTTCTTGCAGCAAAGAATCCCATGTTTCTTTTTAAAGCTAGCTATGGGAAATAATAGAATCTAGGCCTATAAAATAGGATCTCCATTTTTTTTCCCTCCTAAACTTAAGAGGTGGATGGATAGAGGGGCTCGCAATTTCCCCCTTATTTTTGTCCATGTAGAACATAACATACATTCCCGTCATTAGTTTTTGGTGATTTTAGAGGGAAATATGATTTAATTTACCTCCAAATAACCATAAAAAATTAATGGGATCCTATAATATCTCGGCTCGTATTGTTGAGGAAAGTAATAAAAAAACGTAGGACCTTAAAACTATCAAAATATTCTTAATTTTTTTTTTCTATGAAAAGGATCTTATAGTATATTAATTCAATACCATACAAGATAACTTTCAACAAAAAAGCGGGCAGTATGAGAGCACTCTCCCAAATCCACAAACAAAGCTACGCTGAACCTAGAAAAACGAAGAACAAACTAGGCCGAACCTAGGAGATTACAAAAATTAGGCAATGCCTAAAAGCAGTCACAAAACCAAGTCATGCAGCAGTAGCAAATATGCCCGAAGCGGGCAGAGCATGATCATCCGGCCAACCCGAGCCAGGTAAGTCTTTGCCAACATCCTTTCTTCCTCCTGGTCCACCTCCATGTGAGTAGGAATGGCGAGTGTAAGGCAAAGGAGCTTGTCAGATGATGATGGTGGCGGGGGTGGATTCCAACCGTCAACAGCATGAGGCGCGGCGGCAAGAGAAGAGCCCCATCCATGTTGGCAAGGCGCTGAATGTTTTTTAAATTTTGTCAGCAACACCCATTGAGATAATTATGGAGCCCCCCTCCATGAGACCATGGCTTTGCTCAACTTTTTGCAAATAGTTCTACAAAAAGTTGTTTATACCCTCTGAAACCCAGTTTTTTTATAAAAGAACCCTCATGTTTGGTGCCATTTGGCAGTTTTTTAAAAAGCTCTCAGTGTTTTGTGGAAAACATTTTATTTAATCATGTTTCGCAATTCCAAATATTTCACGTAACCTTAACACCTCCAAGAATCACATCCTTAGAACCACCTGCAGCATTAAATTTGAGGATTCTGTATAGGATGGTAGTTTATTTTTACTATAACATTTTTCAAATTCCCCAGACAATTATTTGGTTAAAAAATAATAATAATGGATATTAAAAGGATTTTTTGTACTAATTTTCGAGTTGATTTGGTAAGGAGGAGAGAAGGTCAAGCTCGAGCTAATTTTAGATGTGTTCTGCAAATTTCATTAAAGCTGAGTTAAGCAATTGAATATATATGCTATTCCGTAATTTTTCAAGAATACCAATAAAATTTTTGGAATATCCTACTATGAATTTATTTGTTAAAATTATGTATGAAAAGAAGGAACTTAAAATGTGGATAGAATGCTCTCACTTGGTAATGTCTCCTTGAATGTAATGCAAGACGTGAGATAGGAGAATATTGCTCTGTGGGCTGAGAATTGACATTGAATGTACAACTTTGAGCACCCACATTGTGGGTAAGTCTATGAAAATTGACTTTATTGTGTTCCTCAAAGTCTTGCACAGCACTTAATTTATTAGAATTGTTGCACAAAACACCATATTTTGTCAATGATCCATTCCCAACTCCATTCAAAGATGAGATCTTGGAAGCTGTAACATGGCGTGAAGTATACTGGTCTGCAAATGGATTCAACTGCTGTTTCTGCTCCGCATGGATTAAGGCTTGTTGTTGCTGCAGCTGCTGATAGTTGCATCCATAATTGGGCCAATGATTATGTTGCGGTAGTTGACCAAGGCCTTTTACAGACTGGGTTCCCAAATGGTTAGAGGGGATTGTACCATACTGTGAATAATGAGGTGGGGCTTGAAATCTTTGTGGATGATGGAATTTCCCTGGAAGAATAGGTTGCGAATTTGGGAATTCTTCTTGTTGTATAAAGTGTGAGGCCCCTGATAATTGTTTGTATTGCTGCTTCTGAACTAAATTGGAACAGCCAAACTGCAAATAATTTGAAGGTTGAGGATATCTTCCTCTTCCTCTTCCTCGACTCCATTGACGGTTGTTTGCATTTCCCCTTGGCAATCCCTTAGTTGGTGTACGTCCCATGTTTTCCTCCCATTCCTCTTCAAAACTATGAGCTAGAATTTATAAAGGAAGCCCAAGTTCCAGGCCTAACAGAGTAAATACAAGTGTCAAATCACATGCCCCGGACAAGAGGGAATGTAAAAACTCGCACGATTTAAACATTATGGAATATCTACTTCAGATACGTAGGTGTGAGTGACTTCTTCCAATCACGGCAGATATTTGACGGCTGGCCTTCTCCATCCAAAAAAGTGAAAGAGTTAGTCATTTTAAATGGTTCTTCCCTTATAATATTATCTCTATTTTCAACCAGATTTTTTAACTTATATAGTTCAAATATATAAAAATTGTATTGTTGCAGGTATGTTTTTAATGAAATATCTATTATTTAATATTTATTCCTTTAAAAATATAATTATTTTTAATGTTGCTAATATTTTCGTAAGATATATTGTAGTAATATTGATGTTTTCTACAAGCATATTCATGTCACGAGCTAACTAATATCAAAAATTGTAAAATATGTTTGAAAAGGCCAAAAACATGCATGACCAGCATCAAATCTCATATCTGCTTCCAATAAGAACAATTCTTCGAACTTCAAATGGTCATACGAACACAATATCCACAACTTCAAAGCAGGAATAAAATTTGACAGTCGTTTAAACGTTTTTTGTGATTTCAACTGTAAAATACTTGTGAATATTTGCAATGACGGCCGCTTCTGACTTACATATTTAAAATTTAACCATCATGTTTTATATATATTTACATATAAGTTATATTAAAAATAATTAAATAAATATACAATAACTGATATAAATAACATTATTTTATATTTTTGAAAAACAATCTTCAAAATTTAGCATTACCCAATAATTGTTTGACAGATGTAAGTGGTCGTCAAATTTAAATATATATACATTTTTATATATATATATATATATACACGGATCTGATTTTTAAATACAATGAAAACCTCATAACTTACGCGCGAGGTACACACAATCAATCCTCGTAATCATAAATATTAAAGTTTCACTTACCAAGAAAGATTGTGTACTATCAAACACGGATAAGATTTGAGGGCCACTGCCACCACTGATTTTTAATGAGGATTTCAAATTATAAAGGCCTGCCATTTAAATATGTTTAAATTAAAAGTCTATGTTTATTAGTGGATTTCTTTTAAGTCACTATTTATGAATGTTCGAGAATGGAGATAATCATTGGAGTATAATTAATAATGTTATTATGAACCAATCATAAACAAGAATTTTTCTACCCATCTCAAGTTTTCTAATGTATAATTTTTGAATTGACATATTTACATAAATACAATTTCACATAAATAAGGGTGATTTGACAATTTTTCCTTCTTATTGAAGTACACATTTTTCTATTTTTTTAAGCCAAAATATTATGAATGGTCAAGTGGCCTAGCATTTATTAACCTCTCTCAATCTATCAATTCATCTATTTGATTGTAGATAACTTACATTAAAACTGATTTGATTAAATACTTGACAATACCAACTATCACCAATTACAATATGACAACATTATATAGAGAAGGTGAATCTAAATAAAGTGAAAGTTTAATTAACTATTACCATTTATAAATTTATTTATATTAGTTAACCTATCATATTATATATTTTCTTATTAAAAAATAACACACATTATGTAAATTTATTATATATTTATAACATTTATAAAAGTGAAACATACCTATTCTTATCTCTATTAAACAAATTTATTATTGTACTTTGCATAATATATGTATAGATTTATCATTCCCATAATAAATATCAAAATTTCCGTGAGGCATATATCAATATCATTGAACATAAATTATATCTCTATAAGAATTTAATGTAAAAATTAGAGACAACAATAATATTTATTAACGGAATGATAAATCACGAGATGAATAGAAATAGATAATATTGTCAACTATTGTCACTATGGATAGTATGTCTCTGAATTTTTAAATATCATATTTTATTTTAGCACATCTTCTCTTTTTTAATATTATGTTTTGATACTAGTCAAACTACCTGCATAATTTAAAAAAATAAGTTTGATTAGACAATGCAAAATACCTCTAATTTTAAATCTTATTCAACATTTCCCTATTTACACATGACCAAGGCATCCCTTTCACATCATTTCTAAAAAATTATTTAAATATTACCATTGTATATTACCATTCTCTCCTAACCAGTAGCGAATGTCCACCCAATGCTATTTACTGCCACTCCATAAACTAGATTTAGTAATGTTGTTTGCACTTAACACCATTCATTTGTTTCGTACTTCAACTCCCACATACATCAAATCGTCTGATAACACTATTTTTCCATCAGTTCCAGTAAAATGAATTTTCTGTCGAAATTTTTGCAAAAACTATATTTGTACTTGTTTCAATATTTTCAGTACGTTGGACAAGGCATTTACTTAAATCCAATCCAATAATATAGACCTAAAACACTGCAATGAACAGGGAATGCCACTACTACATAATGTGAATCTGGGTTAAGTTTTGTACCTAACTAGTTGGAAATGTATATCTATCTATTGAACTTGACACAAGATGAAAGAAGGCATCCGAGTACCTTTTGGTGTCATTTTCGAACAAAGTTGCTTATTGTACATTATATGTGCTTCTCTTCATGTTTCCTAATAGGAGCACATAAAACAACATGTTATTTTCAGAGATAGTTATGTTTAAGGGATATGTAGGCATATGCTTAGTTATGTTTGGACTATACAAAATTTTCCTCGGTGTTTTAGACAAACCACATTCTTGCCTATTACAATCTGCTCATCTTTACATCTTCGATTATTACAATCTACAACTACAATTTAAAGGCAAGAACTGGCTGCTTTGCGGCTCTTGTTATATTGCATTTGCAAATACTTTTAACCCCAATAATATCTTTCCACTCACATTTCTTATCTTTTTAGTTGAGTTTTTTTCTTTTAAATAAATAAATATTTATTTTTCTGGACAATTTTTTTCCTAGTCACAATTTTATGATTAATTTAAATAATTATTTTTTCTTTAACCAATATGAAGCCACATTTAGGAAATATTTGTTCTTTCTATAGTTCAAACATAACAATTTTTTGTCAGAAGTTATATATAACCTCGGTCATTTCTTCTATACAATTGGTTTGTATTTCCTGCATTAATGGCTATCCATACATGTCAAGACTCACACACTAATGACATCATCTACCTCATTGTTTTTGGCACAGAAATAGAGCATCTTCATTTTTCAGAAAGCGTTGATGTCTTTTTCTAAGACGATGTTTTCTTTGTTTTAGCTCAAACTGGGCCACCTTTAGATCCAACATGCTTGAAGTTTAAAAAATTTCTATTTACATATGGTGGTTGTTTATTTTCTTCGTGAATTGCATGGTTAAGATTTGCAAGAAATCAACTGCTTCAACCCAAAATAAGTACAACAGATCTTAAATAGAGAAAACAAGGTATCTCTTTCATATTTACACATTACACAGTACACTTTGATGGTTTTATTAGGTAAAATCCCTCTTTGCATGGATTCAGAGGCTTTCGAGCTCCATCGTGGTCTGCCCTTCACTTTGCATTCATGTTTTCCATTGCTTCTTAAAGGACTTTTGGTGATCTTGTTCAAAGCAATCTCCATTGTCGTAGCTCTATCAGCCAAATCATACAGAACATGGTCTTGTTTGTATTGGATTTCAACTACCTGATGTGTCAATTCCAACTAGGTATGTCTTATTATTTAACATTCAACGCATATATATATATATATATATATATATATATATATATATATATATATATATATATATTACACAAAGATGTGTATAATAGCATTATTAAACCATTACATGTTCCTGAATTTTACGAGGGTTAAGTGCCCTTAACACTAAGTACTTTTAATTGTCTTGTAATATTAGTGATGGTTTCCCTTCTATTGGAGGAATTCTGGTACCAAATATGAGAGTTCCCATAAAAATACAAGCATTCTTGTTTGCGACATGTCATCTAAGCTTCTTCATCATAGTTTGGGATAGATCAGGGTGTGAATTTTTCAATCCGTTAAAACTACAATATTCACTTCAATAAGAATTAAAAGAGATTGTAATTTTTTAAAGTCTTTCAAAGTGACCAAACTCATAATCATTTAATTATGCATATCTTTCCATTCTGTGTATTGTATAATTTAATTTTATTTGTTGGACATATTTATTGCCTCGAGATTTTGTCAGAGACAATGCTTTGCCCATCCATTGAAATGTTACAAAAGTATTTATCTTATTTTTTATGCCTAGTTTTTCATGAATTGTTGAGTTTCTTATATTTTAGATTTATTTGCAGGTTCATTGCACTTACTGTTGAGTGTGGAGTGGGGTCAACCTGTGTGACGGTGCTTTGTTTTTTGACCCAAAATTAGAATAAATCTTTTTCTTTAAAGATGATTTCTTGATTGTAAAAGCATAGTTAGTTTCCCATAATAGATATATATGCATTGTATGAGGGTAAGAGAGAAGAAAATAGTAATTGTTTGCATGTTAGTTTTCTTGGTGGGCAAGAAAGAGTAACTGAGCGAAGCAAAAATATTGAACATCCTGTGAGGTGTTGGGAGACAACATATTTTCATTGTATTTCCTCTGTAAAACACTGAATAATAATTTTGGTCATTTCTTGGTGGACGTAGCCCACACTGGGTGAACCACGTTAAATCTGGTGTTATCTTTCTCTTATTTATTTTATCTTCTGGTTTATTTCTGCATTCATTGCTTGTATGCTTTATTTGATTTTAGATCTGTGCAACATTGTTATATGGTTAAAGCCCATCAACTGGTATCATAGCTTTGTTTGGAAGTTTTGTGTGTTGACATGATTTACTCATAGAGGGTTTTCTAATTGAGTGGGAGCATAGAAATGACAGAAGATAGTAAATACTAAGTAGATAAATTTGATGGTTGTAATAATCAACTCATGGTTGATGTCATATTCAAACTAGGGGTGTGTCTGAAGCTATATGCAACAAGAATAATCTTAGTGAACTAGTAATTGATTGTAGATATTTATTATTTTTATTTTCTGGGGGGTTTTAAAGTGTCTTTAAGATTTCCTGGCCAAAGCCTTATTAAATCTAAACTATAAGAAACTTGCTGAAATAAACACACATTGCTGAAATAAATAAATCTTTACAAAACTGAACACACTGCTGGAAATAAATATACGTTGCAAAATTAAACACATTGCTTGGAAATAAACACACGTTGCATAATTAAACAAATTGTTGGAAATAAACATACTTTTAAAATGTTGTTGTTGCAAATAAACACACTTTAGAAAGATTTATTAAAATGCTTTTGAGGAAATAGAAACACCTAAAACACCTGCAGGAATGATAAATAACTTATATAACAGATTTTAATTTAAGAATCAAAAGTACTTACAGAACTACTAATTAATAGATTTACACAAATTTCTTGAAGATATAAATACCAATAAAATAAAGGATCATGTTTCTTGGAGGAGTGGGCCCTTACTCCACCTTGAATCAGGAGTTGAAAAAGTATGATACTCTCAAAATGAAATGGCTATCTTATTATTGAATTGTTGTATCTTACAAAACTTAACTGTGTATATGTTTTTATATCTATATCATCATTTTTATCTATCTTTAGGTCTTTATATATATTTCATCATCCAAAGATGCATTTACAATCATGAGTGTTCAATAGTTGTCTATCCACCTATAGGTTCTAGTGAAACAAAATAGTGCTCAAAGTAGATATGAAATTTAGAAACCTAGTTGGACATACAATTGTTGGTCTTACATAAGTATTTTTGGAGTGTGAAGAATCAGAAATTCATTGATCTGTTCCTGATTGGAGGGCCCATTAATTTCTCTATCACCAGATTTTGATAGAATAAAAAGATTCCCATTGATTTTGAAACTTTGGAGAAGTTCTGGAACCAAAGGGAAACATTCCAGAACTAACTGCGAAAGTTCTGGAGCTAAGTGCAGGAGTTCCAGAACTAAGTGTTGGAGTTCTGAAACTAAGTCTGAAGGTTTCAGAGCTAAGTGATAGAGTTCCTTAGCTGAGTGATGGAGTTCTAAACTAAGTCTGAAGGTTCTGAGCTAAGCCACATTGAAGCCAATTTCCTCAAAAAGGTGTTGGTTGCTTCATACTTTGCTTATCTGACCAAATGTGACCTGTTTTATTCCAAAAACTGAATTTCCACACATTTTGTTAGGAATTACAGAGTTTTTAGATGTTAGAACTAAATCAAACAAAATATGGACAATTACATCCTAACTTATACTAGATCAAACAAAAGCCACAAAATGCAGTCAAACTTGATTAAAAGGAGAGTAAAATGAGATCATTCATTGCACATTGATGAGGCATATTTTGGCCTTATCATCTCCCCCACACTTACTTGTTTGTAAGTCCTCTTACAAACTCTATTCTTCAAAACTGGGATTGTGAATTTTGCATTCCAATTGACTGCTAAGGTCAAATGGTTGAAACTGAATGTCCCAGTGCTTCTGTTCAGAAGTGTTGTATCCTGATCCTTCCTCTATCTTTTTCTGTCCAATCCTCAAAGTGAGTGGGATCCTGAGGTTCTCTATTCTGCCATGGAGACATGGGTGTGAGAAGGAGAGGAGGCCTTGTTCTCATACCCATCCACATGCCCCTGTGTTTTTCACCAACTTGAGGAATGAGTGTACACAAAGTTCTGGCCCTTTCCAGACTCCATATTAAATTTTTGGGAGATATCACTTCTCTTCTTCTTAATGCTATAGTGAGGAATTCCCATCTCTTCAGGCATCCATCATAAATGTCCTCAAAAGTTTTTCTCTTCATAAGAGGTGAAGGCATCAATAATTTTCTACAGGATGGAAATATAATGTGCCTTGAATCAGTTGTCAAAGGCATGTGATCTGAAATGTATAGAAAATGCAGATGGTTTTCCATAATGAGCTCTCATTCAGAGGCTAGATGAACTAGCCTTTAATAAGTTTTTAGTATCCCTCTCTTTCCAACCTATCTGATTTTGGAGTACAAAAACAAATGCATTAAGTTGGATTTCCCCCACATATAGATTAATCATGAAGCCTGTATTCTTTTCTAACATAAAGTTGAAGAGATAAAATTCACAAAGAAGATTTTTCTACTCTGCACTGGCTGAGGAATATGCTATCATGAATTCTGATTCATCCTTCACTTCATGTGGAAGGCCACATGAAATCCTTGATAGTTTCCAATGGATAAATTGTTCTTCTAGAAAGACACAATATGCAGGAGAAGGTCTTCTACATGTGAGTAGTCTTTCACTCATTATACAGACCATTTGTATCTTTTCCAGACATTTAAATTTTTCTTCCTCCATTTTATAGAATTTTTCTTCCCACTCTTTCCTTGCCTTCTTCTCCTCTTCCATCTTGCTTCTTAGTTCCTGATTTGATATTTTGAACTCATTAATATTTCTGCAGGTATCATCCCATAACTACTTGAGTGGCCAGTAAGTTAGCTCTATTTGTACAATTTGATCCACTGAAGATATTTTTGTCATAGCACTCTCTTCACTAGCCAATTGACATTCTTTTTCTTTTTCCACCATTTGTTGCTTTACTAATGTCAATTCTTCATTATTATCTATGAGCTGAGTTTTTAGTTGTTCAATGAGAATTTATCTATGCTCCAATTTGTGTTTGAGGAAGTTTAATTCCTCATCTTTCTCCCTAATGATAAGTTCTGCTCTAGACAAGAACAGAGCCTGCCTAAATTGTTGTTTTTCTTCTTTTTCTAGAAGTTCCTTAGGGAACGAGCATTGTTCTTCCACCAAAGGGGATTTCCCTTTTAGTTTCCAAGATGTCAATTCCTCTTCCTCATGTGACAGTATTGTTAAGTCACCCATCTCCTAAAAATATTGCTCTTCTAATCTTTCATCTTCTTTCTCCAACTCCTCAGTTTGACTTGGTAGAGGAGGAGACATTGTCATGTTGCCCAGAATATCAGCAACTTCTTTCTCTAAACCCTCTTGTACTTCAATATCCAATGGAGTTTCCCTAGACTTCTTATGAATTCTTTTCCTTTTAGGAGCTTCAATATTTTCTGAAGTGGACTTTCTCCTTGAACTTCTCCTGATTTTTACTTCACGGTCCAGCTTGGGTGAACTATCACTGTCAGAGATAGGTATTAGTTCTTCTAGTATTATTACAGAGGAAGGAGTTTCTTTTAAATAAATGGTAGATTTTACAGCTTTGATCATCCTTTCAGATCTCCTCGTCTTTGGTACTTTAACCCCACTTATTTCCTTCTTTTTCTCATCAGGGGATCAATTTCCAAGTTACTTTTAGGAGAGAAAGGGGTTGGTATTCCCCTTCTGATAATATCAGGGATTTGTCTGAACTTATTGAGGAATTTTTCCCATGCTTCTTCTCCATTTTTCTTTGAGAGAAAATGATGCTGACAGACCAGATGGACTAATCCATGGTGCCTAATCGTCCCTACACCCCAAAAATATCTTTGAGCCATTGTTTGGATGGAATCAAAGAGGAAACTAGGAAGGTTTACTATATACTCCTATTTTGTTGCCCCATACCTAAGATATATCAACATTTTAAGGACCTCCCTTCCAACAATCCCATACTAGCCATCGCATGTTAGGTACTTTACTACCCAGAATGCTACTCTGTCGAAGGGTTTGGGTAGGCTAGCTCTTCTGACCCCCTTGATGATCTTCTTAGTATTATAAATGTACTGGGGTTCAGATTCACCCTCTTGCCTTAAGGTTTCCACCAATTCTTTTAGGGTTCCCTTTACAGAGTTTGGAACATGTACAATTGGTACCCTAGATACATTGCTCATTGTATTAACAGTAAAGGGAATTACAATGCTTTTAACCTTAGTTCTAGACTGCTCTAAATTTACAACAAATTCTCTTACCAGTTCATCATTGTATTTTGAGAATTTCTTCAGAAACTCCAGCCAACCTGCCTGTTGAAAAATGGCTACTACTTCTCCATCTGCAAGAAGTTGTGTATCATCTTCTGGCTCTGAATTCTTTTTTATACCCATGGAAAAGAGGACAATTCAAATTCTTTCTTCTTTCAAATCCTTACTCTGCTAGGAGATAGTTGTGGAACTACTAGATTTGGCTGCGGAACTATTAGATTTGGCTACGGAACTACTAGATTTAGCTGCAAAATTTCAAATATGATTCTATTATTTCTTCCTTGAATTTCTTTGTAACTACTCTCAATTTTCATTTATTCCACCTAAATGATAGTTCATTATTAATATGCTGCCACTTTTACTTATTTAGTCGGCATCACCTTCATGATTACTTCCTTTTAATCATAATGTGCAATAAATGACTCATTATACCACCTACTTAAATCAAGTCTAATCACACATGCAGACTTTTAATTTAACCTTTAATAAGATCAAGACATAATTACCATCCTTGCTGATGTAATCCATCTACCTTGATGACTCATCATTCCTAAAAAAAGTGAAAAAGAAAAATGGTTAGAAAAGACAGTTGGAATTCCAAAGAAGTTCCTTTTATTTGAATTAGCCACTTATTGATGAGACCAACTACCATTTCTGGTTTTCAATTGGCCTTTTGAGAGAATTTTTTTGGGGAAGAGAACGTCATTTACTGGTTTTCATTCCCTTCTCTTTTTTTATTTTTTATTTTTTTTTTATTTATATTTTTTGTTTTTGGGAAGAGAACGTCATTTTTTGTTTTCATTCCCTTCCCTTTATTTTAGATCCTTGCATCTGATTACTTGATCATTTTGGAAGAACTAGGTTCTTCCATATGATCAAATTCCTTGTCTACTTCAATTTTCTTCAAGAATTCATCCTTGGTAGGAGGCTTCCTATAGATTTTTAGCCTGTGTCCATTGACCAAAAGTGTCCTTCTACTGCCATCAATGGGAAGTAGTTGAATAGAGCCATTTTCATATATCTGCTCAATCTTATAAGGTTCTAACCACTTGGTTCTCAACTTTCCTTTGAATTGCTGGTACTTGGAATCAAACAGTAATGCCCAATCTCCTATCTTGAATTGCCTTTCCTTGATATGTGTATCATGCCACTGCTTCCTTTGGTCTTGGATTATCTCTTTCTGTTGAAGTGCTTCCAATCTCAGCTCATCCAATTCATTGAGTTGTAGAATTCTTTCCTTTTGTGTTGTATCCAATTCAATACCCAATTTAGTTGTTGTCCTCAATGTTTGTAGTTCAAATTCAATGGGTAACAAGGGATTTTTCCCATAGACTAACTCATATGGTGAGAACCCTGTTGTAGTCTTCCAAGTTGTGTTATAAGCCAGACAACCTCAGGTAGCCTCTTCACCCAATCTCTTCTACTTGCTTCAACTATTTTGGTGAGAATGTTTTCCAATTCCCTGTTTGTCACTTTTGCTTGTCCATTTGATTGTGGGTGATAGGGAGATGACTTCCTATTATTGATCTGATAGTACATTGTGAAGGTATGGATCATATTGGACATGAACTATGGACCTTGGTCTGAAACTATACTTCTTGGTGCACCAAACTTCATCATAATTTTGTGCCAAAGGAAATCAAAAATTGCATCTTCATTAACATTTGTTAAAGCCTGCACCTCTACCCACTTTGTTACATAATCAGTACATACAAGAATGTTCTCTTTTCCTTGTGAAGGAGGACTAAAAGGGCCAAAAAAATCCATCCCCCACCTTTCAAATGGTTCAATCACTACTTGAGGTTGCAGAGGCATTTCACTAGTGAAAGTTGGTTGTCCCATCCTTTGACAAGGATCACACTGCTTGATGTATTTCTTCACATCTTTATACAGAGATGGCCAATAATATCCAGTGCCAAGTATTTTGTGGGATGTTATTTTGACTGAAAAGTGTCCTCCACTTGGTTCATCATGACATGCCCTAAGTATGTCAAAGATTTCATCTTCTCTCACACACCTGCGTAAAACCAAATCAGGACCACATTTAAATAACATTGCATTTAACCATTTAAATTGTGCACTGGTTTTGATTAATCTTTTCATTTGTTTCTTAGTAAAAGAAGGGAGAAACTTCCCTGTTGCAAGATAATTTTCCATATCAGCAAACCATGGTGTATCAGCTGAAATAGAAAATAATTGTTCATCTGGAAAGTTTTCCTTAACAGGATCTTACTCCCCTATAGTGGTTAATCTTGACAAGAAATCAGCTACCACATTAGATTTTCCTAGATTATCCACAATGGTAATATCAAATTCTTGTAAAAGTAATAACCATCTAATTATCCTACCTCCAACCACTGGTTTGTTCATTAAGTATCTAATTAATGAGTGATTTGTATGTACAAATATTTTGTACCCTGTAATATAGTGTTCTGAACTTATTAATTGCATAAATCACAACAAGAAATTATTTTTCAGTGGTGCTGTAATTTCTTTCAGTGGGAGTAATATTTTTACTAAGGTAGTAAATAGCATACATTTTCCCTTCTTCATCTTTCTGTCCCAAAACTACACCAATTGAGTTATTTGAGGCATCTGTTTGGATGTGAAAAGGTTTCTCCCAATTAGGTCCTCTTAATATTGGGGCAGTGATTAATTTTTCTTTAATCATTTCAAAAACATGTTGACACTTTTCATCCCAACGAAATTCACAATCCTTGGTAAGAAAACCAAACATGGGGGAAAAATTTTTACTAAAATATTTGATAAAACACCTATAGTATCCAACATGTCCTAAGAATGACTTGATATCCATGTGGGTTTGAGGAATAGGTAAGTCTGAAATAATCCTGATTTTTTCTTGGTCAACTTGAATTCCTCTTTTTGGAATGTGGTGTCCTAGTAAAATTCCCTCATCAACCATCATCAAACATTTCTCATGACTAAGAGAAAAATGGTGTTTCTCACATCTTGTTAATATTTTTTCCAAATTTTTCAATGCATCATCAAACATTTCTCCATGCACAGTAAAATCATCTATGTATACCTCCACATAATCATTGGTTAGATCTACAAAAATTATAGTAAAACCCTTTGGAAGGTTGTAGGAGCATTACATAGTCCAAATGGAAATACCCTGTAAGAAAAGGTACCCCATGGACAAGTAAAGGTAGTTTTGTCCTGATCCTCAACAGCCACCCTAATTTGATTATATCCACTAAAGCCATCTAGGAAGGAAAAGTATTGTTTACCTGGAATGTTGTCTAAAACTTGATCTATGAATGGTAAGGGAAAATAATCTCTAAGTGTAGCTTTGTTTAATTCCCTATAATCAACAAAATTTCTCCATTTTCCATTCTTTTTAGGCACAATCACAAGAGGAGACACCCAATTACTATCTGAGATGGGGTAGATAAAGCCTACTTGTAATAGCTTTTCAATTTCCTTCTTGACTATGTCCCTTAAGGATGGGTTGATCCTTCTCTAAGATTACCTAATTGGTTTAACATTTTTAGTATAAATGTGATGGGTACAAATAATTGGATGGATTCCTTTCATGTCCTTCTATATTCCCAAGAAAAATATCTAGTATGACCTTTCAATACATCAAATAATTTAGCTTCTTGATCATTTTCCAACCAGCTGTTAATGTTCAAAATTTTCCTGGTTGAATCTCAATTTGTTTGGTTCCAATGTGTGATGAACTGATTTGTTGAAAATGTTCCATTAGGGTGTTTAGTGGACATGAATGTGGTAACAACATATGATATGCATCGAATCTCTAAAGTTCCCTTGAGAAAGAATATTGGATAAAGGACAGTAGGTAGAGTTATTATACTTATCTTGTCATTGGTCAAACTCCTCATCACTGATGTTTTCCAAACATTCCTTACTGTTCCCTGATATCTTTGAGACTAAAGCTACTAATTCCATATCTATTTCTATGCCCTCTCTGAAGATAAATCACGTTCCTCCAGAGTGAAATTATTTACATCTGCATGGAATTGTTGTGGTTCTGGAGATAAGTATGAATGTTTTGGAACTAAGTCCGAAGGTTCTAGACTATAGTCTGATTGTTCCAAAGATAATTGGTGATCATTCAATGGATGATTAATCATATTCTCTACCTCCCGTACATGATCCCTGCAATGTTATCATAGCCAAAGAATACAAAATTTTTTTATTAGTATCAGGATCATCAACCCATAATTATTCTTGATTATCAATAAAAGGTCATGCAGAAGGATATAGGAAATTTGCTTAGAATTCTTACCATTCGAGATAGTCATATCACCTAATTTGTAATCAATTAAGGAAGCAACTGTAGCTAACCATGGTCTACCCAAAATAATTGGATAACCAAGTGTTTTACCTTTTGGCCATAATATAAGGAAGTCCACTGGATACTCCCATGACTCCACCATGACTGCCACATCTTCAATGATCCCTTCTGGTTTTGCTACTGACTGATCTGCCATCTGCAATATGGTGCTAGTAGGTTGTATACATGTCAATGGTAATTTTTTCAAAGTGTCTATTGTCATCACATTTATAGCTGCTCCCAAATCAACCAAAACATTATGTATATGTTTATTTCCTATAGAGATAGAAATAAGGGCTTCTAGGATCCCCATATTTGGGAAGTAAGAGTTTTCTTGCCAATAAATTAGCAAGTTTCCCATCTACTTTAATAGTCCTAGGGTATTGCTTCTTCCTTCCAGGTCTTTTCAAGCATAACATTTTAATTAATTTGTTTAATTCAAGAATTTCCTTGATTTCTTGCAACAATGGTATTTCAATATTTAATTTCCTTAATTCTTGCACCAGTTCAGATTCCTTGGTCTCAATAAATTCCTTAAGTCTTTCTAGAAATGGAGTTTCTGTAGAATTGTTATCTGGTTGCTTCTCCTTTTCTTTTTCATCAACCTTAGGAATAACTGAACTAGGGGTTTCAGTTTCATCTGACATATCAGTAATTATAACAGGTGGACTATTAATTATTTTTCTAGATCTGGTTTGAATATCCTTACAGTCCATGGCATTAAGATCAACTAGTTTTTCTTTCTCTGTTCCATAGACAGGGATTATTTGTTTGTTTTTGGGATTAGCCACTGGTTGTGCTGGTATTTGTGTTTGAACCACATTTTCAATTTGTGAACCTTGTGTTGTAGAACCCATTATGGCATGTTGATGTTGGTTGGGATATGTTTTCCCTTGAGCATAGTTATTAGGGTTCCACCTAGGTTGTGACCAAGCATAAGGGTTACCTTGACCAGACCATGGTTGTTGGTGTCCTTGAGCATACCAAGCATTTCCTACCCAATCCTGGGGATTCCATGTTGGTTGAGGGGCCCAAGGTGGTTATCCCCAATTTTGTGGTACTATCTAAGCTGTCCATAGCATCATCTAGGGATTAGGAACATATCTTGGTATGAACTGCCCCTGACTAGGTTGTCTCTGGAAAAATTTTACTTCTTCTATATTGGATGAAGTGTTGGTTTGTTTAAGATAATTTTTTATGAATGGAAGAAGAGAACAAGCATTAAATTCATGTTCCCTAGATTCACAAATAAGACATATTTCTATTTTATCCAGAGGACAATCTCTTATTGCATGCTTCTTTCTGCATCTAGGATAGTACATAACTAATGGTTCAGTATTAGCATTTTACCTGGCTTGTAATCCATCTATGGTGGAAGTTAATTGAACTAGGATATCTATTTTAAAGTTTTCTAGTTCATCCATAAGTTTGTTCATGTCTGGATTTGTACCTTTCACAATTTTTCCTTTCCTAGGTCCACCCCTTGTTCTTGAATAACTTCTACAAAGGTCTTTAATATCATTCATTCTCAATTGATTGATGTTTCCACCTCCCATTAAATTAAGGGATTCCCTAGATTCATCATCCAAACCTTTAAGAAAAATGGTTTTTCTTAGCTCTTCTTGAAGTAAAAATCCACACCTTTTACTTACAAAGAGGAATCTATCTAAATAATCTTCCATATTTTCATCCTCTTCCTGTTTGATCCTAAAAAATTATTCCTTCCTATTTCTCCCTCTATATTAGTTCTGATATTTGTCTAGGAAGGTAAATTCCATTTTCACCCCCAAGTGGTAATAGAATTGGATGTTAATCCCATAAACTAGCTCATTGTTGCATCTTTCAAAGTAGATGGGAACAACTTGAGTTTTTGATTTTCTGTTTTGTAGTCATAAGTCTGACACAATACTTTAAATTCAAACAAAAATTGGTCAAGGTCCTCAGATGACATCCCTCTAAATGTGGGCAAGTGTGCAAGGTGAAATATTTTTCATAGGTGTATCATCATCCTCCAACTGAATTGGATAAGTAAAGGTCCTATCAGGGTTCTCTTTCAACTTCTCGTGCCATATCTGCAATATCTTCTAGATCTTTTTCCCAATCAATGTGGTATGTGATCTGCTTTACCGAAGGTGAGAAGTCGGGAGTAGGAGGTTGACTTCTCAATTGAGAATCAAAATTTGTTCTAAGCGGGTCTTGGGATATAATCCTTCTCCTAAAAGTTTCACTTCCTTCTTATGATTGATCCAAAAATTCCAAAGGTGGAAGTTCTTCTTCTTATCTAACAGGGGACAATGGTGCTTCTAATTCCTGCTCAACTTCTATATTTGAACTAGAGGATGTTGATAATTCTTGTTGAGATATTTTTGGGAGAAATTTACCATTTGAGTCTCTTGGTCTACTTATAAATTTTATGATAACGTAGGGAAGATTTTTCAATTATTAGATGTATGATTGTTTTCCTTGTTGACACCTAATTAGACAATTCTAACTAGTGGGTCCCCAGCAACGATGTCAAAAATGATGGTGTCATTATTCCCTTCATTTAATCAACTCATGGTTGATGCCATATTCAAACCAGGGGTGTGTCTGAAGCTATATGCAACAAGAAGAATCTTAGTGAACTAGTAATTGATTGGAGATTTTTTTTATTTTCTGGGGGTTTTCAAAGTGTCTTTAAGATTTCCTAGCCAAATCCTTATTAAAGCTAAACTATAAGAAAATTGTTGAAATAAACACACATTACTGAAATAAATAAATCTTTGCAAAAACTGAACACACTACTGAAAATAAATATACGTTGCAGAATTAAACACATTGCTTGGAAATAAACACACTTTAAAAAGATTTCTTGAAATGATTTTGAGACAATAGAAACGTACCTTAAAACACATGCAGGAACGATAAATAATTTATATAACAAATTTTAATTTAAGAATCAAAAGTACTTACAGAACTACTAATTAACAGATTTACACAAATTTCTTGAAGATATAAATACCACTAAAATAAAGGATCTTGTTTATTGGAGGAGTGGGCCCTTTCTCCACCTTGAATCAGGAGTTGACAAAGTATAATACTCTTAAAATGAAATGGCTATTTTATTATCAAATTATTCTATCTTACAAAACTTAACTGTGTATATGTCTGTATATCTATATCATCATTTTTATTTATCTTCAATTATTTGTATATATTTCATCATCCAAAGATGCATTTACAATAATGAATGTTCAATAGGTGTCTATCCACCTATAGGTTGTAGTGAAATAAAATTGTGCTCAAAGTAGATATGAAATTTAGAAACCTATCTAGACATACAACTGTTGGTCTTACATAAGCATTTTTGGAGCGTGAAAAATCGGCAATTCGTTGATCTGTTCCTGATTGGAGGGGCCCATTAATTGATCTATCGCCATATTTTGATAGAATAAAAAGATTCCCATTGATTTCGGAGCTTTGGAAGAGTTCCTGAACCAAAGGGAAACATTTCGGGGTTTTGAGCATGAAATGGTTTATTTCATGTTGTGTCTGTTTCTTTTACAGTTACATTATTGTTTCTAATATGTCAATGACCTAGAATATAATGCTCAATGCTTTAGAAGTTGAAATAGATATGCATATTAAAGCACTAACAATTCTTGAATATAAGTCTATATAAGGTGCATAAAACATGAGCATCAATCTCTAAATTTCTTTGAAGTTGTATGTTATGCTAATATTAATAGCAGGAGAATGCTTTGTTGAATCTTCTTCAATCAGAATGCAATCCAATTCCACTTGTACTACCTATAGCCAATCAATAAAGTTTTTTCATGTTAGTACTGAAGATATTCAAACTTTTGACCCTTGCATTAGAACATTCTCATCTCTTTCCTTCAAGAACACATAATTATTACATCTTATTGGATGTTTGAGATCATTTCTCGTGTATGTAATCATCTCATGATTTGTTATATGAGCAAATATGAATAATTAAAGTATCAATCCTCCATATCACACCAAAATGCTCATTCACATTGCAAGGAATCAAATTTACCAAGTTAATATAAATCCCATAAAAAGATGTCATATGTGGCCACCTACATCAAGCCATAAATTTCATGTCATGACCACAACAGCCAACCATTTATCCTCCCTCTAATTTTCTACTTATACAACTATCAAATACATAAATATACCTAGTAGGACATACATACCATATCACAGGTATGATTCCAAACAACATGTATCCAAGCCTTTTCTTTTAAATTGAGCTGGTGAGGCTCATAGCTAAATCACACACATCATGTGTTTTGCATTCATCCAGGTTACTACTCCAAGCTACCATCACAATTTGTGATCCTTGATTTGTGTTTATTGAAACTCCTTTTCTCCTTTTCCATGAACTGCCTTAGTAAAACTACATATATGTTGTACATTTGTTTCTTTGTGCATCCTGCTTAGCCAATAAAATATTCGTGCATTCTTGAATTGTGATGTGCAGTTGTCTAACCAAATGTAATGTTGATCAAACTAATGTTCCTCTCATTCAAGTTCACATAAAACACCTGGAAACACCCTTGTACATATTCTGTAGAGTGTGTCTGATCATCGCTAATGTAGAAATTATACTTTCTTAATATTTTTCGATCTTTCTCAGTGCTTTCTGGAGAGTGCATGAATGTTATATGCACAAAATAGCAACTTACACTGAGCTATAATATCGAGACTAAACCTCCATTTGTGGCTACAATGTGTACTTCTCTACGAAGTAAACTACTGAAACAATAGTACCAAGTGGGAATGTGTCCTTTCTTAACTTGAATTGTTCATCCAATCATCAAGCTCTATGTGTGTGCCTTACATACTCATAAAAAATTTCTCTCTAAAATTGACCATATATTCTGATGCAGGTAATATTTTTGTAACAAGCTCACACCTCTTAGATTATTTTCCATCTTTTAATTGATATGCCACTAATTTATATATGGTGAAATCAACCAATTATTTTCCTATTGAATCTATAATCTCCTCATGGATACAAATTTTCAGATTTGGCAAGTCACTACATACATTGCACGTTCCATCCAAACATACTTTGTTATAAAAAAATTGTCTAGTTGATTTTTCACATAATATTGTCGAAATAAATTTCCTTGAAGATTTTGGTGGGACATTTAATCCACACTCCTGCAACATGATGTCAGTATATAAAACATGACGTATTTGACAAAAAAACATCATAATGCATTGAAAATTCAACATGATGCTTGCAACAACAAGTGGTACGTGAGCTATTAATTTTCACATAAAAGGGTTTGCTCATTTCAAATAATCTTTGGCTAATGTTAATTTGTGGATTTTCATTCTAAAACTTAGAGAACAATTGTGTTTGATTCATATCTAAGAAATGTTTTGCACATGATTCATGATTATGAGAACCTATTCTTCTTTTTACTGTATCTCTTCTATTCGGTGACACCCTTGTGTTCTCATTCCAAAATTTTACAATTATTTATTTTAGAATATTAGATGTATTCTTGTCTTTTCATGGAAGTCTGCTAGAGAAAGCCCAATAGTCAGTGTTATTAACTGACTCAAGACGTTTACGTCTCTCTATTGCTTTCATTAGTGTTTTTCTGTTTAGCTTCAAAGCACTGCTTGTTTTTCTAATCAAGCATTTATTAACTGTTTTATCACTTATTATACAATTAGTAAGTGCACGCCGTGTAGCATTACTATTTTTGGTGCGTCTTTTGCTAGCTAAAGTTTGGTATGATTTATGTATGTTTTCAACAATTGACGCATTTTGATCAACAACATTATATGTTCTTAACCCCAGGGTCTTCATTATAGGTCCCATCTTAATTAATTTCATCAATGTAACAAATAATTGACATCTTTATGTGTCATTTAAATTCTCAAAGTAATTATCCAAAACTCCACTAGCTTTTCTTCTCACATTTCTTTCAAACATTTTGTTAGGCATTGTTTTTATAATGTTTTCATCAATTTCAATTAAGTGAATTGGTTTTCTTCACAAAATGCAAGGAGGTGTTCTTAGAGGTGAAGATTCGTTTACAAGGTTACATTCTTCATTTAGTGTTTTCATACAAATTTCAGGGTTAACATTTGGATTCTCAGGTAAGGGTTCAACAATTGGATTCATATCAATTTCTTCATTCATACCAACATTATCATTCAATTCAATATCATTATTCATTTCAAAATCATTAGTCATTGCAAAATCATTATTCTCTACATTTTCATTATGTATTTCATCCCCATTTTCTAATACATTAGCTACATTTGATATAGCAGATGTACCTTACTCTGCACGAAGTTTTTGCATTCTCTCCAATTTATTTATTTTCATCTCTTCCAATTTCTCCAGTGTCTTGTTATTGAATTTCCTCTTGTCCTTAGCTTAACTTTTATCACCCATGATTAGAAAAAATCAACTAGTGGGGTAGGGGACAAAATGAACTACTAAAAAATAGTGCAAGAATGTAGAGAAAATTGCAAACCAAACAGAATGTATGCAGAATTCCCATGAAAGAGATGAAAGGGACGTTGGGGAGCCACAAAATACAAACAAAGCATAATGCGTACTCGTTATAATGCGTGCACATTATGATTTTTACTTTTTCTAGCACATGCTTCAAGGCTTGGGATCCGGTTTGGATCCCCAACCCTGAGGCATGGACCTGCACAAACACAACAAACAACATGTTTTTGCAGGAAAATGTAAAATATTCCACTTCATCTATGATAAATCAAAATAAAACAATCGATCCATTTAAAAAACATTATACCACAACGTAGAGAAGAGTTTCTTCTTTCTAAAAATATAATTTTTCAAATTTTCTGACTAATATAAGGTTTTCATATTATTTATATTCTGTCTTTTTATAGTTATTTTTTGAATTTTAAATATGTCTATCTTTCATCATGTATCTTTTGTTTGGGTCATCGAAATTGAAAAAAAATTATACCAGCACAAACTAGGCATAATTCTATACTTATTCAAAAAAACAAAATCTATTTTTCGATATTTTTTGAGGTAGTTAGGGGGGACACAGTCGGAGCTCCGTTATTTTCCAAAACATAAAATTTATGTACTAGAAAAATCATAAATAAAAAAATAATCGCTAAAAAAATCTAAAAAAAAATCTAACACAAACTATATGCTCCTAGTTGTCTTTCTACCAAAGGGTTTTACAAAATACTCAATGGTGCTCAAAAAGTGGTTGGGGGTACAAAAGTCACTCTATTATGTTTTTTAACAAAAACATGAGCACCTATTGGTATTTTAGTTGTTTGACCCACTTAAACATATCCGTTTTCAATAAAATTTAGTAACTTAGAAACTAAACTCAAAATTCTACGATTCATATTTCTACAACATCTTCAATTTTTGAGTGTAAGTATTTCGAAAAACTCGTACAAGTTGAAGTTTTTTATTTTTCAAAAAAATGTGTCCACTTAAGACACCCTTTTGGCCCCCCAACTTGGTGCACTTACCCTTATATATTTCAAATATATAAAACTTGTATAGTTTCAGGTATAATTTTAATGAAATATCTATTATTTAAAATTTATTCCTTCAAAATATAATTATTTTTATTGTTGCTACTATTTTCATATTGTTTGATACAAATATGTCATAGTAATATTGACAATTTCTACAAGCACATTCATGTCACCGAAGATAGGTAACTAATATCAAAAATTGTAAAAAACGTTTAGAAAGGCAAAAAACATGCATGATAGACATCAAATCTCATATTTGCTTCCAATAAGAAAAATTATTCAAACTTCAAATGGTCGTACGAACACAATATCCACAACTTCAAAGCATGAATTAAATTTGACGGTCGTTTAAACATTTTTTTGTGATTTTAACATTAAAATACTTTTGAATATTTGCAATGACCGTCACTTTCGACTTACATATTTAACATTTAACCGTAATTATATATATATATATAATTAAATAAATATACAGTAGTTGGTATAAATAATATTATTTTATATTTACTATTGGAAACTCCTTTATATTAAATTATACAAAATAATACAAAGTGTTACATAGTAAAGGGTAGTCGTCAGTGGACATGGCCTTGCAAAAAGTAAAACGAACGCCATGAAAGCAACAGAAAATTCCATGACGGAAACAAAAATTCCACGAAGGAAAAAACATAAACTAAACAAGCCCGGATCTATAAACCGTGGATCCAAAAACAAACGGAGAGCCATGAGTCGAATCATGAGTAGCCGCAGCGACAATGTAAACTGGAGCTACCGAAGCCACCACAAATCGAGTAACAGGTCGAGTAGTAGGAGGCAAAAAGCACCCTTTCTTCTCCTTAGACCTCGTGATCACAATCTAATTCTCAAACTGAGAAGGTAAGGCTAACGGGGAATCAAGGCAAGGGTGATCCTGCTCAAGGTTAGAGTCAGAAGAATTAGTCACATGAGGTCTTTTCCCATAGCTGACAGAGTGGGGAATCTCCTCACACATGGGCTTTGAACTTCTAGGGAGAGGGTTATTTTATGTACCCTGCACTGTAAAAGGTTTCCAGTCTTTAGGCCGCAGAGCAGACACTTTTTTCTTTTTTTGAGACTTATTGAGCACGCAAGCCTCTTGCAGGTGACCAGTTTGGTGACATAATCTACATCAAAAGGTTGTATTCTCATAGTTGAGAATCTTAATCCAACTGAAACTATCATGAAGTAATTTCATCTTATTCGGAAGACCCTTCCTAAGGTTCACCTCAATATAAATCCAAGCATATGTGAATAACCCTTGCTTAGACCATTCATCATCTGTCTTAATGAAACAACCAATAGAATTACCCATAGCTTCATAAACAACATGGTGCGGGAAGTGGAGAGGAAGATTATGGAGACGGACCCAAACCGACATTTTGGAGACTACCATAGTAAAGAGATAGAAATCCTCAAACCATGGAGTGAGAAAAAGGCCATCCCTACCCCAAAACCATGAGCTATCGGTACACACTCGTTGATAATCTGTAGGTGAAGGGAATTAGACAATAAAAAACCCTTTTACACAAAGTTGAATCTCACAAGTGGAGTGAATCCATTTATGGAAATCTTCTGACTAAGGCCAAAATCCATTAAATCTACGAATAAGGGCAAAAGCTTTGAGGATAGAAATAGAGTTAGCTACCTTTGGTATAGAGAGCATCACAACTGAATTATCCTTATATTTATCCACAATGTAGGGTATCCCTGAAGCATCTTGAGCCCCTGGAGAACCCTCCCTTGCAACAACAACCATAAATGATTTACCCTGATAAAAAATATGGGTTTGAGTGCCCGCCATAAGAAAAAATGGAGGAACATGTGGGAGAGGAAGCCGAGAGCAACAAAAACCCTAGTCGTTCGCTATTTTTTCTTACCGCCGTCCGCTTCACTTTGACTTTATTATTTTATATTTTTGAAAAACAGTATTAAAAAATTAACATCACCCAATAATTTCTTGACAAACATAGGTGGCCATCAAATTTAACTCATGTTTTATGTATATTCACATTTTTGAAAAATCAAAATAAAATAATCATTTCATCATTCATGTATCGAATATTATAAATATACGCATCTGGTTTTTAAATACAATGAAAGCCTCCTTCCTTCAAGAAATGACACTTACTTGTGCAACACATGTGTTTGTTTTTATCATTACTAATAAGCACATTTTCAACCTATCGTTGGGATTTGCTAACTCTATAAATATATAAAGCCTACCAGAAGCCCTTTGATAAGCTATAAGGAATTTAAGCACATTTAAGGCATAAAGCCCACCTTCGGGGGTTTTCAAACTCCATGAATGTATAAGGCCTATGAAATGCCATCTAATGGACTATAAGTGATTTATACAGCATTTAAGGTATTTACTAATCTACATGTAGAACACACTGCTCTTTATCCATATTTAAATCAGTCTGTTACCTAGGAGATTAAAACAGCTTAATATTCCATAGCTATGTCACATGGAATCATGTACAGAAATACATCCATTGCTGATAGAAAATATTCTAGCCTTGTTATCCTGCACGTTAGAAGGTTAATCCAATTAGGGATAATTGGTAGCAAGTTCCTTCTCTAGAAAGTGATCATATGATAACAACATTTATGCTACTCGGGAAGGTGCAGACTAAATAACTCAATGTTGACCTGAAATATAGTTTGCACAACCCATTTTACCCACAATGTCCTCTCAATTCTATTGTGACCGTGACAGGTTCTTCCAATTGCTCTTACTGATCAAATTGCAAATATTAATACTATTTGTGCATTTAATAAATGCTCCAAGAAAACCATAGTTCGTCAATGAATATTCAGAATCTTAAACAATGTTTCTTCAGTTCCTCTATATTTTTCTTTACTGCCAATTTATCTGATATAAAACCTTTACTAATATTACTAATCCAATTATGATGCAGTCATGATCTCATGCAAAAAAATGATTTTTATCCCTCAAACATCTCATACTAAAATAGGCCCTTGCAATCAGTGCAATTTAAATTTCAAATATTACATAATGCAGTCATGATCTCATTGCGAAAAAGAAATTCCACAAACATCTGATACTAAACTAGGCTTGCAAGCTTGAGTTAAAAATATCATATACCAGGAAATAAGATCCTCAAATGTTACCGACTGTGCCAGGCTTGCAAACATAAGAGCTGGTATAAATACAACAAAGACGACCTGTTAAGAGACACCCATACAAAAGGAAAAAATATGAAGATGTGAGTAAAAAATCTTCCATGAGTTACCACTATAGCCATGAACTATTATAATTATTCTGTTTGATACTTCTCTTCTCCCTCCCTTATTATTCTGTTCATTAGTATTCTTTCCAGCACAAAAAACTTCCCCTCCCCCTCTCTGTCACAATATATTTTCTTTTACTATCTAATATACCAACCAGTGGAATTAACTTAAAAAATCAAGCATTTTCACTAATAGATTTAGCTGCTACATGTAATCTACCATATCAATTGAGTATTGTCTTCAGCCATGGTGCAGACTTACGTTAAAACAATTAAATATATTTTAAATTGCACACGAGAATGCTAAAATCTTAAAAGTGGACAAGATCAAGATGTATACAGACAGATAGAAGTAACAGAGGTTTTCTGATTGGTCCTTTTAAATGAAGGGCTCGGCTACCTAGAATGTTTAGCATGGTACATCTCTAATTGAAATTAGTCTCTGTTTTATGCAGCATCTGGAGGAAAAACAAATGTTTACAAGGTGGAGAGTACTAATAACGTAAAACTTGCACATTCTCAGCAGTGCATACTTACTCAAAATATGCGGGGAACAGTTCAAATCCAAATGCTTTCCTATTTTCTTGACTACGTTTAAGCTTACTTGTCCTTTGAAGTTCGCTTATATCGTTGTGCCCTAGTTGCCCTTTCATGTTACAGTCTAAAAAGCACTGAAAGCTTAACAGATTGCGAATAATGGCTAGTCAAGTAGAGGAAAGTGACCTAATGGAAGTCAAACATGTCCTTGAATGTTCAAATAAGGATTGCATTCAAATGAAAAATACTAAAAGTTCTATGCTTCGCATACCATGTCTTTGTCTCTAATCTTATGGACTTTTTAAAGTACAAATATGGAATGGAAGTTCACAAAGGATCACTATAACGTCAAAACAGGAATGTGGCAACTTCACAAAAAAATGAGCAGTGACTGAGTGACAGAAACTAGAAAAATAGCTAATAGGTATAGATGGAAAGATGGAACTGATATACAAAATATACGTCGTCTCTCATGAGGAGAAGTATTATCAATTGGATGATACAGTAAATTTGCAACACATAAATTCATCTTGATGTTTGTGTTAGGAATTTTGGAGACATTAAAGTGTATATAGTTTATTACCTTGTTTAGATGTTTCCGAGCATCATCACTGAGCACATTCACATATTGAGTTGAGAGGAAAGCACCTACACCACTTATCAAAAGAATCTTCACAACAGGCATGCAAGCCACAAGTAAAAGATCCCAAAATGCCATCCTGCCTTCTTAACGTCCTACCGATTTCAATCAAAAATTTATGCAGCAGTTAGA
The DNA here is from genome assembly GCA_019776745.2 of Taxus chinensis. Taxonomy (NCBI): domain Eukaryota; kingdom Viridiplantae; phylum Streptophyta; class Pinopsida; order Cupressales; family Taxaceae; genus Taxus; species Taxus chinensis. The sequence continues at coordinate 881,565,302 of CM034149.1, read as the reverse complement.
ATCGGTATGTCAACCTTTTCCGAGCAGGGCAGGGCTCTCAAGGCTAAGACGCCTTCTGGAATTCAATACAAGAGCAACAATAACCCTGCACAAGGACATGATTACATGTTACCTTAGATACAGATAAAAACCAGGTTAAATCTAAAGAAAGAGATCGTGTTAGCATTGACAAATGACCAAAGTAGCTTAATGGAACTCCTGTGTATAGCAAAATATCATAGCAAGTCCCGAGTGCTACAAAGCATGTTAGCAATCACAAATAAAGTATTTAAAACTGTGACTACTAATACTAAGCTAAAAAAAATCCATCACCAAGCAGCAATCCCAAATGGGTCGCAAGCAGGGCTTTGCAAATCCCTATAAGACAAAACGGACCTGTGAAAGGAAGGCGTTTACCAAAGACAATCACTTACAGAACCAACAAAAGGAGGCTAATGGAGAGCAAGACTAAGGAACAGAGTGATAACAACTCCCAGTTCTTATGATTTAATACCGACAAAATTCATGATTAACATTGAACTGAATAGATGTCTTCCTAATCTTCCATCACTTTCACACATTGCCCAAACAACAATGCTCAAATGCTAACCCACTATTAGGATGCCTGAGTTCAGAGGTTGGCTTGAGGAGAAACCCTCAAACAGAGAATTCGCTCTAGTTGATCAAGAAAGATGATCTCAAACACTGGATTTATACCTAGTCATAGTAGGAATCACTCCAGCCCTGCAAATGATAAGAACTAAACCACTGCCATGCAAATGATAAGAAGTAAACCACAGCCCTGCCAGTGCCAGTGATAAAAACTCATTAGTCGCACACCTTTCAGACCTTTGAGTGTGATCCCTGGTAAGAATTAGACAATCACATTATCAAAGAAAGAATCAACCAGCCCCGCAAATGAGAAAAACCCAAAGTCTCTCACCTTTGGGTACAAGCCCAAAGGTGAAAATTACACCTAATCAAAATAGGAATCACCCAGCCCTGGAAATGATAAAAGTCCAATAGCCTCACTCCTTTGGATACTACCAAGCTTGGTGTTACTCCTTACCTGATCCCCTAAGCCGAAATTATTTATATGGGTTTCTCCACCCCATTGGAAGCACCCAACGAGAGGGGAAATTAGGCCTTAACCTTCCCACAAACCCTGGTACTCTAGAAAAAATCCATTTTCCCTATATGTAGCTTAAAACAATTATCAGAGGATCTCTGACAGTTAAACGTAGCATTATAGAAAAAACTGCAAAGAGTAGGACCCTTGTCAACAAGGGTAGATATAAAGGAGCTCACATGATAAATGAGGAGATCATAGCAGAAGGACAAATTTTCTAAAAAACTGAAATAAATCAATTTTCTGTACAAGAACACTGAAACTTATTGTCAAGAATGTATACATGTACAGAGTATGACTGTGTGTACAAAACATGCGTCTTGTGTTTGTGTCCACATGGCAACATGGGTACTACCGTATTGGAACATACAGCTGTCAAGAGTCTGAATATATGTCTGAAACACACATGCATGTGTACAACAAGAAACAGGCACAGGCATTTATACACGAAGGCACATATACTGTGCATATACACCATTAAAAGAAGCAGGCACAGTGTATATAGACACACGGACACACATACTATGCATATACACCATAATTTGGAACTCAAATCCCTTGAAAATATCACATAAGGCCGAACTTAGAGATAATCCAATACCCAATCAAGAAAAATGGTATTCGACACTCTCTTCTAAAATCATGCTTTTGGGCCTCCAATACGATATCGAAATTTACCATCCCACATTCAAAGATTCAGTCTAATGTATTATTTCCTGCAACAAAACAGGAAAAGCAAATATAGAACTAAATGTAAATACGTTTCTGAACACCCACTTTCCAGAAATTGAAGGACAGAAACACTATAGTTTTGTAAATGCTAAAACACAGGCCGTAAATGCAGTAGAACAACAGACCTGCAAAGGAAACCTTAAAACCAGGAAAATTGGGTGATCAAAGTCTGGCAAGAGAAACAATTGGTTGTGTGTAAAATATATAGTGATAGATAGGAATCCTTATGTAGCGGTGGAGGAGATTGATCTGAATCATCATTATCAGTGACAGAGCAAAATTCTAGTTGAATATGTCCTCTATAATAATCTATTAAGTGTTTAAATTGTGACACATCAGCATGTCTTTGTAGATCATACATGTCGTAATAGAGTTTGGATATTTTCTAGTGTTCAAGTATGTCTGCAAGTCTTATTTCAAGGTTAGAATATTTGAGAAAAATGGGTTAGAGTTAAATGTTATTAGCTCTGAGAATGTAGGCAAGAAATGTTGTGACATTGCCCCTACTATTCGGTGTCTAGTTGCTTGGTATTCTGGCGAGAAGCTGATTTATGATCATGCAGAAGCATGCCTCAAAAAGGGGGAAAAGCACACATTATCTTCTCATGGTAAGTAGAAGCCTTGTTTATAGGTGAATTTTTATTGTAGTGAAATAAGAGAATTTTTCCTAAAAATTGCACCATATTTTAATGTAGGCCACCTTCCCAACGGTTCTAGACATTTTCAACCCTCTCTTCTCCAGAAGAAGCAAGAGACAGTCAAATCTGCAGAGGCTAGAAAGAGGAGTTTTGGAAAATCAAAATCGTGTTATATTTCTGGTATACCTTCAGTTGCTAAATTGGAAAGGAACAAGGCCGTCAAGGAGGCTTGTTCCTTCAGATCAAATAAACCCTTTTGTTTACTTGTTATGAAGCCATCCCATGTCTACAAGGGATTTTTACTAGTAAGGCCCCTCTCTCTATGTCTGTGTGTATAAAAGGGACAAATATTGAAGCATTTTCTATGTATTGATCACCAAGAAATAATGGAACATACTGTGTATTGATCACCAAGAAGGATTCATAAAGAAATATGTAACACGAAACTTTTCAAAAGTAGACATGAAGTTTGAACTTCTTTGATAGGCACGAATTCAGTACATGACTACTAGTGGCTGTATATTCAATTTTCCATATTATTGCTTTAAAAAATGTATGTGCCCTTCAAAAAAATTGCTTGTAATTTGAAAACTGGCGTGAAACAAGTTCTTGCCTTGCTCATGCTTGTCCTCATAGCCAACTTTCAATTCCAACTGCTTGTGCAGAACAATTTCAAAAATCAACTCATCAATCACATGATCATCATTGTTGTTGGTGACCCACTTCTTTCCTCTCAAACTCCTCCTTAGGCCCTACTACAGGCCTAAAAAATCTTTCTTGTGAGTGTCAATTGCTACAGGCCTATAAGGCTACAACTATTAAATATTTGATTTTCTTCCTTTTGGTTTATTTCTTAAACCATCTGTAAAAATTTTTTAAAAAAATCTTGCAAGTGTCCATTGCTACAACCATTAAATCTCTATTTTTTCATCATCTTGGTTGATTTCCTGGAGCATGCATAAATTCATCATTAGATGGAGCAAGCACTGCAAAAATCATTTGCCACAGGAAAGGATGCACATTTGAATCCTAGTGTCCTTGACAAGAGCATATTCAAGAGTTATGTTTATCAATCCCCCATTAATATTGACAAACTCCATTCAAAAAATTAGATTAGATCATCAAATAGAAATAGTTTTGTAAGAGAAATATATCAAATGTTCATCATCGAGAAATACCACATGATCTTAATTAAAAACAGTTTCAACAACATGACTTATATTCTGATCTAACAACCACCTAACCCGAGAAACCTTAACAAAGGCACTACAAAACAACCATAGAAACAAAGACCTCGACCAAATATTAATTCAAAATCTCTCCTGTAGTTTAGGTACTGCAATTCAATAGATTCCATTTTCTGATTTCAAAAGCAGTTGCTTCAATCTTCTAACAGAAGCCTTATTTTTCATCCCATTGTTGTTCTTTGAGTCGATTGAGGACAAGGTTGGCAAGTGCCAAGAACTATGGATAATAGCCACATGCTAAAATGCATTTGACTTTTTCTGAACAGACCACCCAAATTCTCAAACAGAGGTGCAGTGTAACTCCCTATTTTTTCCCACTTCCAATAGTTCATTTAAGTTTACCCCATTTCAAATATATCATTGCTTGATTGCAACAACTCAATATGAGCATGAACAATTCATATTCTGATAGATCTAGCTGCTTCTCCCATACTACATAATGAAATGTACAATAGTTTCAGCGCTGCCCAAAATAAAAATATATTGTAATAGTAAAAATACTAAAATTGAATGCAAAAACCTCGACGGGAAAAATTGCCTTAAACCTCATAAAAGTAGAAAAAAGAGCTTACTAAGACATTACAGTCAAATTGTAAACATCTATGATCTTCCACATTAATAAAAAATATAAAAATAAAAATAAAGAAATGGATTTAAAAGAACAAAACTACCTTCCATTTTTGTATCAAGGAAATTTTCAGACCCCTTATGACGTATTGGTCAACAATTCATTTTGATGAGTAGGCACAGACATATGCAATGCACTTGTAAGTTGCATCTTCAATTCTACAGTGCACTTCATCTTCATCCACTGAAAATATGCAAACCCAATGGCAACATCACTACCAGGCACCCCACCAAAAACAAGGAAAACTTTGGATTACTGGCTTCCCTCGCCCGGGCCATGTTCTCAAACTCAAGTCCATTTCTAATGACAAACTGACATAAATTTTCAATGTGGTAAACAAATTCTTCATCGGCAGGCTTTGTTGGAGGTGGTGGAGGAGGTGGCAGAGAAGTTGATTATGGGTGTTGAGGATCAATCTGAGCTAAATATGAAGTCCCTCCTAGAATTGCATCTACCTATGCTTCTTCTAGTGCCTTTGCTAGCGCTTCTGCCAATGATTTATCCTGTGAACCATAGCAACACATTGGAATACTGTTAAACCTCCATATGCTCATAAAGACAAAGAACTGCACTTGGATGTTGGGCGACTCCCTTGTTTGCAATCAAATCTGCTGCCTCATTGGCTTCTTGACACCAATGTCTTACAATCACATTTAAAAAATGCTCCAAGAAAGAGTAAACCTACTTAGTTCATTGATTAAAATCATAGTGAGCTTCAACTATAAGCCAATCGACCTCAACTTGGCGAGCTATGGACAACCCAAAAGCATCCATGGGCATTGCATGTTATGCAAAAGCTTAGACCACTAAAAGAGAAATAAACATAGAAAAAAACAAAGAGTTATGGTAAGAAAAACTTGGTTCACATGGCCCTCAATTTTTGTTTTGTGCAGCTTTGATTTCGGCTGGGGATGACTTCTTTTCTACTAACAATTTTTGTGCCATCTAGTTAGGCGTTCGGGAGGAAGTAGAGAAGGCCTCTTCATGCTACAATCATTCTATATTACGGGGGTCAATTTTTGTTGACAATCATTTTCAATTGTAGGAGGACCTATTCTAACATGGAAAGCAGAGAGAGGTCTTTCCATAAATGAGAATGGCTTCTTTCATATTCATACTCTTTACCAATAATTCCGTTGTTTTGCACCCTGTTGGATGCTTATACACAAACGTCCATGGCTCCATCATCACAATATATTCATTAACAAATAGAAGATCTCATCAAACACTAAAAAAAACCCCACTAAGGGCGCCCTATCAAAATATGCATAGTTGTCATTCTACACATGTCAATAAGACAACAATGGATTGATATATTCATAGTGAGCCACACCAAATCAACATTAGAAAATTACAGAGAAAATTTAATAATTTAAACTTGAGTGTGACATGCATTCCTACCATTGTCCGTACCTGCTACAATGGTTGTTCCCATGCATGTTTCACGTACTAGCCATATCCACTTATATCCTCACTACACTTTCACTTCCTGTACCTACGGCTACACTCCCTTTTCCCTTTCCTATGTTTCTCTATGAAATATATTTTTCCCCACATGCATTCATGCTTACGCTTCAATTCAATTCTCTTTTGTGATCTAGCCCAAATCATCTACTCAAAGAACACCTTTGACAACCTTAGCATTGGTTTTAAGTAATTCATCAGATCTGTTATTAATGTTGCTAATTTGGCATTTAGTGGTCTTTATAGGTATGTTTTGTGTGTGGGTCTAAAGTCCAAGTATAATTTGTGGCATATATTTGTCTTAAAACAATGGATATGTATTTTTTTTGTTATTATTTGATTGGCGGGAACTATTGCTCTCATTACTAGATCTAGATTTTACAGGAGGCAATCTTTGTTTTGATCGGTCATTGTTGCGGTCACTACTATTATCGTATGAGGTATCCACCCAGCTTCCTCCATACAACATTGTGTAGATGGCGGTGGACGAGGGCAACAGGGTTTTGTTTTCATGTCTTCTCGGTACTGCAAAGACCTACGGATTTTTAGATTTCATTTTTCCTTTGTTTTGAATAGTTGTACATAGGGAATACCCATCAATTTTTTCCAAAGCTATGCAACATACTTTTGTTTTCACTGTCACTAATTAATTGTACAACAATGAAACGTTGGGCTGCTAGCGGCTTCTTTTTCCCCTTCATTGCCACTACTATTTTATTGCCAATTTATTTATTTTTCATCGCTCTTGTTCATTTGTGTTGTTCACAAATTGCTATATGCATGTGCTCCACTTGGCTACAACTCGGGTTTTTCCCTTGCTTTGTCCTTCTTTTATTGTTGTAAGGTATATGTTGTTCTACCTCTTTCCTACTTTATACCTACGATTAATGTGTTTTGAAGTGGGCCTTTGTCCAGGTATAAATAGAGGAATCTCGCACTGTCAATATTAATATTTTGTATACCATGAGTTATTTGGAAATTACAACTTCAGAGTATTGACCTATGAGTTTAAATTGTATGCAAAAATGTGGCATTCATTATGTAACATGGAATGGTACATGCCATGATAACCATATCTATTAAATGTGATGAATTTGAAGGTATAGAATGGTGTTTACTATATTAGAGAGATAGAATCATAGCTCTTCCTGCATAAATTTGAAACTTAAAGACAACAAGCTTACAATTTAGCATTTCCATTTTAATATTCCATGGCCTCATCGTCTCATGCCAATTACAAGTCTTTCTATTTAATATAGATGGATCAAGGCATTTTAAATGCATACAACAATGCTTCTATCAAAGCAGAAATGATTTTATATTGGATCCTGCATTCTATTTCTGAAATCTACTATAGCTGCCCTGAGTTATTGTTCCATTACATTTTTCTAAGGATGGTATTAGCATTATGTGAGAACCAATATGGTAGAACTAATTTGTAGAAAACTAACTTATAGAGGAAAATAAAAGCTCAAAGATAGAAAACTACAACAGGACATCCATATGCAAGAAAGCTAATTTAGGAATGTGGGCTAATAAATAAACAATCGCGTTCATCACTTATATCAAAGTTTCATGTTTTCATCCTACGATTTTCTTTAGTTTAATTTTGGCCAAGTCACTACTCTCAATTTAGGCTTTAATTATAAATTTTTTCCCCAAATTAAAGTTAGATTTAGTTATTTTTGGGTTTTCATATCAACTCCTATCAAAACTCTGAATGATGGCTTATTTTCCCCCTTGTTTTAACTACTAAAACCATATTGTTTAATGATTTTTAAGCTTCTACAGTCCATGACATTATGATCGTTTAAAACAAAAACTTTTGGAGCCAATTTTGTAGACGAACATAACATGTATTGGCTTTTCTAAAATCCTTCAATCTCATTATTTTCTTTACTTCACCTTAGATTCTGCTTTTAGTTTAGTTTATATTTCTGGATTTCAATGGCAATCAGTCATATTCAGTTTCCTTAAATTACAAAAGCTTTGATCTTTCGAAAAATGAACCCCCAATTTAGTTATCTGCTTTGTTAACTGGTAAATTTAATTTACGTAGTGATGTTCAACAAAGATGCCACATGCTGCAGGTGTCTCTTCTCTCAAGTTTACTTAAGAAGTTCATATGGCCTCTGGCTTTCCTAAATTCCTTAACAACCAACCTTTGGTTCGGTTATTGTTAACGTTTAGCTTCCCTGGACTTGCACTCAACCTCATTGGTTGTGATTTCAAGATAGCTTTACTATGCTTTCTTCCCTATCTCTAATGCAAGGCAGGAACTATTGCTGCACCGCAGCCCTTGTTTGTACTTTCAAATCAACGGTTTCATATTTGTTTATACCTTTTTTCTTCTTTATATAAAGTTGCAGCTCATTATTATCGATCCTGCGTCTTTTACTCCTGGAAGGTTTTGTAAATTATGATAAGGACATATTTTGGACCAACAATGGAATGTTCTCAACGTGGGATATCATGTTGTTCTTCGTCGACTATGCAAGTTAGAGATGGAGCGATTCAAATATGTTTGAAACAGTCACTATTTAAAATACCTGTTACACCACTCCTTCCGGCGAGGTACAGCTTCCTCTGATTACGTTACATTTTGACAGCAGTGTGGACGTAACACTTCCATTCCTACCAATCAGTAGGGTTCCGTCATATTTTTGGCTTTTCTTCTTCCTCCCCAAAACATTGCTTCGGTTCTTTCCATATTGGGAAAACTACCAGCAACAAATTTTCTGAGTTGTGTACGATGTGGAAGGCTCTAAATAATTGTAATAACCATCGCATGTGATATGCACATTTAAAATTTGACCTATGTAAATATATAAAAATATATCTTTAAAATAATCAAATAATTATAGAATAATTGTTATATACATAATATTGTTTTGTATGCACAGTATTAAAAAATTATTGTCACCCAAAAAATATGTGACATGCATAGGTGGCCATCAAATTTAACCCCTTAGAGAAGAAATGGCTCTTTACGTAGGTAGGTTTGTAAAAGTATAATTTGCTTTCATTATTATGCCGAAGGTGTTTTTTACAGTTAGAAACCTGGGTGAGCTCTTACGTTTGTACCAATGAGAAACAATCTCGACCATCCGCCTTGCAGGGCATAACAACCTCTAGCTTATCGCGGGTGTCCATGTGTTTTGTGAGCTAAATTCACCAAAAAAATGTAAGTTTATGGCCATCCATGTGTTTTGTTCAGTAATTCACAAAAAAGTGCCCAAAAACCTACAACTTTATCTTGCTTTCCATGTAGTGATAGAACCCACTGATTTGCAAAGAACAACAATAGACGGAAAACAACAATTGTCATATAACCCAATTATTAAACGAAAGACTCAACACATCGAAATCCATTTGTATTGCAATCTCATTTGCATTTCCAAATGAGGGCTGAATTTCCCTCGATTTTTTGCTAAAGAGAAAAGTTTTGCGACATCTACGAAATGGGCAACAAAGGCTTTACACAGGTAGAAACCTGAGTGCATTCTAACAACCTATCAGTATTCCATTTCATCCTTTCCATCCACACCCTATCCCATATCAACAACCTTTATTTAATCTCCATCATGCACATGTTCTCAGTAGGGTTTTCTACAAGGCTTAATCCAAAATTAGCTACACCTACACTATCTCCATGTGGGTATTGCTCAAGTTCACACATCTCCTCCATAGCGTCATGCCCACTATCTCCAATTTTATTTTCCACGACATTATCTTCCGAAATAATCTCTTTGCTAGGTTTTTGAGAAAACCCTAACTCAAGATGATACTCCATATCAAAATGGATATAATCAAACGTAGTCTAGGAAGCTTGGATTTTGAGGGTTCCTTTTTTATTGGAAGGGATTTACACTTGATGGGTTTCAATATTGTAGTGGTCTCTAGGGCCAATCTCTCATTCAAGGCCATACTCTCAGCTTTCTAATAAGACTCCAACATGTCAAAGGTTGGGGCTACACATGAAAAGCTTATGAATCGTCGCCCACCTTCCTGATGACTCTTCCAACTGAGTGGCAAGTTGTGTGGTCTGCAAAAAATCTCCTACAACACTCGGGATATCCGGTATATATATATTTTTCCAATAGATTGTTCATATTAAAGAGCTGAATTTGGTGCATACACAACTTAAATTCACATTTCCAGTATTTATTGACAACACCTTGCTTTCAAAGATATCTCTAGACTATGTTTCCATGATGCCTTGCACATTGTATCCCCTTTCTCTTTCGAACAATTAATAAAAAAACACATGTTACATATTTTCCTCTTTGTATGAAAGATTTATTTCCCAAAATGGTTCCACCCAATATTATACTCCCTCGATTACTTATCCTCTCTCTAATCGCCTCTTTTACACCCCTTTTCCTCATTTTATGTTTTGCTCCCTCAAAATCAACCTCATCTTAAACTTCCCCTTTGGCGTCAACATCGCACACTTCACGTGTAATTGCTAGTTTTTAATCCAAATTCATCTACCATGAAATTTAACAGCACAACCAACCTCAAATGTAAGCTTGAAGTAGATACGGTGATTAACTTGGATTGTTAATATCAATGTGTGTGTCACATGAATGTGCTTCAACCTATTATATCATAGAGTGTTCCACGTGGATGAAGAATGTTTGTTGGATTCACATTCAGAAGAATGCCCTAAAGTGTCCCAAATGGATGGCCTCAGGTTCATAATATCATAGTGTGTTCCACATGGTTAGACTAGTTGGGTCCATAAAATTAAAAAGCTTGTTCTATTTGGATGGAGACTTTGTTCCTTACAGTTCACATGGGTCTACAATATCATAGAGTGTGTCCGACGTGGGTGGATAGGTGTTCCATGTGGTTCACATTGAGAAGATTGACCCTTAACTGATAGTTTGCACAAGGGTGGTTTGGGTTTGTAATATCATAGTTTGTTTCACATGTATGAGCTTACATTTGTTATATCATATAGTTGTTTTACATGGATGGAGAGTTAGTTCTATGTGGTTCACATGCAACTGTAATATCATAGAGTGTGTTTTACATGGATGGATTTGTTTTGTGTGGTTCACATTGATGCATTCGAATTTGGGTTCACTTGATATCTTACACCCAGAAGAAAATATGAGGATAAATAAGAAGCTTGTGCAATCTTGCACAGTCCTATACACAATCACTATAACATTTTGACCAATTAAAGTCACAATTTAAGTCGATATTAAGTCATCAAATATGGTTTTTTTTGAATTGTAACTAGGTACCCTAAAGTTGAATTTAAAGTTGTGAAAATGAATTAATGAAAAAATAAACTGTGACTTTAAATGACGTAAATTAGAATGTCTCATTGAAGAACCCTATCATCCCCTGTTAAGACAATGTAACGACATATCCTAATGTCACACTTGTGTGATGTTATGGGGACATTAGGATTTCTTAACAGGGGGTTAGAGTGTCTTTTAAAATGCATCTTTAAATGTGTCTTCATCATAATGCTAGGGTTTTTTTTTAATGGGACATTCAGATGTCTTCATATGTGATGTTAGGGTTTCTTAAAATGTAACGTAATTAATGACTTAAGTAATGACTTTAGTATGACTCAATTTATGAATTTATAAATATATTTACATTCATATTTGTATCGACCTATTGTATGAATTAAAAAGTGACATTGTGTGTGACTTAAATCCATACTTTAATTGCAACACTACATCCAACTTTAATTGTGACACTATCTATGACTTGAATTGTGACACTACATCCAACTTAAATTGTGACACTAGTTACGACATTGATTTTAACACTAGTTATAATTTTTATTTTGAAACTAGTTAGGAATTGTTTTGGAAGGAGGGTAAATATGAGGTTTTTGAAAGGACCCACAACCTTGTACATAAATGAAGAATTTAGAGAGGATCCATAACCTAGTAACAAAGAAGGGAACCAACTCTAGGAACCCAAATTAAGCGGCCAAAGAGACCCAAAACTAATAACAAAGTAGAAAAGAGAAAAGAGCCACAAGTGAGAACAAGGAGAAGTTGCTACAGTCACAGTTGCAGAAGTGAAACAAAATTATAGAGAAAGATAAGAGGCATTCCCATGGGTAGTTGCAAGAAGAAGAATATGCATCAAAGGGGAACAACATGGAGGGAGAGAGGAGATGAAGCCATGTTTTCATAGTCAAGAGTCTAGATTTGAAACTACAAGATAAAGAAGTGGAAGCGACATAAGAGGCATCCACAAGCGAAACCAAAGAAGAAGAGGAAATAAAAAGACATTAGAGCTCAATGTTTACCCTTCGTTCGAACACATTATATGCCAATTTATAATGAATGCCCCTCTGAATCAAGAGAATTGGATTCAGAAAAATTCAAGGGACGTAGATATGTAACTCCTTATCCAGATGATGGGGTCCATCCTTATCCGAGTCAGAGTGATCAGATTCATGAGGTTACTTGATCCATAGAGTATGTCTCTCCAAAGATGAAGGAAAAATATTTGGTTGTCCCACCTCAGTATATGCAGCAACGACGGACTAGGTAGCAGTCGAAGGAGTTGTATCTAAGGCTTCTTAAACTTCTAAGTCAGAGTCAGAGTCATCCTCAATATTTGGAGGAATCCATATTTTGGTAATGAATCATTTTTTTTCAGCTTGGGATTTCTTATGAGGACCAACAACCTAAAGGTGCCTTCGAGTCCTACAAATCCTACATATGAAAGCCATGTTTTCATAGTCAAGAGTCTAGATTTGAGTCACATCTCCCATCTTGAGAGTCATTTTATCCGGAAATCCTTTACTGAGATCCACTTTTACACAAATCTTGGCAAAATTAAGAAGGCCACTCTGTATTCACTTGTTATCTTGTTTGATGAACCTCCCTAGTGAATTTTCAATATCTTCTGTAGAAAGGAAAACGTGAAGAGGAAGATTAGGTAATCTCACCCAAACATGAACACACAAGATGGATAAGGAACTTAGATCAAACTGTGGAAACCATGAGGTACTGAAAAGACCCATCGATCCCCAAAAATGAGGACCCTGATCAACATCCCTTTGATAATCCTCCCAGTCAAAGAAGTAGACTATGAAGAAGCCTCGGGAACATAAGAATTATTTTAAAAAAAATTCCACGAGGAATGAATCCACTAGATTAGGGCATTAGATGATGTCCAAGCACCAGTAAATCTGCAAATGAGGGCCTTAGTTTCCAACTTTTGTGTAAAGGCCAAAGCTTCTTCAAATTGTTAATCTCCAAAGTAGGGGATTCTGATGCTTGTTCCAAAATGTAGGTGGGGGCAAGAGGAGTTGTTGATGTTGATGTGGAAGTGGAATTTTAAAATAGTTCCTCTTTAAAAGGTGTAGGGTTTCACACTTTGGCTCCACCCATTAAAAAGAAAGACATGAAAATCATGGAATCGTCATGTCTGGTAAGAGATGAATGGGGAATCATCCTTCATATATTTTTTGACAAAAACTAGGTCTATGAGACCAGCCCTATAACTCAATTTATGGGAAAGAACTAATTTAAAATCCTTTCTTAGAGAAAATCATGGGAGCTGTATGCAGAGGGTGTTTCCATACAACGTACAAACAAAGACCTGGGTAGTGTGCATGACAGAACCCGTGTTGAGATCTTGAGATGACACATTGAGCCCACATATCATGTCATCCTGAGCCAAATCCATACATTCTAAGCTGTCATTCCCAATCTAGCCATCAAAGGAGAGGGGGCATATTTTGTTCCCTGATTTAAGGACGAGATCCCTCAATCTCTAAAACCCAACCTCTCTCTTCCATTGCAAGGCCTGATATCTCCAACAACAACCTGTAAGATCTTGTCGCCTTTGTCTTGAATCCCATCACCATTGCCAAGAGCTACACCAGAAAGGATAGAGTTAGGGCACACGGGTAGACATGAAATTGCCATTTTTAAAGCCTGTAAATGAGTATGACACTAGTTAGGACTTTGATATCGACACTAGTTGTGACTTAAAATGAAAAAACTAGTTACAACTTAAATGGTGACAATAGTTGCAACTTAAATGGCAACATTATTTGTGACTTAAATGACGACACTATTTTTGACTTAAATTACAACACTAATTGCCACTTAAATTGTGTTTTTTGTTGGTCTACAAAAGTGACTTAATTTCATCATTTTTATGACTATATTGTTGGTCTTGCTTTTATTTAATTGTATTATTATACTATACAATTTTTTTATAAAATGTTATGTTAATGTCAATTTTAACGATATATATAAAAATAAAAATTATGTTAAATTAGAACATTGTATTGGAGCATAATTACAAATATAAAAGAAATTGAATACAAACAGAAAAAAAATTAACGAAATAATGATAAATTAAATATTATAATCAAACCACTCAATAATTACTCGAAAGATAAATATTAAGTGACATCACCCTCAACGACAGTATCATCAAAACCTCGAGAACCATGTCACCCCTCTAAATCCCCACTAGGTCCACTATCTAAAGAAACTACTAAATGATAACCCTAGTACTGATGTGGCACACATTCATTATTCGATGTGTTTTTCCACTTACTCTCAGAGGTGGTATTGTGCGTCCCCTATATAAAAAAAAAACCATTATTAACATTGTGTAGTAATTGATAAAATATATAAATAATTTTAAAATCTATTTTACAATAAATTTATGTGGTATACATGTAATGGTTGGAATCCATTTCCTTCAGTAAATAAATATATCTGTAAGTATGGGTATGATCCTTATGCCAAGACTCGATATGTTTCAGGCTTAGCCCTCATGTTGGAAAACGAAAAATATAATATTAATTTAAGTCGTAATTAAAAAGCAAAACTTGAACACTTATTATCAAAATCTAATTTAAACTACCATACTTACAAATTGAACCCACGCTCTTACAAATCCCAAAGGACCAGCGGGATTTGTAACCTGTTTTCCTTGTTCCAATTTGGCAGTTGCAACCACTTGTTTTTGACTTGGTTGTACTAAATCCTAATTATTGCAATAATCTTTATCAATTGACACCATGGATTGGGTTTATAGATAACAATCTTATAAATAACTTAGAAGTACATTTGGTTAACACAACATGTACAAAAAGTAAACTAATTATGAAAGTAACCACATTTATAAAAAAATTTAAAGTAAATAGGACTTAGACATCAACATTGACCTCCCAATTGTTTTCCACTCATCATGGTCATAATGCATCTTCAAATTTATTTTCAAATTATCTCTCTCATCATAAGATTTATGTGGCGTAGCTGTGAACCATGTCTATGTTATAAAAATAAGCTAAAAAACATAATGTAATAAAATATTATAAAATCATTCAAATTAATAATTATTCAAATATTTTTAATTAAGAAATAAACTTTCCTCATTCAACAATGGACCATACTTTTCCCGAATTTATTTCAATACCCAATTTTTATGTCTTTTCAGAAAATCAACATAGAATACATCACAATAATCTTCATCTTTCTTATTCGCTAGCATGTTGATGGTATTTTTATAATGTTTACATCATAACATTTTTTTGTCATTCAATGCTTGTAATTACAAACCTGGTTTAACAAAAATATAGCTTTTCTAAAACCCTAATTACATAGTAACTGAATGTAAACTATGATATACAGCTATTATATACACTATGACACATGCGATAAACAAGTAAACATGAAACCCTAAATGCAAGAGAGAGAGGAAAGGACTTAGCTGATTTGTGTTTGATCTGAGATTGATGTAGACTCAGAAAAATACTGAAAATGAGGCGATTTGTGATGTCAGTGCTCAGATAAATTTTGCAGGTCATGAAATAGGCTAGACACGGGCACTTGCAATGGGTCAGGAGTGTTTGGGTGTCAGAGTTTGCTAATGGTCACCCGTGACTACACAAATGGTCAGAACCTAATTTTTACAGTGTCGCTAATATTCTCTTTTACTCTCATGTATGTCGCACCTTGATCACCGAGTGTACTTGTAACCTGTAAAATACAAAAAAACACATCAAATCCAAAAATGAAAGATGCAATATGGGGAGTCGGACTGACCCCGACAGTCACCCGACCGAGTGACCTTATGACCGAGTGTTGCACTACAGCTCAGACTCCATGTAGTTCTTGTGATTGTGTGAAATAATCATGCTCTGGGATGCCCTTTTGCAAGATGTACTAGATATCGTACTAGATTTGTTAAAAGATGCAAATGTGTGTATAGAACAGAGTAAACTTCCCCTTCCTATGCAATGTATGTATTCCATTATCCCTTGAATGGATGCTAGATGGATTCCTTTGAGTTCTTTCGATGCCTTTGGATGCAAGCTTAGGTGATAGTAAGTATGCTTAGAGTTATGTCATTTATTTTGATCACATAGCTATGTATTTATATGATTCCTTTATTTGGATTTCATAATTAAAAACTGGAAGGCCGACCCATAAGAAAATAATATGCCCAAAAGATAAAAGAGGCCCAAAAAGAGTGAGTAAGGTAGAAAGAGGTCAATGGTGCCCATAGGGGACGAAGGCACCTAGGCGTTGGTGTCTGAAGTCATAAAAGATAAGAAAATAAAGTACCTACAGGGCTATAGGGTGTGTAATACCAAATAAGAAACATGAAACATAGATAAAAGGCCAAATATAGATGTCAATTAGTAGTTTTCTCACTTAGGAATCATACAAATAATATTATGCTTTTATGACCTAGAAATGTACCAAAGTGTGTGATTTTGTGTCTACATTTTCCCCCACTTTATTTTTTTGAGTGAATACTTATAACATAAAGTAGTTAGAAGATTCGCACCTTTTGTTCCTATAGAGTGCGATCGCGATAGCATTCCGAAGAGACAAGTGAAAGCGTGAAGTGGTAAAAATGAAGTGTGGAAACTAGGAAGAGAAAGTGACCATAGGGGTGAAGCGTATTTTGTTGTATAATGTTTTACTTGTTGTTGTGCTTGAATTGATGATGTAGGGTTGCTTCTTATTGTGTATTAAGGATGTACCTACAAAAGAAGAGCAAAAGAGTAGTCAAAGTCATGTATTATGAAAACTCTATAAAAGTATGTAAAAGTGTGTAAAAGGAAAGTGTGCACCTGATGTGAAAGAGTGTAAAAGATAGAAAAATGTTATGAAATTTTGTGTAGAGTGATTTTTTGGGAGATATCACGCCTAGCATGAGTTTTTTGGATGATCTCACGCAAAGAGAGTTTTTTGGGTGATCTCACACCAAACACAAGTTTTTTAGGCGATCTCACGCCAAGAGAGAGTTTTTTAGGTGATCTCATTCCAAAGAGTGAGTGTTGGAGAGAGAGGTCTAGTGTTAATATCCGTCCATGACTCTTCCTAATAAAAACCATTGTATATGGTGTGTCCCTATTTTTTTCCGAGTTGTAATGATTTAGTTTTGAATTTTTCTAAGTTGTACTGATTACAATGGAGATAAAATGTATGTTGTTACTAGAGAATTGTTCTTGTAATATAAAAACTACTCCTTGAATTTTGTTGAATTGTGTTGCTAGTGTCTGAATTTGGGCATTTGTGTTTGTGTTGAATTGAGGAACCAAGTCAGATTCTGGGCCATTTATGTAACTGTAGCCTGTGTTAATTTTATACTATGCATATCTTTATTGTATCTTTGAGTTATTGTATGGGGTAACCGATTCACCCAATGTATCCCCCCTCGTTTGGGGTGCATGCAATGAATGTATGAGTGTGCGGCCCAAAAGAGAGGACCTAATGTTGATTTGTAATTGACACCTACATGGGTAGGGTATGTGCATGGTAGAGACCAAGGCACATACAAAAAATATTGCTAGAAATATGTGTTAGTGCAATTAAATCATGTATGCAAGTAGAAGACAATGTGCAATCAAGCAAGAAATAAGACAAGATAGACTTAAAATGTGGGTTTCAAACATGGGACATCACTCACAATGTCACAATACAATCATGGCCAAAGCATCCAAAAGCATATAGTGTACATACAAGACAAAGGAAATATCCACAATATCATAACATGGAAAATAGTGGCAAACAATGTCAATAAAAATGTCAGATAACCATGGTGGCAGAGATTTATGTAAATAAAATGTTGCACATGAAGCACCTGTTAACATGTTATAAATATAAAGAGTATGTCAAAGTGTGTATAGATCAATGGAAAGTAACATGATAATAAAAATAAGTAGTAAATAATGAAACGATATCACATGTTATGTGTAAGAGTAGAAATGTAGATGCCCCTAGGAGCCTCGGTGGGACTAGTACGCTAAGCATCATTTTTACGTGTAAATATCTGTAGGAATTTTGCATTCACAACTAAAGACCAAGTGAACACATATGTGTATATAGAAAAGATAATGACATACTAAGTATATGTCTAACATGGGAAAAAAGTGTACATGTAATTATAAGCAAGCGAGAATAAGTGCAACCAAGATATGTAGTATGTTGTGTATGAGTGAGATTCAATGGTATGTAATGTGAATGTGATAGGAGTAACATTCCCCCAGTGGTTTGTATGAATATGAGAGGATGTTAATTTATAAAATACACCTCAAAAATCAAGAATGAACCATAGAACAAGAGTGTGTCATCGGGAAATGGTTTGAAAAAAGATGCTAGAAAGATAGATCATGAAGCGTAGAGTGTAAAGTGTAGAAGAGGTGAGGTTCATTTTATATTTAGACCCTCAGATGTCGAGTATGAATCATGAAACTAGAGTGCATCATAGGGTATTGATGATATAAAGTGTATCAAGTTGTGTAAGATTTCCTAGAAATAGGAAGTATGAAGTGTGGAGCATAAGAGTAGAAGGGTAGACAATTGATGATGCTAGGAAGGGGGGAAAGTAAGCATGATTCCCCCCAAGTGTGTGATGATGAGTAATCTAGCTGATGAAATTGAAGGGAAAGGGTCCTCTACCCGTTGTCTAATGAGATAAAGGCATTTGAACATGATCTAAGATCGGTGGTTTATGAGACTAACAATGTATATGTGAAGGAATCCTAGGTGGTAAACATCTATATGAAGGAGACTTAGGAGGTGATTAGCACCTATGTGAAGGAGATCTAGGAGGTGAAGGAGGAAGTGAACTCCTATGTAAATGGGTTACCTAAGTAGGGGAATTAGTCCGAGAAGATGGACTAGTAGACCGATGAGAATGAGTAAGTTGTGTGCGAATATGAGAGCTAGGTGTAGAATATGCCTTATATTTGAGAGGCCCATGGGGCCTAGATGTTGCAACTAGTGAAAGAACATCCTCAAGAGGAGGATGAGTTAACAATTTGGATGGTGGAACACCTTTGAGAGTGGAATCATGATTATTGTGTATGAATTTGAGACATTAGTGGTTCATGGATAAGATATCTTGAGAGACACGGAGCCAAGGAAGACCCAAGAACATGTCACAACTTTTGATTGAAGGTTCCACAATGAAAGAAACAAGCATGGCGAGAGGCCCAACTATAATTGGAAGCTTGATGTAGCCTAAAATATTAGAATAGGATATAAAATTTTAGAGAGCGGATAAATTATAGTTGATGGATTAATCATGGTGTTATTTATAGTATGAGGTCTGATAAAATAATTGATGTGTAGTGTATTACAAGAAAATGTAGCATGATAATCGTGATCAAAGAATGTGATGAGTGGTAGAGATGCATCAGTATTAACAACTAAAAAATCAAGAGGCCTCGATAAAGGAGGAGGCACAACACAATATGTATGATTAGATGAAAACTCAACATCTTTATTATCATGATCAGACAATAGATCTTTGAATATTTTGAGCTTTAGGTTTTCGTTTACTGTCTTGGATACCGAATGCTCAGGGAGCTCAATTGTATTATTGTAGATAATATCTTGAATAATATGCTTAAGATTGAAACATTGATCAGTTGAATTCCCAACACATTGATGATATTCATAGCTAGCATATTCATCATAATTACGGCCATGAGGGTGAGATGGATCAATATTGAGTGGTGGTGGAAACATAATAAGATTATTTTCAGTAAGTTTTGGCAATAAGAGATGAGGAGCATAAGGAAATTTTTTAAATGGGAGGTTACCATTGAAGCTTTTTAGGAGTAGAAACAATGTTAACAATAGCTTTTTATTTAGTGGGCTTAGGAGATGGTTTGAAAGTAAATTTTATTTGAAACTGATTAGAATATAAAGCCTAATAATGATATTTGAGCTTTCCCATAGATAAGAGTTTTCTTTCATGTAAATTAAGAATATGACATAATTAATAAAATGAGGGAGAGGTTTCAAATATAACACTCTCTTACAATGGAGATAAAATAATTTGGACAAAAAAGAGCTTGCGATTCCAAATCCGCAAGTACATTGGTCATCTTAGCTAAATTGTTCTTATAGAATAATACATATTTAACTAGATGCTCGATAGATCCTTTTTTTGATTCATGCAAGTTGGGAATAGGATATTTTAGAGACGATATTGATTGAAAAATGTGTAAGAAAATCATCAGCTAAATATGTAAATGAGGTTACCGAATG
The DNA here is from genome assembly GCA_019776745.2 of Taxus chinensis. Taxonomy (NCBI): domain Eukaryota; kingdom Viridiplantae; phylum Streptophyta; class Pinopsida; order Cupressales; family Taxaceae; genus Taxus; species Taxus chinensis. The sequence goes on along the minus strand of CM034149.1, from coordinate 881,544,960 downwards.
AACATGTAGATCATAAAATAAATGCATGGTGTAATCTTGTAAGCTCTTAGGAAATAGATTGGCTAGAAAATTATGATCATCCGCATAATCGAGACATGCCACATGAAAATATCTAAGATGTTCTTGAGGGTCACTATGACCATTGAAGGTGGGAAAATAAGGAGTGACGAAGTTTGGAAGAAGTGGATAAGTGGAAATGGTGGGTGTGAAAGGAGTATGAAGGGGTAAAGTGGAATCAAGAGATGGAGATGCAAGAGAAGTAGCTATCTGAAGTTAAAAAAAAATTGTCTACAAATCTTGATATAAAGAAGATAAATCAGGAGTATTTGAAGAAGAGTTAGGTTGTCTATTAGAAGCATTGGGTTGAATGAGTGGAATGTTAGTAGTAGTAATGGAGGTAGGAATGTGAAGGAGTTGAGTGGAGGCCATGACAGCTGAGGAGGAACCTATAAGAGGTACAAAAGCAATATCTTTGAGATTTTTTAGCAACTAACAAAGCATGAATAATATGTAGAAGATGTGTAGGACTGTCTAGTAAAGCTTGACAAAAATTAGTAAGCTTATCTAATTGTTCTTGATCAACGTTGGTGTCCTCATCATATGATTGTTCTCTATCATATGTTTTAATTTCTTTGAGAGGAACATTCTATGAGTTAACAAATGGGTTATCATATTCATCCATTGAATTAGAATATTTATTAATAAATGGACGAAGCTCAAGATACTTAAAAGAACTAAAATGACCACTATGAGTGATGAACATAAAAAAGAAAACCCTACAAAGAAGTTGGGATTCAAGAGATGGTTTCACCAAATTATTTAACAAAAAAATAGATTTTGTAAAACCCTAATTACAAAGTAACTAAATGTAAACTATATTATACAACTTCTAGGTACACTGTGACACAAGCAATAAGAAAGTAAACATGAAACCCTAAGTGCAAGAGAGAGAGAGAAAAGGACTTAGCTGATTAGTGCTTGATCCAGTATTGATGCAAACTGGGAAAACTATTAAAAATTAGGTGATTTGTGTCATTGGCACTCAGAATAAATGTTGTATGTCACACAACATATTGGAAATGGGTGCTTGGACTGGGTTAAGAGTTTCTAGGTACCAGAGTCTACTACTGGGTGCCCGTGATTGCAAAAAATGGTCAGAACCTGATTTTTACAATGTCACGTAAGTGTCTCTAATATTCACTTTTGATCACCTGTATGTCACATCTTGATCGTCGAGTGTACCTGTAACCTATAAAATAGATGTTCAAAAAAACCCACAAAACTGCATCAAATCTAGAAAAAAAGATGCAATATGGGGAGTCAGACTGACCTCGGTGATCACCTGTCTGAGTGAACTTATGAACAAGAGCTAAACTACATCTCAGACTCCATGTAGTTCTTGTGAGTGTGCGAAAGAATCGTTCCCTAGGATTCCATTATGCAAGATACACTAGATAGTAGGCTTTATTTTCTAAAAGATGCAAATGTTTGTATTGAATAGAATAAACTTCCCTTTCTTATGTAGTGTATGCAAAAAATGTAGTCACTTGTCCCTTGAATGGATGTTGGATATATTCCTTTGATTGCTTTGGATTCCTTTGGATGCAAGCTTAGGTGATAGTAAGTATGCTTAGATCTTGGTCCTTTATTTTGATCATATAGCTATGTATTTATATGATTCCCTTGTTTGAATTTCGTAATTGATAGCTGGAAGGCCAACCCATAAGAAAATAAGATGACTAAAAGATTAAAAAGGCCCAAAAAGAGCTCTTAAGGTGGAAAGAGGTCAAGGGCACCCAAAGGGAATGAGGGCATCTGGGCATTGAGGTCCTGGCTAGGCACTAGTGTCTGAAGTCATAAAATATAAGAAATCAAAGTACTAATTGGGTTGTAGGGTGTGTAAGACCAAATGGAAAACAAGAAACACAGACAAAAAGACCAAAGATAGATGTCAACTACTAGTTTTCTCCCTTATGAATCATGTAAATAATAATATGTTTTTAGGACCTAGAAATGTACCCCAAGTGTGTGATTTTTTGTCTATAAAACCATAATAAAAGATAAATTAATAAATTTTTATTAAAATATAAATTTAAATATAATTTTCATTTTAAAAATATGAATATAACTTCCATTATTATCGGGGTAGATATCCCCAAAAGTATCTAGGAATATAATCTTGTTCTTATTGCCAGAACAAGACTTCTTATACCTCTCTCTTTTTAAGCCATGAGGTTCACCATCTAGTCGTGTATCAAAGTGTGAGGAAGTGTAAGTGTATTACAACTTTATATGTTATATGTGGAATTCATGTCGGTGTCCTTAGGTAAAGACAGAAGTGGTATGTAAATTGGCGGAGGGATCAATAGTGATGACACTTAGGTGACTAGAGGGATATGATATAATGGAATGTGTATGGGTGGAGGGAGGGGCCATATTAAGTGCATCACCAACTATAGCCATAATGTTTTGTAGACATTTCAATATTTTCCTAAATTTGAATAAGAAATATATTCAATAACACCATAAGATACAAAAAAAAAAAATTAAATGTCATGATTTAAATCAATTTAAATAATATTAAATAATTTTGACATTACATAAATTAATAAATGGAAGTTTGAACTATTTCTCCTACAGTTAAAGATTATTTCATAAGGTTATAAATTCAATAAGAAAATCAATTTTCACTATCACTTTTTATCACATAAAGTGTAAGAGCATTATAAATTTACAAAGTTTAAGAGTTTATAATTTTTTTCATGGTGGGTGCACTCATAATGAGGTTTTGGAACGTTAATTATTATTTACCTAATATATTAATTATGCATTTCATATTAATTAATGTATTTAGTGTTTATATGGTTATATTTAATTATAAACCATATTATTGTTTTATTTAAACAATACAAATGTTGTTATATTGTTTTAACAATATTATTGTTGTGCTTCCCCGGATGTAATATTGGAAGCTTATGTAATCTGGAATATGGTTGCACCTGTGTAACTTAGTTTATTGTTTGTATTAGCTTACAAGTGTACAAACATCCTATATTGATTGTATCCAGCTGTACAATACATCATATACATATACATACATACATACATATATATGATATATGATTTTAATATAATTTATTCGGCTGCTCCTGTGCCTGTTTGATTGAGTTTAATAAAGATAACCAGGCTTCCGCCCCTATTTCTCAATCTACATTTGGTACCAGAGTGAATTGAAGCTAGAGAAGGTTGGAGAAAGGGTGCAGAGGAAGGAAAAGTTTTGGAGAAGAAATTTACTTCACCGGAGAGCTAGTGTTGCCTCCTGCAGCTTCCCAGACCTGCCTGCAGTCTCCACAACCTCCTGTGCCATTCTCCAGGTAAACAGAAAGAATTTTTTTTTACCTTGGTGCTCTCATGCACCAGGAAAATTTGCTCACTAGATGCATATCTAGTTTATAGCAATCAAATTAAGAAAATTATAAAAAATATTTTCCCCATTAGGGGTTTTGGTCACTGTTAATATTAGTGACATTTAGTTATAACTAACACAAAGGCTAAGCTCTGTTGGACGTGTATTAAATTTATTGGGGAGCCATACATTGTGCATGGGGTTTGAACCAAATCCACAAAACTCCTTATCGAGTCACCACAGTTTTGCATTCAAGAAAGTTGGCGTATAATCCTCCATTCACCATCGCCATTTATTCCATCATTTGAGTTTATTGAAGGCCGAACTACACTAGTGAGTCTCTATATCTATTGGCAAGCTACTCTAAGCCCGGTCCAATTTTCCAAGCGGCCAAAAGCCTGATGGAGACAATAAAATTACACCACAACCTGTAGCATAAAAAAAAATAGGAAATGCAAATCCCATGTTAAAAAAATGGGGACAATAAAACATCGTGGAATACAAAACAACAGTGGCGAGTTGGAGAGCTCCACATTCACCTGCCTACAAACGAACCATATCATTGAGTAGGGAAACAAAAAAAACATAAAAAGTGACCTCCGACAAGGTATTCATAAAGCATGGTAGATCAAAAACAATGATCCAAAGCAAAACAACGTAGAATAATAAGGAAGAGGTGGTTTTCTCAATAATGGCGAAACAAAGTAGAAGCCATCCAAAGGAGATAAATAGGTGAACCCAAACTTTTACAAACCTCACTACCACTCAAGGCTCGTAATCAAGCCACATGGAGCTCCATCCAAAGGTGCCAAGTCACTTTTTTTTCAAAAGGTTAGTTTAAATTCATCTTCTTTAAATACAAGTATGTTCTTTTCATTTGATATAGCGCACAAGGTGCTCTAGAGCCTAGGTGGATTAGAGTGAAAGACTTAGAAGTGGGAGGTGAATGGTTTGAATCACACAAAAACACAAGTTTTTTGAATTTTAAAATTTGGAGGAAATTTAGAAAAACCACCAAATTTAGAGGAATATTAGCGGAAAACCACATGCTAAACCATTTAGTTATAACTAAATAGGCCACAAAATTTTAGCGAGAAAAACCCTAATTTAGGGTAAATTTGTTTTTCTCCTATTAGGCCTGTTTTTTCATTCTCAAAATTTTTTTTCCAAAGGAGGGATATCCTAAAAATTGCATTTTCAGCTATAGTTTTTTGCAATTTTTTGGTTTAATGGGTCGTATTGGGCTCCAGAGGCCACCAGGGCCCGCAAAACAAATTTTTTTTCCTGCCATTCAATTTTTCCAAATTTTTGAATGTAATTTGTATACTTCAGAATATTGCACTAATTTATAGGTTGCCATAGTCAACTGCAAACTTTGTAACTGCTCAGAAACTGGCAGAATATTGTACTAAAAATCAATAAAAATTGGTTCTAAAACACTCACGAGATCCTAGATCTCATTCGCAGCGTTCAGTATATACAGTGCCTCTAGGAAGTGCTTATAGGTAAATCCATCATGACTACTACTAAAATTACCTAATATAGTTGCAACAATGTCATCTGGGCATCAACACTTTAAATCGATGGGGAGTAATAAGGTCACAACGCACACACTATGAGCCATCCCATCCGTCTGTGAATGATTGCACGACATAAATCCATACTGAGAAATTATCCAAGTATATAGTGAATTTACGCGTGCGTATGAGGATATTTCTTTGAGCCAGTGTTAATAATCACACAGACCCCTTTCAGTACTATCTTGGTACCACATATTGAATTCTTTCACGTACGTTAACATCTCTTTCACGTACCACCAAGTATATCAAAAGGGTGAGATTCTTCCATGTACTGACGGGTATATCAGAAGGGTGCGTATATAGAAAGGTTTAGTATATCAGAATGATGGTATATAGATTAGGAGACCTTATACCTAGAGTGATAAGAGCCAAACCCTGTCAGTGTTTTCTACAAAATGGGCACCAATGCCCCCAAATTTTTTCTTCCAGATTCACAACTACTCAGAGGAAACAACTATGCTACATGGAAGAAAAAAATCAAGACACAACTTGAGTTTGAAGAGATCTGGCCTGTTGTGACTGGTACTATGACCAGATCAACACTGATACAACACAACAATGGCAGTTTGATAGAGTAGATCAGAAATCCAAACTCATCATCTTGTTTGGAGTGTCTGACAATGATGTGTAACCCCATATTCATGATGCCACAACAGCCAAGGAAGCATGGGATAATTTGAGCACAGTGTATGAAGCCAAAAACAAGAATGTTATACTGAATTTGCAGAGTCAGTTACACACACTGAAGTTCAAACAGAATGAGAAAATTGAAGCTTTCTTAAGAAGAGTTATAGAATTGAGGGCTTCACTTCTAGCCCTAGGAGAAATGGTCAAAGATGATGATCTCATTCCCATTGTTCTGAGAGCACTCCCTTCTTCATACCGTATTTTTGTAACAACACTAAACTTGTCAGATACGACAGTTAGTTTTGACAAATTGGTAAACCTACTGCAACAAGAGGAATCAATGCACAATAAGGATGATGAAGAGGAGTAGGTACTTTCTTCACATCAAAAATGGAAAGGAAAAGGTAAAGGAAAACCTAATTCCTATAAAAATTCCCAACATCAAAATCAGTATCATGGGGACAAACAATAGAAGAAGCAATGTCCAATTTGTAAAAGAGGACATGAATTAAAATATTGTTGGTATAATACTTACAAGAAAGGTTCATCAAGAAAATTTGGACCTCCACAACAATAATCTTACAAGGGACATTCTAACCATAATCAAGGGTAGAAAAAGGGGAACTAGAAAAGAAGACCCCATCAGCAAGGAAATATTGTTGAGCAAGAAGAACATTCAGATAATGAAGACTTCTTGTATACTGCTCGATCAAGTGAACCATCCATGTCATCTAGTGATGTCTGGTATGTTGATTCAGGAGCCACTCAACACATGACCAGCCATAGAGACTAGTTTACTTCAATGAGGGACACACCATCAAAAAATCATGTTTCGTTGGGTGATGATTCTTCATATATAGTTTAGGGGATTGGGAACATCTCTCTACCCCTTGGTTCACACAACTGCAGACTATCTGATGTCTTATATGTCCCTGGGTTGACAAAGAATCTACTTTCAGTCAGTCAACTCCTTGATCACAACCTAAAAATTGACTTTGATAGTCATTCTGGCAAGAAAACGTGTTTGATTTGAGATAAATCATGAGGCTCGAAAATAGTTGCAAAATCCTCCAATGTGGGATGCATGTTCTAAACTTGATTTTGTTCACAGAGATGATCAAGCACTTGTGGCTAAGAACTCTACCTCAGCTCACTGTTGTGGCATCAGAGACTTGGTCATGTTAGTTTCAAGTATCTCGAGACACTTCATCGGCATGTAATATGGTACATGGGCTACCATCTCTTCAGAAGGATACAGACAAGTGTCCTCACTACCTAGCAGGAAAACAACACAGAGTGTCATTCCAGAAGAGTACATATCGAGCTCATGGTAAGCTTGATCTGGTTCATACCGATCTTTGCGGTCCAATGCAACTGAGTCATTCTGGATTTCAGTACTTCATGCTATGTGTTGATGACTATTCAAGGAAAATGTGGATTTTTTGTCTTTGCAAGAAAAGTGAAGCTTTTGAAACCTTCAAGAGGTTCAAAGTAGCTGTTGAGAATGAAACTGGTCATCACATCAGAACTCTCCACTCAGATCGAGGGGGGGAATTCACTAGTAATGAGTTCAAAGACTACCTACAAACTCACAAGATTCATCGACAAATGCCTCCTCCACACACACTGCAACAGAATGGTGTTGTTGAGAGAAGAAATCGTACTATCATGGAAATGGTGTGATGCATGATCGATGATTCTGGACTTACAAAGACATTCTGGGTAGAAGAAACAAAGACAACAATTGTATTTGTTGAACAGAGTGCCCACAGTTTCTCTTGAAGGAGTAACACCACAAGAAGCATGGTCAAAACATGGAAACCATCTATTGCACACCTTAGAGTATTTGGGTGCAAAGCAAGCATGCACATACCCAAGTAGAATAGAAATAAATTGGACATGAAGTCACATAAAATCATCTTCATTGGGTACAGTGAAGAGACTCTTGGGTACAGATTGATGGATCCTAAGACCAGAAAATTCTACACCATAGAGATGTTGATTTTTTTGAGAAGAAGGAAGCAGAGTCTCCTCCTCTAGACTCACCAGATGTAGATTTTTCACCAATTGTAAAAATTGAAGCTGATGTTCCCACAGATGATGAAAGTGAAGATGGGGATGATGGTGTTGATTAGATAGAACCACGACCCATGGGAATAGTTCAGTGTATGCCCAAGTGGTGTACTAGCACATTACGAGATGCAAGAATGGATGCTCCACTGGATACATCCACCCCTAGACCATAGACTCACAGTAAAGAAAGAGAAGAAGTTAACTTTTCTTTGATGAGTAGAGTTATTGAATCTGATGAGCCCTCTACAGTCTACAGGAAGCCTTACAGTCAAAATCTTGGAAAGATGCCATGGACTCTGAATATCAATCAGTGATGAAAAATAACACTTGGCATCTTGTCGATCTTCCACTAGGGAAGAAACCCATTGGATGCAGATGGATATTCAAAATAAAGTACAAAGTAGATGGGATAATGGACAAGTATAAAGAAAGACTAGTAGCAAAGGGGTATGCACAAAAAGAAGGCATTGACTATGAGGAGACATTTTCTCCCATAGCTAAGATCAAAATGATCAGGATGATATTTTCTCTAGCTGCACAGTTTGGTTGGAAAGTCCATCAGATGGACATAAAAAGTGCCTTCCTGAATGGAGATTTACAAGAAGAAGTCTATATGACTCAACCTGAGGGATATGTTGTACTTGGTCAAGAAGCAAAGGTATGCAGACTCAAGAAATCTTTGTATGGCCTTAAACAGGCACCTCGGGCATGGTACATCAAGATTGATGAGCATCTCGTACAACATGGATTTGTTAGAAATCCATACGATCCCAATCTTTACCTCAAAAAGAAAGGGGGGAGATTGTGATTGTTTTGTCTATGTCGATGATCTAGTCATCACTGGCAGTTCAGTGAGGATGATCGATGCAACAAAGAAAGATCTTAATCAATCGTTCGACATGACTGATCTCGGGCTGATGCATTATTGTCTTGGATTGGAAGTATGGAAAAAAGAGAATCACATATTTGTTTCTTAGATGAAATATACCAAGACAACACTCAAGAAATTTAGGATGATGGATTGCACACCAATTGCTACACCTATGGAGAACAAATTGCAGTTATCTCATTCAGATCCATCTCCTGAGGTAAGTGCCACTCTCTATCGGCAGTTGATTGGGAGTCTCATTTACCTGACCTACACTAGACCAGATATCAGCTTTGCAGTGAGCTATCTATCCAGGTTCATGCAGGAACCCAAAGTTTTTCATTGGAAAGTAGCAAGGTGCATCTTAAGATATCTCAAAGGATTAGTGGATCTTGGTCTAGAATACAAGAAGAACAACAACTTCTTCTTGACTGGATATTCAGATTCAGATCATGCAGGAAATATTGATGATAGAAAATCCACTTCAGGATTTGTATTTTTATGGGATCTGGACCAATATCATGGGGAAGAAAGAAAAAACACTTTGTTTCTCATTCTTCCATAGAAGTCAAGTATCATTCTGCAGGAGAAGTTGTCTATGAAGCGATTTGGCTACGTCACATACTGGAAGGACTTGGAATACCACAGGACAAACTGACCACCATGTATGTTGACAATGAAGGTGTTCTCAAACTTGTTTGCAATCCAGTGTTTCATGAAAGAACAAAGCACATTGAGGTACAGGTTCATTTCATACGTGAGCATGTGTTGAAGCACAACATCTAACTTCAATTTTGTCCAACAGCTGAACAACGGGTAGATATCTTCACAAAGTCACTTGCACGTGACAAGTTTGAGTTGTTCAGAGAGTTCCTCTCCTCATCCCTTGAGACAATGCACAATTAAGGGGGGGAATGTTAGGTTAATTATTATTTACCTAATATATTAATTATGCATTTCATATTAATTAATGTATTTAGTGTTTATATGGTTATATTTAATTATAAACCATATTATTGTTTTATTTAAACAATACAAATGTTGTTATATTGTTTTAACAATATTATTGTTGTGCTTCCCCGGATGTAATATTGGAAGCTTATGTAATCTGGAATATGGTTGCATCTGTGCAACTTAGTTTATTGTTTGTATTAGCTTACGGGTGTACATGTGCAACATCCTTTATTGATTGTATCTGGCTGTGCAATACATATATATTGCAGCCTGCTCATGTGTAAATGGTTGATTGAGTTTAATAAGGATAACCAAGCTTCCGTCCCTATTGCTCAATCTACATAAACAAGTTACGAAGCAAATTTGTATGTGGTAAAAAAATATGAATTTGTTTGATTTATTTTAGACTAATATCTTGATAAATCTTATGTAAGTAAAATGATCTATCAAGATAATCCCTGAATGATGTATTAGGAGAGATGTGTGTTATTATTTAAAAGAGATCTAGGATGTTTATTTATATAATCAGCTATACATGGGATAGTTTATGGTGGAACCAAAATTATAGTATACCTAAACCATATAAACTATTAAAATGATGATTGTATATGATATATATATATGACCATATATATAGATAAGGTTATTACTAGATTATTGTTAGTGTCCTTGGGTCACTAGTGAGTGCCACCAGTATTGTCCCTTTATCACTTATTGATGGCTCAAGTTTAAGAAGGTCAATAATAGAAGGGTATGATTTCATAGAGTTGTAGAGGATTACAAAAGTGAATTGTGAATTACAATAAATAATTTATAAGGGTAATTGGTGGTTTCATAGTGGTATAGGATCGGATAAAAGGGTGAAACATATGCCAAATAGATCCCAATGTATACTAGTTGTCTAAATCATAAAATACCAAGTACAAGAATTTATTGAGGCCTCAAATGTAATAAATTAATTTTAGGTATATAACATTTATCCCATATGGAGTATAATACACAAATTATTACATAAATAATATCATAGGACTACATAGGGAAAATACTTCTTTCTTATTACATACATGCTTTCACAATTATATCTTACTAGGTTATACATGATAGAACAATTTTATTTGAGTAACAAGTTCATTTGTTACACATGTATTTGACTAATCTCTAGGTCTCACTTCCTTTTGAGATATGGCATGATTACACAAGTTCATCTACACACCTCAAAAGGTGGCATATATTTGACTTACGACCAACATAAATTATCTCTATGTCTTTATGACTCTACCTTATTTCATCACATGGAATCAATTCTTTTGTGTTTTATCCAAGAAAAATGAACACGCACGCACACGCACACGTGCACGTGCACACGCACACACACACCCGTGCACACGCGCACACACACACGCACATATCGCACTCGGACACGCGCACACGCACGCACGCACGCACATTACACACACACACACACACACACACACACACACACACACACACACACACACACACACACACACACACACACACACACACACACACAAATTCCACTTGGTATCATCATGAGACCCATATATATATTAATATTTAATATATATATATATATATATTAGATTTCATATTCAAACAATCAGATTTCATAGGGTTATCTTCACATTCTCAAAACAATCATAATTTATTTCATCCTATTCTTTAATAATTAATTTATCATGTGTTTATATAGATAATTAATTACTTGCACATGTTTTCATATGCTTTCAAGGACATATGTTTAGTCTATCATAGTTATGTAAGTTTGGATGTTAACTCCAACGTCTTCTCAATTCTCAACTATAAAGGTCATGTGACCCCTCTCTCCTTTTTCTTTCGGAGACTCATTATTATTCCTATACAAAATTTGAGAACTCTCAACAAGTTTTCAAATAATCAAGATGGTTTCTATGTATCCACTCAAATGTATTAATTTGATATATTCTATACACACACATTAAAATAAGGCATTATGTGGACTCATAGTTTTTGGTACGAGACTAGTTATTTTCCATAATGAACTAGTGTATTTATGTATTTGTTGACTATTAGTCTAGATGAGGATTGTTGTTGGTATGTATGTTCCTTTTTTGTTTGAAATTTGAAATGATCCTTATATTTTTGAACCATCTAAACACGCTTATCTATTATTATTTGTATTCATTATTTACTCTTGTTTCATTCCTACTTCCCTCCTATTCTCTCTCTCCTCCGTAGTTTTTCTCTCTTCCACTCAATTTTCTTATATTTCCTTTGTATTTTATATAAGCCAATATTATTATGGTTTTGGCTCAAAAAAATATAATGTTACAAAAATTTTGGTCTTCTTTTTAGTCTTGTCCCATTTTGACACATGTTTTAGATTTCTAAAGATTTAATCCCATATTTTTCATAGTTTATGATAGAATTTAAAAACATAAGTATGTGGTATAGTGAACATGAATACAAGGTCCATAATCTTGTAGTCACCTTTTCGGAAGGGGAATTATCCTATTATATTGCTCACATATTTGACACATTTTTTGGGAAGACGTTTAAATGATAAAGAGATTGATGAAGGATATGAGAATTAAAAAGATTGTTGTGAAGCAAAATGGATGTGAGATATGTAAAGACAATTCAATGAATATAAAAAAATATTTTTTTGTGAGAGCTTATGTAAAATGTGGAATCGTGCACTTGGTGTTATGAAGTGTTTGACAAAATGCTTGAAAGAAATATAGTCATTATGGATTGCACAATCAAATCAAATTCAATGAATAGATATTGAAACCAGTTAGCTCACATTTTCCATGGAAAAATAAAATCACTTGCAATGGGGTATGGACATCTAGCGAGGCATAATAGGAAGTGTTTTTTGTTTTTTTTTGGATGTTGTAGTTGCAAGTGCCCCATTTGATATGTATGTAAAATATTATGACAAAGGCCTTGGAAACTTTTTAATGACCACATGGAAGATTTAGTTTATGCACACCAAGTTGTTTGACCAAATGAAAGAACTGTGATATATTTTTATTCAATATCATACTTATAAGTGAATGCATTTTGTTTTTGTAAAACCAAAATCTTGTAACCTTTTCTAGCACCCTCTTATCTTGCACCAAGATGGCAACTTTAGAGTAGGCCATGAACAAATATCAAAACATAATGGTAGAAATTATTTTCCATGTGTAGTTTCAATCTCCCTAATTAATAGACATCTATGCTAATTGTGGTTTCCAAAACACACTTATAGAGTTTTGTCTCATGGAAAATACCCTGACCATGTTCGTTTCAGTTTTGTTTTAATACCATATTGTTATGCAAGTTTAGTGGATGAGGGTTATAAAATTTTTAATGGCATGAGGTTGAAATTTTTGTTACTATGTCAAACATCTATGTATAAGTATGCATTGAGGGGTGACACTCAAATGGTAAGGATATTGATAAAGGATAGAGGAATTAAAAAATATTGCTACCAAGAAAATTGTTGTGAGAGATTTAAAGCAATTCCATCAATTCAAAACATACATTGTTCTTATAAGGATTATTGGTAATTATGTGTGAAGTAATATGTAGAAAGACATATAAAAATATTGAAGCACCTAAAATAAATGATACATAAGTTTTTATGGGTCATCATCTACTTCGTGTTTTTATGGTTGTTTATATTATAGCCTTTCTCTTTGTCCTCCATCCTTGGGGGTAATTATACTCTCTAAATTATACTCCTTCTGAGGTGTATCCTAAATATATTCTTCTCCATTTGAAGAAGAATCATATACACTTTCAAAGGTATGATCCTTTAGAAATGTTTGTTTTACTAGCACCCTAACCTAGAGGAAACTCTATGACATTCATTCCTTTTAAAGAACTATCTCTTATTCTCCCTCCTCTTGTCAATAATTGTTTCCCTCCTTTATTGATTGATTCTTTCCATCCTTTCATTTGATTTCCTTTGCTATAATTTTATTGAAAATACCACTAGCTCACAAATTTGAAAATAAACTAGTGATAAAATATCCCACAAAATTTATAGAAATCCCCTATAAGTGTGGCCCACAAATCAGGTAAAAAAACCTTGTAAAAAATCTTCACACTATCCCATAAATAATGAAAATGACTAACAAATTTTATGGAGGCCCACAAAATCTCCTTACGTGAATGGCAAAAAATAATAACAAGTTTGTAGTCTATTTTTCTTACTAAAATCCTATACGTGCTAGAACATCATTCAGGAATATCTGAGCGCTCACCCAAAGTGCAAAAAGGTACTAGGTCCCTCTTTGTTATAGTCTTAACACTGAGTTAACATGCATGTTCATAATGAATAGATCCCCAAAGTGCATAATCCATTCTAACTATCAGATCCATGAACTTAAGTTGGAAACACACATAATAAAGTAAACATACAGATCACATAACAATCAGGATCAAATTCACCATATAATCACCAGTAACAAGTACATAAATAACCAATATCCAACCATAATGACCCATTATATTATTCCATCAAAAATCAATAGCTGAATACATCATAGTTATCATCACAAATTATTACGCGCAAAATCATACCAGCAACGTAACTCTGTAACAATTTAATGTAGCAGTTGTTTAAACTGTTCAAATCAATACATATATATATAGGGGGTCATGTTGTCCCCTCAAAATTTCCCCTCTTTTGAAAGTTATAATTTTGAAATTTTTTGAGTTGACACCCTTTAGTAATGTCCTAGTGAAGTGAAAGCTCAAAGAGATAGTGGAAATTTGTGTTTTGTTTTTAGTCATTTTGGTGACTTGCGGTTTTGTTAGACATTTTTGTCCCTCGTGTCCCAAGTACTGCCATGCCTTCTGTTCGCTGATCGACTGCTTTCCTCACAAATCCTTAAATGACAGCTCTATCGAAACTTTTTGACCTGTTTGTCTCAAGTTCACCTGGAATTCCTTTTCCCCGATCCCCCGCATCAGGTTCTTCATGTAATTTTATCCCATCTATCCCAAATTCATCTTTGCTTTCTGATCACGTGTTCCCCGCACCACATGTGTTGGCTAAATGAAGCAAGAACTACCACCTAAAATAGTTCTACAATTTAGCTAAAACAAAGCATAAACACCATCATGATAAGAATTAAACAAGGGTTAGATGCTAGCATTCATCAATACAAACTTTGAAACTAACAATGCTAAATATCTAAACTCCTCTATTCTCTAACAAAAAATAAATGAATGGACCTAAGTAAGCTCCATGGCTATCAAAATAATTGTCCTTAATGCTCCAAGAACCTAGGAATGGGGGCTAATCAAAGTTGGGCTACAAGACCCTTTTGATACCTCCCATATGACCCAAGCACTTTAAGAAAGAGGCTTAACTCTTCAAGATGATGAACTCTCAAAAGGGCAAGGTGCAAGCTCTTAGTCTCTTTGCTATATGCTTTGCATTTACTCTCTTAGAAAGTTTAGGTGTAAGTAAAAAGGTAGGTGGAGTGCTCTTTATATAGCCCAAAGGATAAAGGATTCAACACATTCTCATGAATGTGGGATAAAGGTAAAACATGATTAGGAAAGGATAAGGTTGCTTTATTAAAGGTAACCTTACTTTAGAAGGGTTTAATACATGTTTAGCAAGTCATGGGAGTTGGGGGTATTTTAATTAATCAAAGGTGATTAATTAATAGGTAGATGTAAGCTTATAGAAGCCAATTAGAAGAATATTAGTGCAATTTAGGCTATTAAAAGGGGATTAAATCAATTAAATATTGATTTATTGGTTAAATGGAAGGGAAAGCTAATTAATTAATAATAATTAATTAGTCTAGGTAGAAGGGGTGATTTATTAACGAAAGGTCGTTAATTAGGGTATTTGTTGGATAGGCAACTTAATTAATTAGCTTAGTGTAATTAATTAATGATGACATGAGGGAAAATGAGTTCCTTTGACGATATGTTGTTGATTTGCGAGAAAGGGGATAATTAGCATAATTTAAGGATTTAAATTGCTTTGGCATAATTATAGGTGTCTACATTTGCCCCTCTTTGGGGTGGCATAAGTGATGCCTCTTCTACCTTTGCTTGGGTGCAACCCATGGTTGATAACAAGAAGAGAAAATATTCTTCTCGTCTCACAAGGTAAAATTTTGATGTTGTGGTAGCTCTGTTGAGTATTTTCCCCTCCCCCTCTAGCAAAGAAAGCCAAGACCACTTCAAGGTTAGTAACTAATGCTTATGGCCAGCAGTTCCTGGAAGTTGCAAAGCCCAAGGCTGATAAGGTAGAGAAAGATCTTTTGGTCTCTGATTTAGAGCTTTCAAGGATCCCAATGGGAGAATCCACTCCTGAGAGTGAGGTGCATAACCTTCAGGAAATGGTAACAAGGGTTATTAAATGAGTTGAGAAGGGAAAAAAAACTATAGAACAATTGGAAGAACATAACCAAGTTCTTTCCAACTTTATCAAGTCATTGTTGGCCAAGGATAAGGTTTTGGATCCTTCACCACTGGCTGCTCTTCCACCCTCCATGATTCTCAGCTAGGATGAATTTTAGAGCATCAAAGACATACATAAGTATTCTACTTATGGGAAGGTTGTTGAGGCCATGGTGGATGACATGATTATATCAGGATTGAATTTCTTTGAGGAATCCTTCAAGGCCAACGAGAAGGTGATTAATCTACAATAGAGACTCTCTTAACTCAATCAAAATTATGGATAAAGAGTTGAAGCTCTGGAGTAGTTGTATTACAAACCTCCGCCTAATGGGCCAAACTGATGAGAAGATCTTTCTGGTCAATAATTTATTTGATGATGCCAAGAATAAATTATCAACGGCATGGATTTTCAGTGTCGAATGGAAGATGAAGGTTTTGGAAGAAGCATTGGGAGAATTGAGGAATAGTTGGTAGAAAGGAGAGTCTTTTAAAACTTATGTTTCATCTGCCTTTAAATATATCCATTGCCAACTTCAAGATGAAATTTCAGGCATTTCCTTCTCTCTTCAAGAAATCAAATCCTAGTTCAGAACATTTTTCAAGGATGAATTGTTCAAAGAGGAGTCAATTACCAAAGAGAAGATCAAGGACATTTTCTTCCTTCAATATACAATTATTGAGGCCAATAAAGAATACATGGAGCATACTGAGTTTGATAAATATATGGATAAATGTCTAGGAACTTGGACTCATGCCACTGCCAACACCAAAATTCCAAGAGGCATGGCAATAGCGGAAGCATTGAAGAAATTCAGATATCGGATCCTTAAATCGGTGGGCCCACCTCAACCATAATCGGATGTCTCTTCTTCTAAATCCTCTTTCTCTTCTTCTATTTTTAGTGATGAGCTCCTTGTAAATTAATTAAGGACATTGTTTTGTGCATTTCCTTAATTAATCTTTTAGTTAAAAGAAATGGTTACCAAATGTAACCAGTGTGTAAGATATATAATGAGATCTCCACGCCATTCTAAGGGGTTAGAACTCTAATTATTTTTGAAAGTGTATAAAATTCAAAAGCTATCAATACAAGAATATTTCCTTTTCTATTTCTATCTGTGCTTATTCATTCTTTCCTATCTGTTAAAATTGTTGAATCATTAATCTATTTTTCATCAAGAAGCTTTGTATTATTATGGATGTCATCTCTAGAACTTTGTGTCTGTGAAATAGCATATTATGGTTTTAACGCAAATGATTTTGTTCTATAGGATCCTAGTTCGGCATTTATAAGGAATTATTTTTCTATTTATATTTCCCCATAATGTTATTCTACATTTTCCCATTCCTTAATTCTTTCGTTCTTTTGTATTGATAATCGGTCATTTAAAACACTTTCATGATATCAAAGTTCCTCTTTAAAACTAAACATTGTACATTTGTAAATAATTTTTTTCCTGTAAATAAGGGACCTCTCCCATCAAATAGGAGGGAATTTATGTCGCTTGACTGTTTCTTTCATTAAAGTCCTTATTTGACAACCAACAATTGTTGGTGACTCCGTTGGGGATCTGTTTTCAATGGATTCCAGTTTTAAGAACAATTTATTGATCATTGTCTGATATGGCGACTCTAAGGTTTACCCATGGTAAGAGGGCTTTTGGAATCAAATAATATCAGTTTCAACTCTTGGAATAGCAAGGTTTTCCTCTTCCTTCAACAAGGAGAAATAGAAGAGCTCATTCTACAAGCACACCCTCTGTTGAAGACAGAACCCTTGGCAGTGGTATCCCTTAAGAGAAACTTAGCCCTAATCTCCGTGCTTTGATTCTCACGGGTGTTTCAGTTCCTCTTCAAGAATTTTTTCCAAGGATGGAAATTCCATTACCTTGGGGCCACCATGTTGGGCCTCTTTCCCTCCCTCAACCTTTGCATGAGTTACCCAGGGGTAACAAGAAGAACTTTTCCAAGTTCAGAGGTGATAGAAAAGAACATCCTGATGAACATATTATAGCGTTCATAGTTGCATGTGGATTCCTCAGAAGTTGAGCATGAAGATGTCTCGGTGAGGATTTTTGTAGAGACTTTGCAAGATAATGTGCAAGATTGATTCTATCATCTTCCTACTGGGTCCATTACCAATTAGACCATGATGAGAATAAGATTTGAGAATCGTTTCAAACCTACAGAAGATGTACATGCTTTACTAGCCCAGATTTCCCAAATAAAGAAAGAACCATAGGAGCCCATGAGAGAATTTGTGGCCAGGTTCAATAAGCTAATTAACAAAATCCCACCAGACACCCCGCCTGTAGATCAAATTAAAAAAAAATTCTTCCTGAATGCTCAATTTCCTGAAGTAATCTATGCGTTGAGAAGAGCCAACCTTGGAACATTGGATGACGACCAGAGATTAGCCGTTAATTTTGAAGATGACTTTATCATGTCTGGTAAGTTGAAAAGAGATCCTTCCAAATATAAATCTTCTTCTTCCTCTTCCTCTACTACTGGAGCTAATTAAGATCAATTAGTACAAAATCTTGCTAATGACCTTATTGCCATCAAGAAACAATTGGTTCAACATGCTCCTTATACAGATATTCCAAGGAGGAGTTTTCAGCCTAGAAATCATTTGCCTTCCTCTCAGAAAAGGCTGGTAATCGAGGGACCACCCATCAAGGTCCCTGTTTATGCAACTTGTGAGGTTGAAGAACCTGATGATGAAGAGGTTAATGAAGATTTTGAAGAACCTAAAAAAGAGGCTGATGAAGAGTTGGAAGAACTTGAGGGGTCTCAGGTTAATTTCTTCACCACTGAAGGTGTTGATGAAGAAGATGATTATGATGAAGTAGTAGCAGAAATGAACAGTGTGTCATATGTTGTTATGACTCGGGAACAGACAAATAAGAAGGAGAAAGTGATGCAGCCCACTAAGAAGTCCAAGGAGCATCCCACAACTATCCCCGTAATTGTAGAAAGAGGATATCCTATTCCTACTGCATCCACATAGAAGGTGAGTTCTACTAATTCTTCTATTTCTAATCCTACTATTAAAACTTCTTTTTCTCTAGTTCCTAAACCTGATAAGCCTAGGATTCCTAGTGATGATAGCCCATCCACCTCTGGATCTTTTGATATCATCGATCACCTTAAGAAAATAAAAATCCAAATTTTAAAGGTTGAATACTATCAAACTCATCCAAAATCCTTTTCCAAAATGGTCCACTTTATCCATTCCCATTCCAAAACTTTACCTAATACTTCTAAAGGTATTATTCCTACTCTGTCTTCCACACCTCAACCAAAACTTGTGGTTGTAGTCACCTCGCCTAATGAGAAAATCAAACCATTTTATGTGACCCTCCTTATAGCAGGCCATAGACTTAGTAACTATGTTATAGACTAAGGAGCATCAGATAATGTAATGGCCGCAAAAGTGGCTCATGCTCTGGGTCTTACCCTCATACGCAATATTGGTTCCTGTTATTCTATGGAGAGTAGGGAGTTTCCCTTGGTTGGAAGAATTAAAGATGCACAGGTAGCTTTTGCTATCTTACCTGAGAAAAAGGTTTTAGCTACTATCCTGGTAGTTGATATCACTCCTTCATACAACATGTTGTTGAGTAGGAAATTTTGTAAGGATGTGGGAGGAGAAATTCAAATGGATTAATCACATACCCTTATACCAGTCAACTGCAAGATGAAGAAGTTTTTTCCTGAGAAGCAATATGAGTATATTGTGTAAAAAATAAATGATCCTAAAGCACAAATACTTTATGAAGATATTAGACATGGAAACTATATGATTATGTCTCAGGATGAAATGAAACCTCCCAAAGAAGTATTTCATGATCCTAATGATGTTTGGAATTTGGAATTTGATGGAAGTTATTCCTCAGCTAGTTCTGGGGCTAGTTTGGAACTGATATCTCCGGAAGGAAAGGTTCATCCTTTCTCATTCAAACTACAATTTGAAAATACTAATAACACAATAGAGTATGAGGCTCTCATCCTTGGACTTAACGTGGTAAAGGAGAAAGGTGTGAAGAATCTTTTGGCTCATGGAGATGTGGAACTAGTTGTTAAACAAGTCAAAGACCTTTTCCAGGTAAAGAATATAAGATTGAAGCATTATAGGAATATGGTTTTGGATTCTATTGAATTTCTTGATGCCTTCTCCATCAAAGCAATGCCAAGGGAAAAGAACACTAGGGCTAATTCTCTAGTTGTTTCAGGATCATTGCTGATACCTCACCCTGATTTCTCTCAGTATAAATTCACCATTGAAATGATCCATAGACCAAGTGTACCAGATAATGAAAGCAACTGACAAGTTTTCAATGATGATCAAATTTTTCTATCTTTCCTATAACTTAGGGATAACTTTGAACAATTGTATTTTGATGGAAGTGACAATTTTCCTCGTGAGAGTGTATCTTCCAATGAGGAAGGTCAAAGAGGAGACAGATGAAGATGGGTGCATCAGACTAAAAGGTAACAAGATTCCTAAAGGGTTGGTGAGTCTGGAGGAATTTTTTGATAAACATGACAGGTTAACTCTAAAGGAGCTCAAAAATATGTTGAATATGAAAAGGTTAACATTGGGAGCTCTATTGACCCCAAAATGGTGAACATTGGGAAATGTTGCACACAAGAGGAAAAGAAGAAGGTAGTAAATCTTTTGAATAAGTACGTTGATGTACTTGCTTATTCTTATGATGATCTGAAAGGTTTTCAGCCCAAAGAAATGTAGCATTTCATTCCTCTCAAACCTAGGATTAAACCTTTCATACAAAAGCAAAGGTAGTACAACCCAAAGATTGCTAACACCATTTTTTAGGAGATACAAAAAATTTTGAAGGCCAAAATTATCTTTCCCATTTATCATTCAACTTGGATTGCTAACATTGTGCCTATTAGGAAGAAAAATTGTGAGATTCAGATCTGTGTTGATTTTAGGAATCTGAATCAAGCTTCTCTAAAGGAAAACTACCCCCTAACCATGATGGACCAGGTATTGTAAGCTGTTACAGGAGCTGAGATGTTGTCCATGCTTAATGGTTTCTCAGGATATAACCAAGTAGAAGTCAACATTGCAGATCAGCATAAGACTACCTTTACCACTCATTGGGGTACTTTTGCTTATAGGAGGATGCCCTTTGGTCTCATCAATGCCAGTGCCACCTTTCAGAGAGCTATGGATTTGGATTTTGGAATTCTAAAATGAAAATGTATTGTCGTGTATCTAGATGACCTAATTGTATTTTCCAAAAATAGACCAGATCACTTTCAGCATCTAGAAACAGTTCTCTTGAAATGCAGAGAATATGGAGTTTCCCTGAATCCCAAGAAATCTATCTTTTGTGTCAAGGAGGGACAATTTTTGGGACATGTTGTCTCCAAGGAAGGAATCAAGATTTATCCTGAACGATTTCAAGCTATTCAGCAAATCCCTCTTCCTATAAGTAAAAAGGTAGTGCATTCTTTCTTTGGTAAGATCAACTTCCTGAGAAGATTCATTCCTGATTTTGCAGAGTTGAATTTGAATATCTCTCAAATGATGAAAGGAAATCAGACATTTGGTTGGTCCACTGATAGAAAGGAAGCATTTGAAAATATTAAAAAATCTATTGCTAAGACTCCTATCCTAGCATGTCCAGATTTCA
Source organism: Taxus chinensis (assembly GCA_019776745.2). Classification (NCBI taxonomy): domain Eukaryota; kingdom Viridiplantae; phylum Streptophyta; class Pinopsida; order Cupressales; family Taxaceae; genus Taxus; species Taxus chinensis. The sequence goes on along the minus strand of CM034149.1, from coordinate 881,523,363 downwards.
GCAAATATTTTATTATCTATTGTTATGCCATAGAAAATACCCTGGCTGCTGTATTGACCTAGAAAGATTCTGAAGGTCACGAGCTCCAAATTGCATTCATGGTTTATATTCTTAAAAATCATGAGTTGAAGTACACTATGATGGAAAAACATTCTTTTGCAGTGGTTTAAGTTGTTAAGTAGTTTTGATTCTATATCCTTAACTCTCACTCTGTGGTACTGGTGCCTAATACAACCATCAAGTCTATTCTTACACAACAAGAATTTAGAACTAAGAGAGGAAACTGGGTAGTAAAGGTTCAGTAATATGGTATTGACATCAGACCAACTAAATTAGTTCGGGGTAAAGGTCTGTGTGAACTCATTGCTGAAGGAGTTGGTCATGAGTTGCCTAAGGATGAGGTTGATGTTCCTATTGTGTTATTTCTCAGCTCAACGGATGAATGGTACACTGACATTGCTCACTTCCTCACCTATGGTGAATTCCCATCCCATTTAACTGCCAAGGAGAAGAGGGATATCAAATTAAGATAAGCACAATATGTGTTGTGGGAGAATGCTTTGTTCAAATGAGGAGTGGATGGAAGATTCTGTAAATGTGTTGACAAAGAGCAACAAAAGAAGCTTTTCTCATCCTTCCATGATCAAGCCTATGGGGGTTCATTTCTCATCTACCGTAACTACCCACAAAATTATTCATGTATGGTACCATTGGCCTACTTTGTTTAAGGATACATCAAGGTAGGTCGATAAATGTGAAGCTTCTCAAACCTTTGTGGGAAGACCAAGGTTGGATGCTTTACAGCCTAAACCAGTTGTGATTGAAGAACCCTTTCAACAGTGGGGTTTGGACTTCATTAGAACAATCAACCCATCTTCAAGTGTAGGTCATACTCATGTGTTGACTGCCATAGATTATTTCACTAAGTGGGTAGAATCCATTCTAGTTAAGAGTACTACTTCTAAGGTGGTATGTAATTTCATCAAAGAAAACATCTTGATAAGGTTTGGAGTACCAAACAAGATTGTAACTGATAATGCTTCAAATTTTTCTTCTGCTGAGATGATGGATTTCTGTTATGGATATGGCCTTTCCCTTGCTCACTCTTTAGATTACTACCCTTAAGGGAATGGACAAGTAGAATTTACCAATAGGAATCTGGTGGCTATTGTAAGGAAACTCATTAATGAATCTCAAAGAAACTGGCACAAGAAGATCTATGATGCTCTCTAGGTAGATATGATTACACCTAAAAGAGCATTGGGATGTCACATTTTCAAGTGGTGTATGGTGTGGAAGCCCAACTACCAGTGACAGTGGAGCTACCAGCTTTGTATTTGATGAAGGCCATTGAGGACACTAGTTTTAGTGATTCTTTAGAAAAAAGGATCACGTATCTTCATAAGTTGAATGAAGACAGGATGTAGGTTTTTGATAGAATATCTACCCATCAACAGAAGGTGAAATATTTGTTTGACAAGAAATCCAAATCCAGAGATTTCAAATTTTAAGACATTGTTTTCCTGTGGGATAAAAGACATGAACCCTGAGGAAGCCATGGTAAGTTTGATTCTCTTTGGCTTGGTCCTTTCAGAATCAGGCACTTTACTAGTGAAAATTCTTTCTATCTTGATTACATGGATGGATCCTCTCTCCCACTTCCATATTGTGGGCAGTACTTGAAATTGTTCAAGTCTTAGGTGAATAAGAAGTCCTATGTATATTATGTGTTTTCTTTCCCTTGCCTTTGTTTTGTTGTTTGCATTTCCTTGTTTTTGGTGTGTTGTCTTCTGTATTGTCTTTCCTTTGACTCTATTTTCCCAATGGATAAGGCACTGGTCTTCTTTCCTAGATTTTTTCTTGATTCTTATCTTGCTTTGTTCCTATGATCTAGTTAAGTCATCCCCAGAAAGAGCCAACTATTGTCCCCTCAAAATTTCCCCTCTTTTGAAAGTTAGAATTTTAAAAATTTTTGAGTTGGCACCCTTTAGTAATGTCCTAGTGAAGTGAAAGCTCGAAAAGATAGTGGAAATTCACATTTTTTAGTCATTTTGGTGACTTGCGGGTTTTTCGTTCATTTTTGTCCCTCATGTCCCAAGTACTGTCATGCCTTTTGTTCGCCGATCGAACACTTTCCTCGCAAATCCTTGACTGACGGCTCTATCAAAAAAATTTGACCCATTTGTCCCAAGTTCTCTTGGACTTCCTTTTCCTCGATTGCCCGCATTAGGTTCTTCGCATGCTTTTGTCTCATTTGTCCCAAATGCATCTATGCTTTCTGTTCACATGTTCCCTACACCACGTGCATTAGCCAAATCAAATGTTCATGTCCCTTGCATCCTTTGTGTTTCTGAGTCCCTAGACCACCTGTGCTCATTTGACCCGCATTCACCACACCGCGTACATCGGCCAGATCACGTCCTTGCGTCCCTCATGTCCCAAATGTACCAAAGACCGTCTAGGCCAATTTTATCTACTTTTCTCACTTTCCATGTTTTTGAGTCAGTGCAAGGTGAATTTAATACACATTTAATGACCTTATCTCTCCTGAAAAAATATTTAATAGGAATATCCCCTAGCATTTATCACATTACTCACTTGACATCTCTTGCTTGAATCCCTGCCATTAAATTTGTTTGCTCGTGCCCCTGTATCCCTTTGCATTTTCATCGCGATTCTGATCTTGGAAGGCTATTACCCTGTGTGTTGTAAAAATGAAGATCAAGTTTCAAGGACAACAACATGTGTCACCTCTTAAGACCTTTGTACCTAATATTGGAGATAGTGAGGTTCGACATTTGTATGTTGGAGATTTTTGGCGCAGATTAACATGCTCTAATCATGCTCCCATGACACGAATGATCAATGAAAGTGGAATTACATACACGGCTGGATTTCCTATCTCTGTATAGTGTGCCAACACCATGCTTGCTTGCGGAGCCCATTTTAACCTAGATACCAAGGAACTTACTAATGTGCATGGGGAATTAATTGCTAAACTAGATGTTGTCGCCATTGCTACTGCCCTACACATTCCAGAGAATGAAGATTCCATAGTCCTCACTCATTATCAAGTTTAAACCCTGTTCGATCAAGATAATGAGAAATACAAGGCTTGAATAGCAAAATCATGGTTAAAGAACCCTAAGAAGGGAGTGTCTCGAATCTCCAAGGCATTATTCAGAGTTGATTTTAATGAGGAGCTACCTAATTTTATTATTTTTCTTGCCTGTATCATGGGGTTTCCTTCCACCAATGAATTTCACTTCTGGATGTGCTCCTTTATAAATATCATCTACAAGGGCATGTAGAACATTAATTAGGCTGAAATTGTTTGCATGAATTTGACTGAGTGATTTTCTAGTGTTCCACAAACTAAGAAGTTCTATATGAATTATTATCTCATGTATACCTTGGATGCATCCCGGAAGTGGTTCAGTTTCACCTACTTGGAGGGTCAGAAGAATGAGCCTATTTATGCATACTGCCCTCAATTTACCATGGAAGCTATCAATCACAATTTTAGAAGAGTCAATGATGCTTTCACCATGAATATTGTAAGACTCTTAGAGGGTGACACTACCAGGAGATTTTCTGATGAAGCTATGAATGTGATAGCCAAGTATGGGGCTTTCTTCATCCAATTTAGGAGGTTTTCATACATCAGGTTGGCTGGCTATAAAAATACACCCCTCAAGCTCCCCATGTTTTGCAATGGTAAAATGGCTCTGGTCGAAGTGTGCAGGCAACTTGATAAACTCCATAGAACCTGGAGAGATAAAAAGATCACTGGTCTACATTTCCCTATCTCCTTGGGAAATTATACATGTAAAACAACTCTGGATGCCCAAAATATAGAAAGGGCTATTACTCCTCTCACTGTCCATTTCTTCAAACCTAGAACTTGTTTTGATATGAAGAAGTTTATTAATCAAAACCTCAGGATAAACTATCATCACAACCCAGATACTGAGGATTACTGGGTAGATTGTGCAAATGATTTTGAAGCCAGACGGAGGCACTATGGTAGACTCTCTCTACAAAAAATTAGAGATCTCAATATCTACCAATTTTATGAAGGATTTAAGGATGATGATGAGGACTTTCAGTCCTTTGAATATGAAACAATAATCAGACACACTTCCTTGATCACTAGAAATTACCTTTAGGACCATACACTGTTCCTTTAGAAATTTTAATGACACTTAGAGTATGAACCATAGTGGCAACAATGGTTAATACTCTAAGTGTCATGAGTTCACTTGCTCTTGGGCCCCTTGTTCCTTCCTCTTATTCTTCTACCTTTTCTTGGGTGCAACCCATGGTGGATAACAAGAAGAGAAAATCTTCTTCTCATCTAACAAGGCAAAATTTTGATGTTGTGGCAGCTTTGTTGAGTACTTCCCCTCCCCCTCTATCAAAGGAAGCTAAGACCACTTTAAGGTTAGTAACTAATGCTCAGGGCGAGCAGTTCCTGGAAGTTCTAAAGCCCAAGGCTGATAAGGCAGAGTAGGATCTTTTGGTCTCTCATTTAGAGCTTTCAAGGATCCCAATGGGAGAATCCACTCCTGAGAGTGATGTGCATAACCTTCAAGAAATGGTAACAAGGGTTATTGAATGAGTTAAGAAGGGAAAACAGACCATAGAAAAATTAGAAGAACAAAACCAAGTTCTTTCCAACTTTATCAAGTCATTATTGGCCAAGGATAAGGTTTTAGATCCTACCCCACTGGCTGCTCTTCCACCCCCCACGATTCTCAGCTAGGATGAATTTTAGAGCATCAAAGACATACATAAGTATTCTACTTATGGGAAGGTTGTTGAGGCCATGGTGGTTGACATGATTATAACATGCTTGAATTTTATTGAGGAATCCTTCAAGGCCAAAGAGAAGGTGATTAATATACAACAGAGACTCTCTTCTTTGATCAAAATTATGGATAAAGAGCTAAAGATCTGGAGTAGTTGTATTACATACCTCCGCCTAATGGGCCAAAATGATGAGAAGATCCTGCTATTCAACAATGTATTTGATGATGCCAAAAATAACTTGTCAAAGGCATGGATTTTTAGTGTCGAATGGAAGATGAAGGTTCTGGAAGAAACATTGGGAGAATTGAGGAACAGTTAGCAAAAAGGAAAGTCATTTAAAACTTTTGTTTCATCTACCTTTAAAGATATCCACTGCCAACTTCAAGATGAAATTTCAGGCATTCCCTTCTCTCTTCAAGAAATCAAAGCTCAGTTCAGAACATTTGTTAAGGATGACTTGTTCAAAGAGGATTCAATTACCAAAGAGAAGATAAAGGACATCTACTTCCTTCAATCTGCAATTTTTGAGGCCAATAAAGAGTACATGGAGCATACCGAGTTTGATAAATATATGGATAAATGTCAAGGCACTTGTACTCATACCACTACCAACACCACAATTCCAAGAGGCATGGAAATAGTGAAAGCATTGAAGAAATTCATATATCAAATCCTCAAATCGGTGGGCCCACCTCAACCATAATCGGATGTCTCTTCTTCTAACTCCTCTTTCTCTTCTTCTATTTTTAGTGTTGAGCTCCTTGTAAATTAATTAAGGACATTGTTTTGTGCATTTCCGTAATTAATATTTTAGTTAAAAGAAACGGTTACCAAATGTAACCAATGTGTAAGATATATAATGAGCTCTCCACACCATTCTAAGGGGCTGGAACTCTGATTATTTTTTAAAGTGTATAAGAGTCGAAAGCTATAAATACAAGAAGATTTCCCTTTCTATTTCTATCTGTGCTTATTCATTCTTTCCTATCTATTAAAATTATAGAATCATTAATCTATTTTTCATCAAGAAGCTTTGTATTCTTGTGGATGTCATCTCTAGTTTTTTGTGTCTATGAAATAACGTCTTATGGTTTTAACGCAAATGATTTTTTTTCTATATGATCCTAGTTCGTCATTTATAAGGAATTATTTTTCTATCTATATTTCTTGAGAATGATATTCTACCTTTTCCAATTGCTTAATTCTTCCATCCTTTTGTATTGATAATTGGTCATTTAAAACACTTTCATGATAACAGAGTTCCTCTTTAAAACTAAACGTTGTACATTTGTAAATAATGTTTTTCCTTTAAATAAGGGACCTCTCCCATCAAAGAGGAGGGAATTTCTATCCCCTAATTGTTTCTTTCATTAAAGTCCTTATTTGACAACCAATAGGTCGTGACTTTCCCTTCACCGCTAATGCACTTCCCAAAATGGGCTGCATGCTAAGAATAGTCATGCGCTACTATAAAATCAACTTGGAAGCATGTAAGATTTTCTTAATAATAGATTATGTATAGTTAACTCTAGTTCTAATCTTATTATTACCTCTCATGCTTATGTTTGAACTGCAAGTTCTTTCCTAAAAAATAGACTCTTCTTGATTTCCAAATCCTCCTTACGTTTTGCATACTCCAAGTCTATATTTATCCCCATATGACAAAAAATTCACTAAGTCTTCTTCTTTTCTTCCGTGATCCTCACACGCATCTCCTTCCGTATTCCACATGCAAACCATGTCTTCTACCACACTCATCTCTCGCGTGTCTCTTCTATAGCCTATCTGCGCACTCACATATCACTTCATACTTGAATACTTAGACATTTTTCTATTCCCAACACTACCCCACACTAGATATATTGTCCGTCCTTGGTAACACTCTACTTGATCATGTAAATAATGATAAATAATTATCCAATAACTAAAGAATGAAAGAGTATCTGTACAGCTTGCATAGAATAATGAAATAAATAAAGCTCTACTATGCAAAAAGGAGGGGGAATTCCTTATTCACTAATGTTTCCAATATTTTCTACCCCTATAACTCACCGCTTGCTTGAGTAAAGGCAACACCTATAATGGCAGGAACCTCTTCAAAATTCATATCCTCACCCTTAGCCTTTAGTGTTTCAACCAGAGTCTCCGACTGCTTTCCTGTATCAGTAATCACCTTCATCCTGCTCATAGCTTGTGCATAAAGTTCATTTAGATTATTTTTAATTGAGGCATGGATCGAATCAATTGCCTCCCACTTCTACTCAACTTTTTCCAAGATTATTTCTCGTTCTGCCCTATTTCCTTTGTGTTTTTCGTAGAATTCTTTAAAATATGCCTCATCTTTTGCAACAAGCAATCCCACTATACGATTCCTATATTCACAATTTTCATAGATAACTTCTTCCATGTGAGTCATTGCATTTAAGGATTTAATTAATTCATTGTATTGTGTAATGGTGGTTTCAATTTGTTCTTTTTCTTGTTTATTCTATCTCGCCAATACATCTTCTATAGATTCCAATGCAAGAGGTGGTTTTTGAGTTGTAATTATGCACATCAAATCTTCTATACAATGAAAAGAAGATTCATAGGTTGTCTTATTAGGGGGTTCCAGGTCTGGAGACGCTAGTAAAATTGCATCATAATGCATTCTGCCTTCTTATACAACGTGCATGTTCACCATTTTTCTTCCCTTAACTCTTACTTTAACTGCACAATAATCTTTTCCTTCTCTTTTATTTTTATGTCCCTTTCTCTTATCTCTTTATTTTTCTCATCCAACTCCTTATGTATAACCCTTATCTGATTGTTCTCTTCAAAAATTTAGGCACCCACCTCCACCGATAGTTTTTTGAGCATGTTACATGCTTGCTCATCTGTCAATTATTGGGAATCGACTATCGAAAACATATCTTTAGAGATTAAAAATTCATGGTTATCTACAGATGATTGCATGTTCACCTCGAAATTTGTCTCCTCATTATGTGACTCAAGCGCCATAGATAAAATATTTCTTGTGCGCGAGAGCACATTTTCCTTACTAAAAAAGTGACCAGAAAAAGAGTTGATCTAAAGGTATCTTGCTCTAATACCTGATGTGCAGAACCTTGTTAGAATCTTCAATGTATTACATTAGAGGTCCCTGCGAGATGTACCTTGGTCTCCTACTATTTCCTCAAGCACCCTTAGAGAGACCTACATTAAGTTTTGATTATACTCACATGATCCCTTCATGTCCTTCACTCATTCCTTCCTCTCTACTGTACGCTACTTCATGCTCTACTAGGTGTTCTATAATCTCCACAACCTCTTTTTCCACTTTGTTCTATAGCTCAGGGTTGGGAGTGCACCTATCCTCATGCATTGTATCTGGTTCTAGGTTCTCCGATGTGATATGTGTAATAGCCACATCAATAATTTTAACATCCACATCCATCACATGTGTATCCTCATAGTATTCTCCCTGGCCCTCTTCATCTAACTCCTCAACAGTGTACAAAAGTGGGCTTAGCTTCCTCACATGTTCTTCCTCACCTTCGGATTCTTCCTCTTCTTTCCAACTCTCCATCTCCTCAGAGTTAGAGATATGTATTACTTTTTTCTTCTTATTCACTGAATATCTTCCTCTTGCAGGCTTCCTTCTCACATACATGCTTGTACCTACCTCCTTTCATTCTGATGTCTTCCCTACATGCGCGCTTGAAACATTAGTTCTATCCTTACCTGCCCCTTCGCTTATACTGACAAAAGGAGTCTCTTTGCACCTTCATTTCTTTTGTTCAATATTTTTCCACATGAAGGGTTCTTCAGGAATACTTACATCATCCTCCACAAACACTCCATCAAAAAACCAAGGCCTTAGATAAATATATACTCTTGTTGTTGCTACTGAGGCCACTAGTAATGTAACTAGTTTCAACAAATGTATGCTTTCTGATACATACTTCTCTTCATAGGTACGCTTCTTAGATCAAATCTCAATTGTTGTGCCTTTGTAAACCTATTTACAACACTTTGAAAGTATTACGTTGTAAAATCAAATGAGAGTTTACACCATGGAATTTTAGTACCATCAATTAATGTAAACCTCCCAATACAAAAATATTGATAGATTACAAACTTGGAAACTCCATCTATAAGAGCAGGTAACTCAATTGGATCTCCACTTTGCACCATACACATCAAACATCCTTTTATCCATGCACACCTTATATGATGGTGTCATTGAATCACATGTATACTTGGAAAAAAAATTGTAGGGGAGGGATCCTCTTCAGGATATTCCCAAATCTTGTCCTTTAGCCCATCGGATACCCCAATCTCAAAAAAACTATCACCAATGATATTTTTCCAAACATAATCTCATCTCCATCATGCACAACATCAATGATATCCTCTGCTATAAAGGATGTAATATTATATATAGTTCCTTTTGATATTTTCTTGCATACATGTAGTCGTCTTTTATTCACTTATTTCCATCTTTCCTACCCATTCAGCTTTATGAGAAAATGTGTGGCCATCCTTATGACATGATCATAATGCTTATCAATATCAAATACATGCCCTTATTTCTTGTACTCAAACTAAACAAAAGTCTTCTTTACCTCATCATCATTGGCTAAGTCATCATCCAATGAGACCTCAATATTAAGCAGGCCAGTATACTTTTTAATTAACTGTGCAATAATGTGCATCCTTCTTCCTAAAAAATAAAAATAGTCCTCATGGATGAGTGACATCAACCATTGATATAATCTCTCAGGATTCCCAAATAATAGAATCTCATATAGCTGCAATAGTCTAGCCTTCTCCAACAACTTCTTCCCCTTGTCATCATACATCGGCTTATCATCTGAGGTTCTTTCCTCTGTCAGTTGAACAAGTTATGTTACCATGTCATGTGCTGTCAATTTTTTTGATGGTTCTAATCTCTCATGGCCATGTGCCTAACATGAGACACCCACTCCTTTCCCATCAATACTAAGTCTGGGTACTACATTTCTGAGTACCATTCTTCCTGAACATCTATGGTAGGGGTCAGATTTTATTTTCCCTTTCCCTTCTTCTTTGGTGTCGCGGTCACTACTTTCTTTCGTTCCATTTCAATCGTGAAAACTCAAAATTTCACCTTGTGCCTTGCTCTTCCTTAGTATTCCAAGTATCTATCCACTAACCCTTAGTGCAACACTACAATACTTTAGTTCAAACCTTGTATGTCATGCCCTAATTCTCGAAACCATAGCCAGAGAAGTCTTGTTTCCTTCCAAATCCACACCATGTCATCAATCTGTAGGATTCCCTCCAATGGAACTCTCTCCTCACACGGTTGTGTCCTACTTCACACTCTGGTTCAAGATTCTTCAACTCAACACCAAATTTTTTACCAAATTCCTCAAGTTTTTCCCTAGGTCGCACACAAGCACTCACAAATTTGATGTAAGGTAAGGTAAAAATGAGATTACCCTGACACATTATTTATAGGTTTTCAAATTTTACTCACATTCATTGCTTCCTAACTACCACCATACGAATGCATTTAATTTGTATTTTCCACTTTTCCCACCTTTTCCATAGTTTCCATCACTTCTATCATGCTTTCATTTCACATTCCAGATGTACAACCTTCAGGCACACAAACTACTTCCACCACCACAAACCTACTTTTGCATGCTCCATGCACTGAAGTACCTCAACCTCTGCACCTTATACCAAGTATCCATCCATCCTCGTTGCCTACCTCGTGTTACACTACACACTTATTACACATATGTGGATTTTCCTTTGGCATTTTCCTTATTGTCACCATTCTCCCTATATTTTGGTAACCAACATCAACATCGACATGCACACCCCTTTAAACGTAGGCCTTCTCAACTCCCTTCTACATGCCTTTTCTTATAATCCACCCCACACTAATTATATGTGTGCTCCTCTATACATGAAATCACTTAAATAGTAATCAGCTATAGGTGCACAAGCGTGCTTATTAGAACAAAAAACTTGAACTGAATTGAAAAAGCATAACAACGATGAAAAAAAACACATATAAATAAAATGCATTAAAAATAAATCTAATCTAACTGGAAATAATGCCTTATTACAAACACCAAGAAGAATTATTTATAATAGGGACTTCAGCCTACTCCCATTGAAGTAACTATGCAATAAAGTGCCATCCAGCGCCTGTAACTGGCAAGTGTCATGATTCCAATATCTTCATTACAACAAAGGGTCCCAACCAATGAACTTTCAGCTTTCCAGGGTGGCACACAAACTTAGAATCATACAGAAAAACCATCTTTCCAACCTCAAATGCCTTGTTCTGAATATGTCTGTCATGTCATGCTTTTTGTCTTGTTTTTTCTATCTTCTGACTCCACCGAGAAATAGCGTGTCATTCATCCAACTGCATCAATTTTTTTATACACTCCTCAATATACTTGTTTCATCATCCAATCCTCTTATGTGCGCAATACATAGGATGAAATCATGAATTCTAAAGGAAATATAGCTTCACACCAAACACCAATTGAAAACAGTGTGGCTTTATTCAATCTTTTGTAGGTAGTCTCTATATGCCCAAAGTACAGAAAATACTTTATCATCCCAGTATTTCCTTCCAACATCACAAATATTTGTCAATGTATGTCCCAGAATCTTGTTGAAAGCCTCAATAGTACCATTGGCCTGTGGGTGATAGGGTGTTGTCTTATGATGTGCCACCATAAACTCAGCCAATAATATTCTGATAGTCTCATTCAAAAAGTGTGTGCCCTATCACTTGTTAAGCTCAATGGACATCCATACCTTCTGATAATATTTTCCCATAGAAATCTCACTATTGTTGTAGTTAGTCCGTGTAATCCTTTGTAGGCACGGCTTCTTCCCACCTTGTAAGATAGTATGTTACAAGTTATAATGTAGCACACTCCAGTCCTACGCGTGGGTGGGGAAATCAGTCCCACAAAGTCAATCACCCATTTTTCAAAAGGTTCAGCACTTGCAATAGGTCTCAAAAGGCATCTCATCTCTAGTTCCCATCTTCCCAAGGCAATGACAATGATCACATGCCTTGACATACTCCTTAACATCCTTATATAAAGTTTCCCACCATAATCCAGCCATTAGAATCTTGCGCGCGGTGGCATCTCCTGCATAATGACCTCCTACAATTCCACCATGAGCTTCTTCCATAATTGCCTCATGCTCATGCTCTAGCACACACCAACAAAAAACTTCATCATGACCAAGTTTGTACAAGTCTCCACTTATCAACTGGTAAGGTGTCCACATGTATTACAAGTTGCTTCTTCTCTAACATCTTCATTCCCTCAGGTGTCTGTCCTGTGCACAAAAAGACTGCAATATCTTCTAACTCAGTGGGTACAATTCAATCTAAAGAGTTGTGCATCTGGCATTGTGTCTTCAATGCTCTGACGCATCCTCACCAGAATTAATCCTTGATAAATGATCAAGCCCTGAGTTACTTTTTCCTGGTTTGACAACAACTGTAAATTGAAACTCTTGAAATAGTAGTATCCACCTACAAATGTGCCCTTGTAAAACAAGTTTGTTTACCAAATACTTAAGCTCATATGATCTATGAAAAAGATAAACAGTGTAGCCAATAAGTATTTCCTGAACTTGTGCAGCACGTAAATCATGGACAAAGCTTCACGCTCAGTAGTTGTATAATTTTGTTCAGCGGGTGTCAACTTTCTGCTTGCAAAACAAATAGGGTGGTCTACAATTCCTTCACCTAGTTGTGCTAACATGACACCAATCGCCATTCTAGAAGCATCAACGTGAACATGAAACAGTTTGTCCCAAGAAGGAAAGTGCAAGAATGGGCGCAAAAGTAAGTCTTTCCTTCAATGTCTCAAATGCTAGTTGTTGTGCCTTGCCCCCAATAGAATTTTCCCTTAGATTTCAATCAGTTCCTCTAGGGGCACGACAATCTTTGCATAACCCTTAATGAATTTCCTATAATAACCTATATGACCAAGAAATCTACACACTTCACTTTGATTATTAGGTTCTTCTAATCCCAAGATCACAATGAACCTTGGCTGGATCTACCAACAAGCCTTCTTTACAAATAATATGTCCTAAGCAAAGTGCCAAAAGGTGTCACAAAGATACATTTCTTTATATTCAAGGAGATTGCTTAACTGTCCTGCATCTTTCAAACATAAGTCTCAAATTGTCACAATGATCCTTAACCAGACCATACACTATCCAATCATCAAGATACACCTATAAAAATTTATGAATGAAGTCCTGAAACACTTGTACAACAATGCACAAAAACACTGTAGGTACATTCTTTAGTCCAAAGGGCATAACTGTGTATGCAAAACTTCCCCATTCAGTGGTGAAAGTTGTCTTCTTTCTTGATCTTCCTTTGTATGCGCACTTGATGATATCCCAAAAATCCATCAATAAAAGAGTATATCTCATGCCCTGCAACTCCTTCTAGGATCTCCTCAGTAAATGGGGTAGGAAAAGGATCAATAACACATGAAGCATTTAATTCTCTGTAGTCCACATAGATCCTTATCCTCCCATCCTTTTTAATGCTTATCACCATGGGACTCACCCACTCTGATTCCTCAATGGGCTCAATGATTCCAGATTTCAACATCTTATCAATTTCTTCCTTTACCTTAACATGTAGATTAGGATTCATCCTATAAGGCCTATTCCTAATCAGGCAGTGCACCTTCTTTAAGTTTGATTCACATCTCACCTAAAGAAGGGTGTACTCCTTTCAATTCATGATAGCCTCTAGGAATAAGTCCTGAAAGTCATGCAGTAGTAGCTCAATAATCTTTGCAACCTCTTTTTTACCAATAGTCACCAATAATGGCTTCTTTAGGCTTATGTATTTGTCCCAATGTTAACCTTCTTAATTTTCATAGGCTCATGATACACACACTGCCTTCTCATCTGTTGTGTCCATTACCTTGTGTGTACCTTCAGTGTGGTTAACATCTAGGTCCTTGTCCTCTTCATCTTCATCATATCAAGCATACCAGCTTACCCTTTTCTTTTTCTTCCCAGGCATGGACCATTTCTTCCTCTTCAGTCTCTTCAAGGTCAAGGTGCGCCTCTAAATCCAATCTCTCCAAACATGTCTAAAAGTAGTTCCTCAGCCTTCACATTATCCCCCAAAGTAAGGCACTTCATAATCTGCAATGCTTCATTGACTAGAGGTTTAGTAGAAAAGTAATCAAAATGTGTGAACCATACTTGAGGTCATCTCTCATTAATTAACCGTCTCCCATGTCAACTCTACATGGACATACCATGCACACACGCAGCCACTGAGGGTTACATAGAACTTATGTACCCAAAGTGATGGTGGTAAGGCCTCCTATCCCTCCATCTAGAGTCTCTCACACTTCTGAACATGATGTGAGGTAGAATCCTTCCCATGGTATTCACATATCTGTGAAGGTACATTTCTCCTTAGAAACCTAGTAGAAAAGGTGATTCTCACTTTGCGCCATTTCAAAAGGTTGTCCCTGTGTGTAGCCCGCCAACATGATGTTGTCCCATGTAGGGTATAAACCAACATATTTCTTCTGTCACCAGTATCCTTCCACTAGGCTTCCATAGCGTGTAAAAATACATCAAGGTTTCCTTTGTCAGTGTACTGAGGTACCTGGTTATTACTCAAGCACCTTACCATGTGTCAACCTAATCATGTGAGTAACTATATTATTAACCTCACACCAACTACTTCATACATTCCATGCACCCAGTTGTCACAAGAAATACTTGTAGTATCACTAACTGAATGAGCATCATCCCACTGTATTACTCCTTCCTTAGATGGCTCAATCACCTCAGGGTCTCTGATTGTACGTGTGTATATCATGTTCAAGTCCTCATCACTTAATGGCTCAACATATGGGGCAAATTTGCATCTGTCAATGGGATAATGATGTGCTCTTCTTTTTTCTCAAAGCTAATGTACCCCTTATTGAAGCAAAAATCTGCATTATTTGCATAACACTAGGGGCACCCAAGTAATTTAGGAAACTATCTTCCTCTACGAGTTCCAATACTTCAAATTCCCCAGTGAACTTGGCTCCCTGAATCATAATAGTAGCATCCTTTAACACCCCAATAGGATTAGCCCTAGTTTTCAGTTGTCCATGTACAACACATTCAAAGAAGGATGCAATGGTGGTCTACCCATCTAATTCCAAGTGTCCAAAGTGAGTACATTAACTTTCACACCTGTATCTATAAGAATGTTTCTCAAAAGCCATCCATCAATGACCACATTCAATGTAATCTCCTTGTCATACTCATGATTATGGGGAGGCATATTTGCATGAAGGATCTGACCTCTCGCGCTCATGTCCTTACGCGTGGTACTTTCTCTCTCAACCACTCTCCTAACATAGGGATGATGTTCTCCTTGACGTAACATTTGTCAGACTTCCTTCAAATCATCTATGTCTTTCTGTGGGATTTCAACATTCTTAGCTTGTTCTAATACGTGCACTGCTCCTTTAAACTTTGAATCTCTCCTTGTAAATTCATGATCACATCCATAGTCTCTAGAGTAAACTTCTTTATGATGTTCAGCATCAGGGTACTTGGCATTAATCACTTCTTTCTTCATTATAGGTTGCTTGTACTTCAAGTCTCCCAAGTGTGCATAGCCTCAGCACATGTGGTAACTAACACAGACTGTAATTCAAAATTCAATCCAACCTTTGACATCCATTTATCTCCATCCACGTGCACTGAATCTTAATCATAACTGCACCCTTATCTTGCTTATGTTGTTTCTCATATGCTCATACAAGTCAGGGAATTCTTCAAACTTATGTTGTTTTCCACACCAGGAGAAAACCACATTTTGAGGGCACTCACGCTGATAATGGTCAGGAGATCCACAAGTAAAACAAGTTCCTCTAGGAAATCCTCCTCTTCCACCACCATGACCTCATCCTCTATATCCACCACGAAAGCCTCTATTTTGTTATCCCCATTACTATGCCCCTTCATTATGTTGTTCTCCTTGTTCCTTAGATGTACTTGCTACACCATTCTGGTGCACACCAGTTTCGATGGCTTCATGTATGTGATCAATCACTCTTAAGTTAACTGTATCATGAGTATAAGTTTTAAAATCTTACAATACATGGATACATTCTTATGGATCACGTGATGCAAAAGAGGACATCTACTTGCATCATGGTCCAAATGACATATCTCGCAGTCCAGAAACATGGCGCGCACTGAACTTGCGAGGGAATACTATCCTTAAGTGTGTCCTTCAACCTCGCAATTTGTACACCAAATCCCACTGCACGTCTCATGAGCTGAATTAGCTAGAGATTTTCCAACTATTTTCCATAGCTACAATATGTGCTTCAAGAAATAGGCTCACACCGGTGTCCACACTCCCAATGGCCTCAGCATGCAGAGCTTCCTCCAAAGTGTTACACAGGTCTAAAAAAGTCTTATGAGATAACACCCTTCTAAAAGGAGTCAACAACCCACCAAAAAAACCATTGTGCATGTTGGCTAGGATGTATGTCATAAGATAACTTTGACAACAAAGTTTTAAAGAACACGTGTCATACTCCCAAATGCTTTCTGATAATCCCTACTTAATGTCCTTAAGTGTGATAATACTCTTCTATTCAAACTCATGGATATGGAACTTGGCCAAAAATGTAGAACATAAAGCATCATAATCAACTGCAGTCTGGTGTGGATCATACTTTCATATACCAGTTATGTGTGTGCCCTTGAAGAGTAGTAGCAAACTGAATTTCCTTCCTATCTAGAGTGGTGATTCCCTTAGCGCGCCATAGCAACTCACACTTGTGTACATGTTCTACAACATATTCAATACCTCTGTATTCTGGAAAGTGAAGAGACATCTCATAAAACACCTATTGGGGTTGATGTGGGGGTTATTTTGTGGGCCTTGTCCTCTAGATCTAGAACCAAAATGCCACCAATATTTCCTCCACCAAAACCACCTGATCCACTTGATCCCGATCCTCCTGACCCACCTAAACCACCTCCTGTGGTGGGTGCCTCAGAATAGTGGATGTACTTCCTTGCATTCCAACAATGGTACTAAACTGAAATCCAATATTCTAAGAAGTTGTAGTACTTCCAGACGTGTTCCCAACTTTCTACGACCCACACTTTGTCCTGACTATGCGCCAGAAAATATTCCACCAATTGGTCCTCCAAACAACAAAGATGTTGTCACTTGTGATGTCATAGATGTTGTCTTGTGCACTTCTGTATTCAATGGAAAATGATAACTACCTATGAAACCACTAGATTACCTACACTCACTTGTTTATCAATAGTTACTTTTGGAACTCAAACACAAGTGTAAGGTTAGGTCCAAGTGGGATCAGATGCACACCCATGGTCCTTAATCTTTCTTCATCAGACACTCTCATCAGAAACTAGAGGGGATTCTCTACTATGTTTGCCTAAGTGGGGGAGAGCTAGATGCTCCCGCTCCATGTCTTCCACGTGAGCTTCAAATCCTTCACGAGACATCATCCTTTGTAACTCCAAAGACTCCTCAATATCACACTTCTTCACCAATTCCCTCTCCCGTGCCTCATTATACTTAAGCTACCTTTCCTCTCTCTGCCTTTCTGTCCACAAGGTCCACCATCTTTCACCACACCTTCCCCTGCCCCTACGCATGGTGGGGTGTTTAGCTAGTCATAATGAAGGTGATCTAAAATTCAGCACAACCATTAAGATCTTAATTTCCAAAGGAATGAAAATGAAAGGTAAGATCCTCTTGGTTCACACAAGAATTCAAACTCAGCAACTTCCAAACAAGTATACATTAGACACCACGTATTCCAAAGTATAACTACACACAACACCAGCCCACCAATGATCTACAACATGCCCAAGGTATGTCTACATCAAAATGAATCCTGTATACTCTTCTTGCGTCCAAGTCCTCGGTCTGTAATACCATATTTTCTTTGATGCATACATAGATAACCACTCATACAACTCTATTGGAAAGAAAAAAAATAACAACTCATAAAGCTCATGATAAAGATGTTCTTCAACCCACTTGTGTGCATTGAAATCAGGTCCAGTACTATATCTCTGTGTAAATTGAATCTTGTCTATCTATCACCCAATCTTCAATGGATGCAAGAGTCAACTGATACGCCATCATTATAAACATCGTGGTAAATTATTTGAAAAAGAGGTCCCATCAACGGAACCAAAATGTAGTCTATTTTTCTTACTAAAACCCTATATGCGCTACACATCACTCAGGACAGATCTTGAGCGCTCACCCAAAGTGCGCAAAGGTACCAAGTCCCTCTTTGTTACTAGTCTTACCACAAGTTAGCATGCATGTTCATAATAAATAGATCCCAAATTGCATAATCCATTCTAACAATCAGATCCATGAACTCAAGTTGGAAACACACATAATAAAGTAAACATACAGATC